>JAODKL010000049.1:2385385-2402465 GCA_026780765.1 Petrocephalus schoutedeni
AATGAATAAGCTTCTAAACCCCTCCGGATAGCTGCCTGTTCCAAGAGTCACACTCTGCGCAATGTCCCCCCCCCCCAGGCACGAGAAGCCCACGGATCCCGATGACCCGCTGGCTGACCAGAACATCAAGGACCGCTACTACGGAATCAACGACCCGGTGGCTAACAAGCTGCTGAAGCAGGCGTCAGCCATGCCCCGGCTGGACCCGCCCGAGGACAAGAGCATCAGCACGCTTTACGTGGGGGGGCTGGGGGACAGCGTCACCGAGGCCGACCTCAGGTGGGGCCCGCGCCATGCGTGTGTCTCTGTGCGCCGTGCGCGCGACCTCTGGAAAGATCAGAGTTCACCAACCCAGTCCTCGGACAGTCACAGACGGCCCACGTTTTTACTCGAGAGCTGGCAGTGAGCAAAATCGAGTACAGACCGTGGGTCTCTGAGGACTGGGTTGGGTATATATAGCTATATATATAGATGGATAGGCTATCAACACAAGGTCCTTTGACTATATGAAAGTAAGAGAGCACATTCAGTGCGGCACTTTTATTGCTCACGATCGTGTCCCTGGCGCCCCCCCCTGCAGGAACCACTTCTACCAGTTCGGCGAGATCCGCACCACGACGGTTGTGCAGAGACAGCAGTGCGCCTTCATCCAGTTCGCCACGCGGCAGTCGGCTGAACTCGCTGCCGAGAAGTCCTTCAACAAGCTCATCGTCAACGGCCGGCGGCTCACGGTCAAGTGGGGCAGGTGCGTGGGGGCGTGGCCATGGTCTGATGACCAATCATCTCCTGTTAACCCTAAATGCTTGTCATATCATTGGTGTGCTTGCTAACCCTGAATGCTAGTCATATCGTTAGCATGCTTGCTAATCCTAAACCTAAATGCTAGTCATATCGTTAGCGTGCTTGCTAACCCTGACCTGTCTCAAGGGTTGGTCTCCCTGAACATTTCCTCTGTGGCAGTTATAGTTCTGCTCTCTTTGTTACCCTCTGCTAAACGCCATCCCGCCCTCCAGGTCCCAGGCCACGAGGGGCAGGGACAGGGATGGAGTGACAGAGGCGGGGCTGAAGCTGGACCCGGTTCCTGGGCTCCCGGGAGGTGAGTGCTGCACACGCCCCCCGCTGGCCAGAAAGTTACAACACTACAAATCAATTAAACAAGTTTATTTAGGTCAGGGGTGGATAATTCCCGTCCTTGAGTGCCATGGTCCAGCACGTTTTGGTGATTTCCCTGCTCAGAAACACCTGGTTCTCCTCAACAGTTAATTGTCAGGTTTAAGTGAACCTGTTTTCTCCTGAGGCCCCACTTAGTGGTGCTTTTACCTGCGCTGCCCCCTGGTGGGCGGTGTTAGACCAGGATATCGGGCCCAGCAGGACTGTGAGTCTGACCCTGGCTCTGTACGTGTGAGGCTCACTGGCCTGTCCTCAGTCCTTCCATGCATCTGAATTTGGGACAGTTATCCATGGTGCGAGTCCCTTTTAAGCTTTTGGCTCGCGGTCCTTTGGATTGCAGCAGCCTTGGTCGAATTAGCATTTCACAGCTGGATGGGAGCCTCTCTGACCCCCCCCCCACCCCGTGTCCCTTCCACAGCTCTGCCCCTCCCTCCAGCCGAGGAAGAATCCCCAGCCAACTACTTCAACCTGAGCCCCAGCACGTCTCCTGCCATCATGAGTGTCTCCATGCCGCCCCCGCCTGGCATAGTGCCCCCGCCACCACCAGGTACCCCCCCCAATCCCCAGCCTGCATGGCTGTCCTTTTATCTGCATGTGGTCCTAAGAGGCATTTAGGCTAAAGCGCTTCTTCTGAATTGTGAGCCTGCCTTTAGACTTGGGTTCACTCTCTTTGAGGCCGATTTATGCGTCTGCGTTTAATCGCCGCTGTGAATGCGGCCTGGATTTGGGACACGCAGCTGCCCAGCATTATCGCGGCGGTGCAGACCGCAAGCTCTGTGACTGCTCTGCTTCATAGTATGCATGGGAGTGCAGAAAGCCTACACCCCAGGTGTGCTTATATCACTGATTGAAACAGAAGTGCTATTTATACCTAGCATTAAATAACCCACCCTAGATGTCATAGCAACAGGTCTACAAAACACTCAGGGAGACGGCGACAAATTTCCCTTACCCCCGTTAAGTTTACTCACATTTTACGCACCCAATAAAAAGTAAATATAAAAAAGTAATATAGGCACTAACTTTAGACTGGCAAATGCATAAAAATTTACCTGGTAGCAGCTCAATGTTTTTCCAAATTTGTCACACGTATAACAAGGATACTTTTTAAATGCCTACGTATCGAGCGACACAGACACAGCGACTCACAAGTATAAATGCTTACAGCGGCGTAGGTCACTGCGTAGGAGTATAAAATCAGCCGTGTTCCCATCAGCAAAATGACTAATCTCTTGACTGCCCCCAGGTTTTGGGCCACTCGTTTTCCATGCCATGGGCTCTCCTCCACCTCCGCCTATGGCCATGAGGCCCCCAGGACAGATTCACTACCCTTCCCAGGATCCTCAGCGCATGGGCGCCCACGCCGGCCGGCACGATGGCTCCTAACTCAGGGCACGGGAATATGCGTCGCCTTTTTGAAATTGTTTTAACCCCGTTTATAGATGTGAAGTGAGAGGGAAGATATTCAGTGCCGTCGTTCGCTGTCAAAGTTGTTAATTTGGGTAACTTGGGGCATCGGCAGTTGGGGTCTCAGGTTCGGCAGGAAGCTAGGAATCTGGCAATGTTTGAGGGGGTCCAGCGTGCCGGGACCTCACGCCGGGGAGAGGTCCTCTGTACTTTCGGGAAGATTTTCAGCTCTAATGTAAATATTTCTCCTTTTGCTACTTAGGTTGTATAAGTGCACGCAGGTGTGTTTCTAGATTTCACCCCAGCGTTTGTTAGTCTCAGGCTGTCCTGACTTGTATCATTTGTATGCCTGCTGTCACGTGACCTGCTGGACTGGTGAAAACCGGCCGCACGGGTCACTCATAACTGCCAAGTCACTCAGCATTGCCTTCAGAACTTTGACATGCTTCTTTTCATTAAACCATTCTCAACATTACTGTGTGTGAAGGGGCCATGGAAATGGCCCTGTTATTTCTCTAACCGCTACATTTTCAACACACACTTATGTGCTTAGACACTGGAGCACAACTGAACACTGTGCCTCTGTGGGCAATACTATTCTGTCACACCTGTGGGGCTTGGAGGGAATTTGGGAATCCCACCCCCGCTCTTTGTGTGAAGTTGGTACGTTCCGCTTCCCACAATCCAAAACCATGTAATGCGGGGGTGGGCAATCTTATCCGCAAAGGGTGTATGCAGAGTGTATGCAGGTTTCTGGGATAACCTTTAGGTCAGCTGGTCAAACCCAAACCCTAATTAGAGAGTTGCAGCGAAATCCCGCATACGTATGCAAAACAGTAACGAGTTTCACCATACACTGCTAACTTTTAAAACACCACTTTGCTATATTTTAATTCTTTTCTTTGTCATTTGAGCTGTTAACTTTAATGGGTTGCGGTTCTTTGCACTGAATGAGTATTCATCTTTCATGATAACGCTTTCGCTGGGAGCTGAGATAGCCTTAGTCTGATTGAAGAATGCGTTATATGGCTGTTGAGAGAATGCTGTCGAGCTGAACGTGGTACTGGAGAATCCTCCATAGTTCTGTAATAAAAGGCAGATTCTTCAAGGGGAGACTGCAAGTACAGTGTTTCCCAACCCAGTCCTCTGGGAACACCGGAAAGTCCATGTTTTTGCTCCCTCTCAGCTTCCAGCGGGGCCTGTACCAGGTATTCTGCATTCCTGATTGGCTGGGAGGAAGCAAAAACGTGAACTGGCCAAGGACTGGGTTGGGAAACGAATTGTGGAGATCACGGAGTTATCGCTAACATACAGCACTGTTTCGTACAGGGTTTATGTAGTGTTGGTTTGAGACACCAGCACGTTATAGATTCATTTTAGATTTCAGCGCATTGGGGAGTGGGAGGTGCTGTAAGGTCACTCGCCCCGCCCCCCTTCACCCTCATAGGTCGATGGACTCTGATGTTTTGCTTAAGCCCCACCCCTGAGGCACCCGGTTGAAGTTGGGCCTTCTGGAGATGCGCTCCCAGTCCATGTTGGGCTCAGTGCGAGCCAAGGCAAGCTCGAATCCCGGCAGCGGCAGGGTTCTCACGCTTCCGGCCGTCCTGCCGAATGGAATCGGGGCCCTGGGGAGAAGGGACAGTGCATTTTCGCATGTTCTGCATCTGTACGACCTCGGTTATCCAGATCAACTGATTAAATCTCGTCGCTTTTACTGCAATGGTGTTAACAAATCATCGTTTATTAGCTTTGTTAATTAAATGGGCGTACCGTATAGACTGTGCTGCGAAACAGGTGATGATATTTCCCGCGCCAGTAGATGGCAGCATTGTATTTGATCTTTTTCAGAATGGGGGCACCCGCAGTTTCTCGGATGCATGTGGTGTTTTCCAAATCCCATTGGGAATGGACTGCTGGGAAATATGATTTTGTATCTTTTAGACATGCCAGATGTTAGCTTGTGTCCTGTGTTTAGCCAGTAATTTATTATGTATTACTTTCCTTGACCTCATCGTTATTTCGGTGTCTCGCCTACTGGCCCGCGGTCATGTCTCACTTTAAGTGCCGATGCTCGATCAGGCGGAAGCGGAGCCACTTGGCAGTGATTTCGTCTCAGACTATTGTGCTTGAATCTGAGTAATATTTTCTAACATTTCACCCACTGAGCACCTCTCCAAATGCCAGGTCTGCCGTCTGCCACGTCGTGTGTGTGGGGGGTGTATGTAGACTTATCTGTAGGTGCTTTGTTTGGGTAAATGCTGCACTTGGGCCCTGTATCACTAAGCTGGATTTCTTACTTAGCTGGATAACTTGGATAACTAAGCAAGAAATCTGGCTTTGTGATACAGGCCCCTTGACAGAAAATATACACAGATATGTTGTAAACTTTTGTTGTATTTGACTGATTAACAATAAAGCATTTGACCATTCTCGATTCCATATGCAATAATGAAAAAGTAAAGGTAGAAAATATTTTTAATATAATTATTCTTAATATAATTATTCTTTTGCAGTCTCTCTTTTGCAATCAACAAAAGAGAGACGAAATGTTGTAATAAATTCAAAAGGTGCTTCAACAAAGTATTACTTTAAGGGTGTGCACACTTATGCAACCTAGCTTATTGCTTGTTTTTCAATTGAATCCTGCAGGTTATTGGTCACATTAAAGGTGGGAAAAGGTTTGAAATGGTTTATCGTGGTCTCTTTTTTTTTTTTTTTCTTCCAAAAACCTGGCATTTCGACAGGGGGGTGTATATTTTTATATGCACTGCAGCTGTGGTCGGTCCCCACGGTGGAAATGGCCAGCATCCCTGAGCCCTGTGCCGTGATTCTATTGTCGACCTAAAACAGGGGTGGGGAACCTGATCCATGGAGGGCTGGTGTGGGTTTTTGGGATGACCTCTCAGTCAGCCAATAATAAAGCATTGGGTGCGTTCGACTTCATGCAGCCGCTTACAGTGCTGGCTTAAAGCGATGCATTCTGGTAATTCTGGTCATTTCTGATAGGCCAAAAATGGAAAAAAAGACCAGAATGCATCGCTTTAAGCCAGCGCTGTAAGCGGCTGCATGAAGTCGAACGCACCCATTGGTTCTCAGCTCCAGTCCTGGGGACCCACTCTTATTGGCTGATTGAAAGGTCATCCTAAAAGCCCACACCCACACCAGCCCTCCGTGGACCAGGTTCCCCACCCATGACCTAAAAGCTCATAAACCTTCATGGGAGGCTGCAAACCACCAGTTAAAATGCAACACAAACACTGAAGTGAGCAAGTATCCATTGTGGCCCCAGAGGAGGGTTTTACTTGCAGACAAGTACTGATGCTGAGAAATATTGCACCCCCTTAAATTAGCTAGTCTAATGAAAGGGTTTTTTTTTCTTCCCTTTTCCCTAGTTGAATACCTCTGGAAGTGTAAGCATCAGAAGAAGTCATATCTACTTTTTTTCATATTTTTTCCTTGCTAGCAAACGAGAGGGTTTGGGCACAAATTATGGCAGAATTAATATACCGAGCATGGTAAACTTATGAGTAGAAAATCCAATAAGAAGGGTTACATAATTAGATTAAGAACATGCTCTTCATTTGACTTAGAATGTTGAAATTAGGGCTAGATGGGCTAGCTTGCAGATGATGGGGAAATCAACAATGTTGACCATACGGTTATGAGGTTATCTGTGTTACTGCCTGTTACCAGACTGTAAAGACCACATCGATATCTGTATACAACAGACCATTGGGCAAACCAGCTGCTGGCATCCGAGGCCTCAGGTGAGGAAGTGATCTCTTAAAGTCAAGTCTTGGCTGGGGGAGAGTCGCTGTAACAAATGTGTTAAATAGCTTTATTGCACTTGGCAAAGCAGTCATCGCCTCACTATTCATCAGCACGGACGTTTAATCCGGCAGCGCTTTAAGGGTGTGTCATTTATGATGAAGGAACACGATCCTCTGTGCATACCATCTGGGCTGGAGGGTCGGAATGCGGGTGCAGGCTGTGGAGGCCTTTTCTGTGTGACCTTTTGGTTTAAATAGATGCTGAACTCACAGGCGCAGGGAACTGAGAGCTAGAAGTAGGCTTAGATTTCAGAGCTGGACCCCGCACAGTGTCATGGAGCTTAAGCAACCCCTTTTGTATTGATCTGGGCGGATTATCGCTCTTCGATTCTGTGATGGCTTAATACAGTTCGTTTGTTTAGCAAATGCTTGTATGCAAAGTGGCGTGCAACTGAGAGAGCGGGGTCAGATACTCCAGGGAGCGGTTGGAGGGTAATGGCCTTGCTCGGGGGCCCAGTGGTGACATCATTCTGCTGACCCTGGAACTTGCCGCCTTCCAATTACAGGTGGAGGCTCCTAATCCACTGAGCCACACACCACCCTCATAAAATCTGCTTCATTGATCCCAGAGGGAAAACTCTTTAAAGAATTTGCACCCCAGATGGGACTCAAACCCACAATCGCTGGCTTAGGAGGCCACTGGGGCTTGCACTAGTGCTCAGTATGTTATCTAAGTGTTCAAATTTAATTATCTCTAAAGAGAAGGATTGGGGATTATAAAAGTTACTTATTTTGTCCTAATGGTATGAATGGCTGCTTGGGTTCGGAGCTGCTAAGTACTAGTGACAATTCAGCCCTCCGTGTGGGATTTGTAAGCCTGCATGACCCTGTGTAGCCGGAAGTTACCTGTTGAAGGACTTGTAGTTGGCAGGTATGAGTTTCTGGGGTAGCTCTGGGAGACGAGCACTGATAGTGGCCAGAATTTTTTCTCCATCACCCAGATCCTCCCGCCAGGGCGAGTAGTAGGACTTTGGGATCACGGTGACGTTAAACTTCTCATGAGGAACGTCCTTCAGCGGCCTTGAGTATCCTGAGAAGAGAAACAGGCACTAAAACAACCGGAGATCCAAAGTAGCGGCACCCAGTTCTGAATACACATCACGTCTATAAACAAAGAAGGTATAGTGCCATGGCAGCTCATGTACCGGGGGCGAGGACGTCAGGGCTTCCTATATTGGCCACTCTGCCTTTCAAAGCTGAAGCAGGCTGCCCGGTGAGGACCTTGGCTTGAAAACTTCCCTTCCCATCTTGTTCTCCACCTGACTCGAGCTCAGACCTCTCAGTCTGACTCGAGTCTGCCACCTAAGTAGATACGTAAGTAGATAATGGTGAAGATTTTCACCATTTTTCAGATATATATTTTTACCTGATATATGTATGTATGTGTATAGAAAAATCATACACACACACACATATACTGTATATAAATATATACGTGTGTGTATAAATGTATATATGTTTATATATACGGTATACAAACACATATGTGAGTGTATGATTTTCTTTCTGATATATATAGTACATTCTTGGTACTGATGAACAGGCCAAGTTTTGCGCGCCATACCTTGCCTGACACTCTTCCTATGTTCTCCAGGATGAACTTGTCCACCCTCCTCAGCCTTTCATGAAACATACGCGATCCCCTGTTGGTCAGGAGCTTCAGTTCCTCCATCATTACATCCTGTGGGACACTGATCTTCTTCCCAAGGTTCAGAGACTCTGAGGCACACAGACACTTGTCATCACAATATCACACCTCATAAATCCTTCAAGAATAACTCAAAGACTTTTCTCAGCTTTGAATTGGATTTTGGATTTAACCTAGCCATTAAAAGTATATATCACCAAGCTCTGAGAAATGTCTGTAATGCTCAATTAATTAAATAATATAAATCTAAATCTCACTCTTGAGGACTTCAGAGAGTTCCATCCCTAGTATTGAGTCACATTCATTAATATCCTTGCCAAATCTCTTGTACCAACAGTCATCTACTAAAAAAACAAATATTACCCTCCTCAATCGGGTCATGTTACTGTGTCCACACGCTTTCGGGGCCTCGCAACCAGGAGAACTAAGATACAGCATTTCATATGTATTACTGGAAGAGCTTTATATACGTAATTGCATAGTTTTATGGGACTCTGGTACGTATAGAGTTAAAACAGGCCCTTAGCATGCATTTATTTAAGGCCTCTCTGGTCATAGTGATGTAGTCATGTGAGAATTGTCCCTCGAATTGCGTGTCTGTCTGACATTCATAACAAGATCATTTTGTGCTGGGCGAAGTCTCTGGCCAGTGAAGATGTAGAAGGTCACTAAGCAGCAGTCATGTGAAACTCTTCTTCGCTTGCAGGCCAGGATTATAGCCGGGTTTCTGGCTTATATCAGGACTTGACCGGCTTGTGCATACTGAGACCCCCCTGTCATTTCCATGTCAGTGTGGTTTACCTCCCAGAACCTCTTGGCTTAGATCCTTGGCCTGCTGTCTTCTTTGTTTGGTCAACTCTTCATACGAGTTCTGAATCATCTTCCTCTTTTTGGATGGAGGGAACCGATGTTAATTTGAGGAAGTGCTACCTAAAAGCTAAAGCCGACTAAACAATAACAAGAAGGGAAACCGCCCCATGTTATTTTCATTAGAAAGGGAAGTAATATATCATTATTGGACGTGTTACAAACACAGAACATTAAGCACAATCAAGCAGACTGATGGAACACTTTCAAAAGTTCATAAAACTGTAGATTTTTGCCACAGCATTGGCAAAAAATGTCTTAAAATTTTGAGCTGTTTAGCACCAGGATGAAATATATTGCATATACTTAACTTGCACGTATAAGTAAGAAAAACCACACTTTAGTGATTATGACAGTGAATGCTAACAGACTGTTTGATCTTAATACAGACAGAAAACAACAAGGAATTAATATGTAATACATATTAAAAAAACATATCATTACCATCACTATGTGTGAGATATTGATCCATATACTGACTATTGATAATGTTGAATATTTTGTAGAGTGCATGAAATAAAATATTTAAGTAAACACTGGCAAATCACTTAACAAAAATACAAGAAGCCCTTATGTCACAGTCTGGGTTCCGGTATCCTCTTGACACCATCTAATATTCTTTGAGCTCTATTCTACATTTCTTCAAAGCTTTTCAAAAGAGGGTTGTGTTAGCACGTTAGCATAGTAGCATGTTGGCATGTTCTATGTCAGCAGACCTACCTGGAAGCCAGAAGGGATGGCGTTGTTTGTCGGCGAGCGTGGGTTCCCCGTCTGCCGCGGTGATGCCCCGCTTGCCGATCCTGGGCTTTGCGCATGGCGTTCCCTCACTCTGCAGCCACTTTAGATCACTTGCTTTTTTTAGTTGCGCTACGGCAGTCTGGGATTTGCACCTTCTTCCTCCCTGTCGTCCATAATAAAAATTTGATCTGCACACCCCACGCTTGTTCCCCGTAAGAACAGCTGCCGCCGGCGGGCCTGTTGTGGTGTTGCTTAGCGACAGCACCCCAGTCACGTTGTCATGGCAAGGATGATGGCCTCCTGCCCTTACACACATCAGGGTGAACGGGTTGGGTGCCAGCAGAGCCTCATGCTCATTAGCACCTAGGACCCTTGGCTCCTTAACGTCATGCATCATATTCCTTAGTAGCATCCGAGATACAGACATGGACTGATCATATTGATAACCATATCTAGTCTTTGTTTTTCACCATATGGGCCAATACTGACCATTTTAAGGCAAATGGGACCTTTTCTGGTGATGGCAACAGTAATATAGCCACCACTGGGGTGTCCTGCCAAAGGGCTGTCCGCAGGAAAGCTTATTAACCATGATCACTCTGCATTGGCGTCCGGCTTCAAACCTTTAAAGCTGGATAACATCTAGGTGCTTGTGAATAAAACGTAACGGGATATTGATTTTTAGTGAACAATAAAGTACAATATGCTGTATGATTCATTACAGTGTACATCCCCGTTGGAATAGAAATCAGTGATTGAAACCCCACTAGAGCTTAATGTTGCCTCAAGCATCCATGTTACTCCAATGTTACTCCCAGTGTGCAGTGACATCATCCTACCTTCTACAGCCAAGCCTGATGCTTTAGTACAACCAGTGACATTAGTTACCAGGACAAAAGAGGTCACATAGAAAAAACCTGTATGTGTTTAGTTGAACATCTGAGACAACATCAACAGAACCAACATTTTCATGGTAATAATTTAATTCCTGTAAAATACAGATTATATACTGTGTTTTAGGGCTCAAATTATCCATTCATAAAACCAGAATTATTGAACAAAAAGGAAAAAGAATTAATTATACTTCACATTCAAACACATTCATTTTATACATCATATAATATCCGTGCCGAACTTTTTGGTACCCGGACCCCGAGTTCTTTTTTAGTGCATTTAATAAAGCTTGTTGAAAGGCTGCAGGGCAGCCAATCAACAAGCTTTTAAGCTGTGTGCCCTTAGAAGCCATCATAGCCATGCCTACTAATGGCATGGCTGCGATTGGCCGGTGCATCATGTGACCCAGTCTCTATAAAAGCTGGATCACGCGTAGTACCGCGTAGTCGTAGTAGTGCAGGGATAGGAAGCAGGCAGCTGAAGTGAGGTACAGTGTTAGGAATCTCATCTGGCTGTTTGTTCTGTTGGTGAACGATAGCGATTTTTTGTGGATGCAATCCACCGTCTTTGTACCCCTGACACAGAAATATAATTAATAATCTGGTTGTTATTTTTGTGGGTGACCTATAGCGATTTTTTGCGTTTAGCGTATCATTAGCATGTGAATAGCGCGATTTGCAAAGGCGATCACCGACTCAGACTCGCGAGTCACTCCCCTTCTACTTTTTATTCTCTTTGCAAAATCGTGAAAACATATTTAGTTTCTTCCTATATATTTTTTAAAAGTAGACCGTTCAAGCTTTCTGGTGGTGTTTTTAAAATGTTTCTACGACAAACACTCACGGACTTATTTAAATGTTTCGGCGAATTTTCTGTTTTCTGCCGACCCCAGAGGGTTAAGCCATTTCCCTATCCACATTTGTTTGCAGGGCAGTTGTCCTGCTCTTACCCCCATTTTGCAGCCATCTAGCCTTTTCTATGACTTTTTTTAGAGCCATTTTAGTGCCCCAAAGTTTGGGTCTCCATTGACTTCAATGGGGTTCAGATTCGGGTCCCGGCCAAACTTCCAGGTGTTAGCTCAACTCTAATTATAACACATGCCACTAGAGTCTACAGTACTGAACAAATTGTTTCTTACTATTGTAGACTATAATGATCGCTCTGGTATTTTTAAATCTGGAATTTACTTTAGACTTCAGAATAGAATCAGTCATTTTGTTTTTGGGGGAAAATGAGTCATTTCTTGGGAATAACGTTGGGAAAAGTTGTAAATCTCCTGAATGTATTTCCAGCGGGACAGTAAAATCCCGCAAAGTGTCAAATGAGAGCAGCTGCGTCCCGCTTTTATGAAAAATGCAGTCCGATTATTTCTTCTTATTTGCAATGTTATTGCAGATCCAGCTCATACCGTCCTGTCGAAGGGAAAAAAAAGATTCATTTTTAAAACAATGGCCAATCCAACAAAGTACAAGTACACTGCCATACATGAACTAAGACGCTCAGCGATGGAAACCAAAAGTCCAAAGGTACGACGGTAATGTAATCTACATAACCGCGATAAAACTGCCTGCTAATATATTTCAAAATAAAAGTCCAGATATCATTAGACTTTCAGATGATTATTATTTTAATTTTAATTTTTATTATTATTTTAGGTTTTATCTAAAAGCAAAAAGTACTACCCTTTAGAAGAGAGAACAGTCCCAATATGATTACAGTGCTTATTATGATTATGATTATTATGGATATCTTTATAGTTCGACGTTGCCCAGGTGGGAACGGGATCTTGCTCCGGCACCCACCTGAACGCCCTCCCCGGATAGCGCACAGCAGGCTTGGATTTGCCACTGCCGGTCCCGGTAGGTGTGCAGGTTGAGTCCCTCGGCTATCTCGCTGGCCGGCGACGCGGCTGCCAGGTCTTGCTTGTTGGCGAAGATGAGCACGGGCACGCCCTTCAGATCCTCCTCGTCAATGAGCTCTGACAGCTCCTGCAGACGTGGAGTCGGGCAATGGGGGTAAGGGCATATTTACCGAAGCAGAACTCGAGATATGGCAATGGGATTTCTAAGCAACTTGGTGAATATTCAAGGTGTTTAGTGTCATTCAAATGTAACCAGTAGACTTTTCTGAAGAAAAACCACATGTTAAGATACGGTACTGCTATTGGTTGGTACTTTGTTGTTGTGGCTTGCCAGCAGAAAAAAAATCGCATAAAAGATATTAAAATACCATTACAAGCAATTACAAGCAATTTAGACAAATTACAAGCAAACATGCAATTACCAGACCGGTCTCCTCAAATCGCTTCGTGTCTGCACTGTCTATCACGTAGATCTGGAAAAAAAAGTGTGAACCTGCTATTAACCGGTTTTCAGTAGCTCTTTAAGCAAAACAGTTTTAGATGGTTTACTTGTATAACGAACAATAAATGCCTCAGAGTTGTTAGAAATCATCACCTACCAGCAAATCTGTGTTCTCTAAATATTTCTTCCAGAAAGGGCGAATCTTCCTTTGGCCCCCTATGTCCCAAACGTTGAGTTTCATGCCATTGGCAGCTACACTTTTAACATTGAAGCCCTGGAAGTTTGCACAAAAAAACAGGTTCAGTAAAAAGGCACACAAATGTGGCTACTTTAGCTACTTTTTTTAGCAGTCTTGATTGTCATCATTCATAGTGAGGAGCTTAGTCACCAAGCCTAATAATTAGTGAGTGATTCAGTGTTTTGAGCCTTTTTCTACTTCGATGGAACCTGTGGTCCATTGCTTATTCTTAAGTAATTATAATTATCAAAGATCATAATTACAAGCCCCTTTTTTCCTAAATTTCCATTTGCTTAAATTTCCATTTAAGAATATTCTGTTGAGAGCTTTGTGGTGCATAATATAGTTTGTTTTATATGTTCTAGTTATATATGACTACAGACATAAATTGACAAATGTCTGTTTTTATCATAAAATAAGAAATTCATAGGTACTCCTCCCAAATACCAAAACTGCTAACCATACGTACACATAAATGACATGTGGCCGACAACGTGTACATCACATCCATGACACATATACGGACAAAAGATACAGAGTGGTGGAAATGATAGAACTGTGATTATGTTTATTCAATATTGTGTCATTTAAATAACATTAATATACTGAAATACATTCAAAGTGGTCCAAATTAAAAGGCTATTATAATGAAAATACCGGTTTTACTGTCCGAATGAATATTTTCGACCAAGTCACTTATGAGTTTGACTGTGAATGTAAACTGGGAGTTTTTTTACAAGGAATAATTGAGGTTATTCTGGTTTTGCCATGAGCATTTTTTTTCACGAAGTGTCATTATCATAAATCTAAAGCAAGGTTTCCCGACTCAATTCTCAGAAACCCACAGAGGGTCTACATTTTTGCTCCCTCCCAGACAATCCACATTTTTGCTCCCTACAGGGAATTGGGTGGGAGCAAAAATGTGGAGTCTGCTGGTCCCTGAGGTCCGGAATGGGAAACACTGGGCTAAAGACACACTGAGGAACCAATCTGGCCAACAGAAGCCATACCAGAGAGCAGGTTGCTCTATTAATGTGTGGCTCGGCACAGTCACTGGGCTAAACTCGGCATCCAGACTGTGGGAACTGGCAGCTGCCCGTGGGTGCAGGGGCCTCCCACTCATAAGCGGGCCCCGCCTCCATTGCGCTCCACGGCGCTTAAACACTCCACTGTCTTTCTCCAAATCATGCGAAGCCGAATTCAGACTTCAGCTCTGACAAATTATTGGGAAGTCATCTTAATAATCAACCCGGGCGTTGTTGCGGATGTTGTTGCAGATGCAGCTAAGCGGCGTCGATGCTCTGATCCTGTGCATTATGTACACATGTATATACAGTGCTGACCAAAAATATATCACATTAGAAATAACGGGTAGTTTCAGGTAAAACTTTAATTTCAAGTGCCAGTAAATTGAAACCCAAATTATACACTCTCCGAAAAAAGGGTACCAATTTGTACCTTTGCTTGTCACTGGGGCTGTACCATCTAGGGTCTTTTACCTTTTAAGATACAGAGATGGACTATGAGGTACAAATTAGTACCCGATTTTCTGAGAGTGTAGTTCTTAAAGAGCTGTTCAGAGATCATTGACAAGCAGACTCATTGGGTGCTTTTTAATGAGTTTTCCTTTGCAATAACATAAAACACCAAACACTTGCGTTTATTATTCCTATGGGAGCCAATGACTGCAGTTGCATTTAATAGCAAAATTGCATGAACAGAGCTGAAAGAGTCAGTCAAAAGAATTATGACACTTAAAGAGAAAATGCCAATTAACTCGTGACATTTTTGCAGAATTAAGCAGGTACCCCAGGACTTTCTGTGAGCTCTGTACGTATGTACCTATGTGTATGTATAATCAGGTATGCATAAATCAGTATGACTGTGGTATGCGCACACACAACGGGTGTATTTATTATAAATACTTTTATAATTTGTCTGTTGGGTGTATGCTTGCTTTACTGAGATGTGAATGAATTTTCTAGCTTAATATATTATTTTTACTTCATCCCAAGCTGCTCGATGGCACCAGAGAAATGGCGATGTGTGACACGGCACACGAGTGCTTGAGGGGGCGTATCCTTATATGGCTTAATGACAATAATTAATGTACTGTAGAATGTTGTTAATTAGCTCCAAAGCACAGGTTTAAAGCTCAGTAAACTTTTTTAAACCCCGTTCCCAGGGCAATTTTGCCTTTTACTGTGGGTCATCCATCATTACCATATTTCTTATATTTGTATATAGTTTTATTGATTTTGCAGATGATTTTATCTAAAAGTGATGCACATTTTGAGAGAACGGGGTCAACTTCTTGACTGGGGGGTTAAGGGGGCTTAACTCAAGGGCCCGGTGGTGAAATCACTCTATAAACCATGGGATTTGAACCAGCAACGGACTGCTCACGGGCACAGCATCCTATCTGGCTGGGCTAGACACTGACCGAATAATGCACAGTTTCTTATGTAACTATATTAGCACTATAGACGTTTTCTATTCATCTGAGATGAGCATGTAACCAGGGGCATCTGTCAGCAAGACAGGCATTGTAGCAGTTTAATTGATCTTGGCTCCCTCTGCCGTCGGCCATGATGGCCAGGTTATGTAAGCTTCCTGAGCCCTGCCAGGCATAAGGAAAGCTGCTAGCTTCGCCTCTCACCTGCGTGGGGGTTGTGGTGCGGACGTCTTCAGACGCTAACTTCTTCAGAAGCGTCGTCTTTCCAGCGTTGTCCAGGCCGAGAAGGACAATCCTCAGTTCTTGCTCCGTGGTGCCTTTCAGTCTCTCCACGACAGAAAACAAACCCTGTGTTCGGCCAAAAGACAACGTCATACTGGTGTCTGCTATTTCTGTCACTCTCGGTTCCTGTTACGACAGCCGTACGTCTGACTGATAAGAATTTTTCTTTGCAGACAAACAAGTTTTATGAAAAGCTAAATTGCAATTCAAGTGTTGATGTATTAATCAGAATGTGAAATTGCACCCATACACATATTCCCTCTCTACAAAAGAACTTGATACTTGACTTTCGGCATAATGTTGAGTTAGAAAATACTTATTAAAGTTCTACATGATGCCTTGATACAGGAAACTTTTTGGATGATAAAAACGTCAATACGGCAAAAACTGACAGCATGCGACCATATACTTTGACACAATATGTGTGAAAAAAGCAGAAATATTTGAGATTTGTTAAAACAACACTTTCGGATTGTTCTTTAGATTTTTTTACGAGTCATTTCTGAACAGTAAAAGATACTAAATCATTGTTCTGGGGGCCTTATATCAACACTAATCAGAACTCAAAGATCTCCAAAAGATAGACTATAGATATAAAACCATAACATAGTAAACTAAACATTGCATTACGCCTACTTGATAACGAATAATGAAATAAGGAAGGGGACCAAATATTATGGACGTTTTCTTTCAGTGGTATACTGGGTTGCTATTAAGCCATTACTCTGTTCCTTAGGAAGCCCCAAAAACACAACAAATGTCACATCCCTAAGTGAAGGAGGGGACCCTCCTACCTTCTGAACCTCTCCCATCTTGAGCATTGGACCTGGTAGCACAGTTACATTGTACAGTCAGTCACCAAGGCAAGTGAGAAATGTAGGTCACCTGGGACAGACCGTAGGCTCGTCGTTCCCCCAGCTGGGAGGGACCTTCTCTGCCCCTACCTCCCTGTGAGGAGGGGTGTTGGGGCTGGATTAAGGGACCACAATTAGCTGCCACCTCCTCCCCCACCCCTCTGCATTGAAGACTTACCTGGATTATTTCTCAGCCACCTGCCACAAGAAAGGTAGTGATACCCCTCTCAGCCACAAGGGGGCGTTTTTTTGTCTTCCCCTCACTCCTTCCGTTTAATTCGCCTACCAGATTTTTACTGAAGGACAGGAGCCAAGTACAAAAATTACAGTTAACACCTCTTAATTATAACGCTGTTCCAAGCCTCAAGTGCCAACACAGGTCCAGATTTCCATC
>JAODKL010000049.1:2410309-2426033 GCA_026780765.1 Petrocephalus schoutedeni
ATAGTTTAGCTCTGCAAGCAGGAAAAACACGAGCGTATTTCCCGTTTCTATATTTTAGTGATCACATGCAGCGAATCAGCACAGCCAGAATGATCATGTTCATACATCCTGCATACCGACACTGTAGCCTTTGCTTCTGTTGCATGGCAACAGCGAATGAGCGCGAACAAACTGGAGTATCGGTGACTCCTGAGATGCGCATCTACGTGCGTCCATATCCTGTGTGATCTGCATGCCCCCATAATGACAAACGAGTATGTTAAGTACTTTCAGTGATGGCCGCCTCTGTGACTAATAGGTCCATCGGTTCCATTTTTAGTCGCGTTTCTGTTGACGGCGTTAACTTTCACCTGCTTAAGGAGGTCAGCAAAGAGGATCGAAGTGTGAGTTTCAGCCTTTAACAATGTACCAGCTACCCCTCGTGTCACTGCGCATTGGCGTCATGGCGGTTCAGGCCGGATCGGGCCGCGTTAAATACAGAAACGCAACTTTACGAGGAGTTTCCCTCAAGCACACGTCCAACCTCTATGCCCGAGGACAGTGTCTGTCTAAATGGCTCTGAAAGGAGAGGCTTATTTCAACCCTATCTGTCCAGTGTGTGTAGATTTCAGTTTATACAGTGCAGTGTGTGATTACTCATCTTTTTGCTGTTGTACATCTTATCCATCTACCATACCCGTCCATCCATCCATCCATCCATCCAATATCCATAACACCATGTCACAGAGACCGCAGAGCAGGGGATGGAACCCCAGGCCATCTAAGGGAGCATGCACCCACAGAAAAACACAAAATGAGGATATTCGAATCACCAAATTCACCTAAACGCATGTTTCCTGACTGCGGGAAGAGCATGTATTATATAATGTGGAACAGAAGGGGGGCGTTCACACTGGTGGAGACAGCTAAGTGGGGGGGGCAGCTGTCTTGCCGACCAGATTTAATAACTTTAACTGCTGAGTTTCCCAGAAGCATAACAGGGCACCTGTTAAGGTGGACAGGACCCCTGATTTTGCCATCTGTTCGCAGAGGTGGGTAGTTGAAAACTCCAGACCAAGATTTTGTTTCACCCAACTAGTTGCGTATAAAGAGTAACAGTCACCGAATACTCAGTTGGTTGGTTGAAACAAAATCTTGGTCTAGAGCTGAACTACCCACCACTGGCTGTTACCTAAGCCTATGTGTTACCCCCAGCCTTGGTGGGAAACCGAGGTGAACCTCCAACTTCTGTGTGATCCTCCGAGACCTTGAGACGTTACAAATGGCATATTTAACCTGGCTTTGTTTCCCAGGTAAGAGTCAGAACAGCAGCTTGAGTGTCTGTGATCAGCCTCCCCTCTACCAGGTCAGTGCCAGCCAGACGGCCTCTGATAGAATCTCGGTCAGGAAGTGCTGCAACGTCCTAAGAAGTTCTCCGCACTGTATATTTTGAAGAATTAAGCAGAGCGCTGTCCATTTGCAGAGGCAGCCAGCAGCAGACCAGGCCCTGCCTGCAGATAGACTCAGACCCAACACCAGGCGCAGGAACGCGGGCGTAAGGAGGACCTATGACATGGATGGTGGGTCCATGGATGTGGACTTCAGAAGCTTTCAGTGATGAGAAACTATCTCAGTTCTGTTTGTTTATTCGGCTCATTCTTGTGTTGTGCGTAGAGGTAGAAATTTCAGGTCCAGAAAGTACAAATCCGCACCAAGATCTTGTTCCAACCATCAGTGGAGTACTCTATGTATGTGACTGTTCCTGCTTAATTGGTCGGTTAAAAGAAAATCTTGGCCTGGATTTGTACTTTCTGGACCTGAACTATCCACCTCTGGATAGTTCCTTACCCACCATCCTTATGTGTTTAAGGATGTTATTCCAGAAAAGCACTGCACTACACCTACAGTTCTTCATGGATCTTCCCGGCAGGTCTGATGGAGCTCCTGAACAGGGCACAGTGGTGCAGTGCTGATGACCAGCGGGGGTTGCTCTGCAAAGAGCACTTAGAACTGCCCCAGTTCCTGCAGCTCCCCCTGGCCGAGTGTGAGGAGGAAGAGCAGGAGGAGATAGATCTCTTGGAGCCCGAGTTGTCCCTTCCTATCTCACCGCTGGGGAGGGTCGCCAGAAGGACCAGATCCACCTCGTCGGATCCTGGGTGCTTGTATATGGGCTCTGACTCGGCGAGGGAAACGATTGTCTGAATGCTCAGGGGCCATCACATGGATGGGGCGATTCAGCGTCTGCCCAAAGTCTCCTCGCGCTTTCCTCACCATATCCTTCAGAAGGTGTTTTGGAGATGCCTTGTTTCGCAAAAGTCAATCTTTTACGTTAATTTTCAGATTAAATGGCTGTTGAAAGAATCTTAGCACTTTTTAATTAGACTGTTCCTGACTTGTCCTGATATACAGAAAGTATACTTTGTGCACTTTCAGAATCCACTATGTACCCAGTGTATCAAGTATTGTTGAATATTGCAGAAACAAAAAATGTAATAACTGCCAACAACGTCATAATTTTTCCATTCTTAATGTAATAAACGTCAATAATGTAATAACTGTTCAGCAAAGTAAAGTTTCTGAACCAATAACGTAATAACTTTTGCTGATAATGTAATATGTTATTAAAAAGAACGTTGTCCTCTGGGTGATGGGTGGCAGGATTTAAAAAAATAATAGTAATAATAAGTTATTACATAATTGGGCAGTTATTACATTATCAATTTTTATTATGTTGCGAACTGAGATATTTATTGCATTATTGATAGTTATTACATTACTAGCTGCTACAAACTGTTGATATTTCATTCTGGCTAGCTGTGGAATCCATGTACCATGCTGAAATCATTTATGGATTCATCAATGATGATGAGTGTTGATGTGTGGCTTAAGCCTATAAGATGTATCCCTAAAGTACTTATCGTCCCACAGAGGACAGCAGCAACACACTGTTTTATGTCATTAGGAGCTATGTTTGCAATTAGATATTCCCTTTGCGCCGTTAAAAATAATGCATTTTGTGTTACATTACATCCCCATCAAGAATGACATAATTGTTTGGAGACCACAGACTCTCGAAAAGGAAGGATGCAGCTTCCTAAAACTTTGTTAGTCGGAAAGACATTACCCCATGACAAATCAGCAGACAGTATGTAAACCTGTCAAACTGTAAAACTGTTAATTTAATCTCTGTTTGTAAGATATTTCATTCTCAATGCCCAAATAAGCTTAATAAACTTTCAGAATTCTTCAGCCTTTGTTGGTTGTACAGAGCTGGACAATCAGCATATATTATGAGAAGCGGGCATAAGATCCATTATGCTGAGTGGAGTACCCAGGAGGAATTAGGGTCAAAGGTCTTGCTCAATGGACCAACAGTGAAATCACTATCACTGCAAACTATGGGATTAGAATGAGCAACCTACTGATTACAGACGCAGATTCCTAACCCACAGAGCCACATGCCACACTGAATGGTTTTCTATTATGACAGCCGCTGATTAATCAATATCTAGATATTCCGCTGTTAATCCCATTACCCCGGTACTGTTCCTATTCCCCCAGTGCTGCTTTCATTCTCCTGGTACATCTCCTTTTACCCTAGTCCTGCTCCTGTTCCTCTGGTACTGCTCCTGCTCCTCTGGTACTGCTCCTGCTCCCCTAGCGCTGTTCCTGTTTTCTTGGTGCTACTTCTGTAATGCAGTTCTGTTCCTTTTACCCTAGTGCTCCTCTCTTTCCCACTAGTTCCTCTAGTGCTACCCCCGTTCCATTGGTACTGCTCCTGTTTCCCTAGTGCTGCTCCTGTTCCCCCGGTTCTGCTCCAGTTTCCCGTAGTATGTCTTCCATTGCCCTGGTACTGCTCCTGCTCCCCTAGCGCTGCTCCTGTTCTCCCGGTTCTGCTCCAGTTCCCCTTGTATGGCTCCCATTGCTCTGGTACTGTTCCTGCTCCCCTAGCGCTGCTCCTGTTCCCCCGGTTCAGCTCCAGTCCCCCTAGTATGGCTCCCATTGCCCTGGTACTGCTCCTGCTCCTCTAGTGCTAGTGCTCTAGTGCTCCTGTTTCTCAGGTGCTGTTTCTGTAATATGGTTATGTTCCTTTTACACTAGTCCTGCTCCTGTTCTCTTGGTACTGCTCCTGATTTGCTAGAACTGCTCCCGTGCCCCTGGTACTGGTCTTGTTCTCTCAGTGCTGCTCCTTTTCCCCTGATGTTGCTCCTGTTCCCCAAGTAGTGCTTCTGATCCGCTAACCACTGCTTCTTTATCATAGTTCTGCTCCTGTTCTCCTAGTGCTGCTCCTGTATCCCAGTTCAGTTCCTGTTCCCTTATTAGTGCTTCTGTTCCTATAGTGTTGATCCTGTTCCTCGCAGTTTGTCTCTAACAGAATCTATTCAAATGGGGCAGTAGAGAAAGAATAGGAGCAAGTGTCGCAGGAAGATGTCAGTGATGACCTGCTCCACAGCACATTGGTCCCGCCCCCTGCCTTACCAATTCTTAGACAAACTCCGCCCCTGAACTGCGGCTGGAATGCTGCTATTGGTTGACTGGAGTGCACCTGATACCCTCGGGGAGGAGGGATGCCACTAATGGGCACAGCCTGGTGAATGGGCAAGGAGGAGCTGTGCAGCATTCCTTCATGAGAGGTGCGAGACTGAGCTTGGCTGGGCACTACCGTGTGAGCTGAGAATCTCAGAAAGGAGACAGAGCTGAAAGGAGCGGAGAGACGGCACAGTCGAAGACGTTCAGGTATGCCCAGCTTTCCATGATACTAAAATACATACTTTGGGGTGATACTGCTTTTGCCCACTGTCTTGGGATCTGGATTCCTCAACTTAATCTGAACACATTTCAGAAATATATTTATTAATAGCCATTTATTTTGGTCATTTTATCTCCCAACATTTAGGTGGTATGGAGTTTCTAAAGGATTATATTTAAAGTAAGGGAATTGAAGGTGATTTTTCTCCAGAATAATGAGAATTATAACGGTAATGATGATGTTGAAACTGAACAATGAAAAGGTGATTTTTCCTCTACTGCAGGAACTGAAGTGTTTAGAAAGGGTATAATGTTTTATAGGGTATATATGTTTTTTTTTAATATATGCTTAAAAATCTTCTTACATTCTTATGGAATGTAAATCATCATATTAAGTTTAATAATGTGGAAAAATACCACCACTCTGCGTCTATGGATTTCTGATCAAATTCACACACCCCCACACACACACGCACGCACACACACACACACACAAGCACACCTCCCTGCAAGCACTCTGTGTAACTTCACTGCATAAACAGCTACAGACTGAAAAAAAAAAACATTTCCCAGAACAAATATATGTCTTATACTCTCGTTTCTCGATAGGAGAAAGTATGTGTCTAGAAATGTAGCGGTGCCTTTAGAATGAGGCTCCTCGGGCCATTGAGAAAAGGTCACAATGTCTGATGGGTGACAAGACAAATTAGCCTCTGAGCCTTTTCGATGTTTCCTGGTTCTTTACAGAACTGAATCTTAGCAGGAACGGCGGGATGGGTGTCAAAGGGTAATGTGACAGGAGAGGTATTTAGAATGAGGGTTGGTAACTGTAAAGAGGAACCTCAGTCAGAGGAAAGATGGGCAATCACAGCCATTTGTGTAACAGCTGCGTGACACACTCAGGCTGATTCATCAGGAAGCTGTATAAACTCTGTCTGTGGCCGCGGTCCCACGCTTGGGAGGGTCAACGGGACAGAGGTGAAGCCTCTGAGAGCTTCCCTGACCTGTCAATCACCAGCGTGGGTCTCATCTAAGCTGCCCTGAATGTGACTCAGTCACGGAGCGCTGTCGAGCACATCGTAATTACCGGCATTTACCGGAATGGCGCATCGGCGTCCGTGACATAATGACATTGGCTAACGGACAGGCAGCGGCTGGATTTAATTACATTAATTGCTTTGCATTTCCCACAGCCTGGCATGGAGCCAACAGTGCGTTTAGAGTATAGCCAGGGGGCAAAAAATGATTACGCCTCAAAAACAGGCATATTAAGTCAAGAACAATTTAGGAGCGATTTAAGAGAAATTACACCTGGGTTGTAACTATAAGCCAGAGCATAAGCCTGGTGTGTTTGTTCCTGCACCGGTTATCAGATCCAGGCAAACTTCTCATACACATTTTTATTACATTTATGCGTGGGAAAACCAGTGAATAGCTAGGCTTTCCTTTCAGACGATGACCGGACAGAGTGTCAGGTGAATCTCAGCAGTACAGTTCTAATGTCACTCATACAGGGGTGGGGGTTGGGGGGGGGGGGGGGGGGGGGGGGGGGGGGTTCTTACAAAGGGAATTGGCTGTTAATTCCCTCAGCTCGCCAGTGGCCCCTTTCCAATTGTTGCCATGGCGATGGCATCCTCCTGCCAGTTTTCTGGAACACAAGGGAAACGTTTTCATCTTGAGTTCAAGTGTTATCAAGCATGCATCCTCTAGAAATTAGAACAATAATTAGATCTCTTTCAAGGGAGATGGTACAGGAATACACGGATTTACCCGAGCCAAAAAACAAGGTAAAGGAAAGAATGCAGTTAACTAGTTAGCAGCCACAAACAAGTTCCTTGGTCCCACAAAGCAGAGTGTCAGACACAATATATCCTGCAATACTCACAAACACACACACAGCATCATGACGCATTTTGGACGAAACGACACTGTGTCCAAAAGGGGCTTCAGTGCCGCAGGGAAACCGGGAGGTGCTGTGGAGACATGCTTCACTGCAGACAGACGCACGTTCGGTGCGTGATGCAGATTCGAGCTGGCCGTTTGCTGCTCACCTTCCAAAGACCCTCTGCTTAAACATCTACCTGAAATGATTTTGTTCCTCCGAAATGACAGTCCCCCCTTCTCCCCTCTCCTAATGTGTTTGGAAATATGTAAGAAGCCAATGGCAAAGTTACACAAGGCAAAACTAATTTCGTCATTTCCATAAGAAGGTTTAGCTGCAGGACACATATGATTCAGAATAACAGTATTGTACGATTCCCTTTGTTGGATGCACATTTTTAGTATATTCTTATATTTAATTAATAGATTTGACTGTTATACTACTAAATGCATATGTATTGAATTATGGTGAACCTGTCACCCCGGTTTCCACATTGTGCTTTATTATCCAATACAAACATTTAAAGGGAGTTAATACTGTGTGATGCCCATCACAGCACAAATTGTACATTTTGCAGTTTAGCGTAAAGGCACTGCCATCTAGAGGACGTAAAATAGAATTGTATGAAAATAACGCCATATGCCGTAAAACTGGTAGAAAGTTATTGATTATTGGTTTCAATAATTTTGTTCCCACAGAACGTAAGTTTAAACGTGACAAGCAGCACACCATAATCTGGCTCCTTGAAGAGGAGGGCAGAATAAGCCATGGACAAAGCCGGTAACAAGGTAAGTGTGCACACAGGGGCTTATGGCACTGCAAAGTCATGATAATATTTCATCAAAACGCTAAGGCCAGCTGTTGATTTCTCTTCAGTGCCATTCATTGGCCCCCCCAAAGCATGTCAAAAGCAGATCTAAGTCTATAGACGAGAGCCAGCAAGCCAAAAAGGTAAGTCAATTGTTTCTTTAGGTTTCGTTCTTTCGTAAGGAACTCAGCGCGCATGCGCACACGCTAATAGCTTCTCGCTTTTTCAGGCGTTCTATTCGCAGAAGTCGCTGCCGGGAAAGCCAGAGCTGCAGAAACTTCACGTAAGTGTGTAATCTCTGCGCCACTCTGCCTCCAGGCCCGAATGATTCAATCAGTCACACGTTATTTAATTTACAAGCATGCGATCTGGAGCCGTCTTTGCAGAGGAAGTGAATAACAGAAACAAAAAAAACTGGTAACTAATTAGAAGGTCCTGGCGTCTCCAGAGTCATGTTCAGTGTTTTACCCACCGAAGAGGCAAAATCACTTGATGGATTCGAATCAGATCGAATCACTTTATTTGTCACATCACGTGGCACAGGTAGAGTACAGGTAAGTGAAAAACTTGTGCAAAGTCACAAAAGCAGCAAATATTGGAAATCGAAAATACTGAAAACTCTAATGCCCTTAACCCAGACCAATTCAGTTATGCTCCAATTTTTTAGGGCCCATGTCAGTCAAGGGCCCTTGGAATTGTCCTATCTCCTCCCCTATGGTGCCGCTGCTAGTATACAAATAAATACAAACTTCCCATTTCTGTTATAAAATGTTTCCCTGTTACGCATAATATTTCCAAGCAAATGCATCCTTCTCCTGGAATATTGTTTGATACTTGTCTGTGTCTTGGAGCTTGCCTCTGTGTGATTCCTATTCCTGATGCTTGTTTTTCCCAAAATGTGCTGGGATTCCAGGAAGTTCATGAAAGCACAGAAACACCTACATCTTCATCGGAGGAGCTGAAATAATCCACAGTCTGAAGGGATTGTAAGCTTTTTAATGATCAATGGAATCGATACAGGCTTTACACAAATGTTTAACTTAATCGTAGTAACTGTTTTGCACAGATGTGAAGGAAATGGGTCACTTTTCTCAGAGTTAGCTGGAATATTGTTGAACGTCAGCTGTAAATGAGTGTGAATGTGCTTTTGTTTCCAGCCGAAAAAGAGAATAAAATACTGGTTAAATTAAATGGTAGCGACATTCAAATGCATGGATACAGACACTGGCACCCAGAGACAAGATTAATGCAATGCCAACAAGCTGTACCCACTGATTGAATACATGATAACAAGGTCACCAAAGGATGTGAATCTTCCCCCGTTTTCCTCACAACTCGGTGTAGCCAATCACATCCCAGTCAGAAGACATCCCCCTCGATACGTGACCTCCCCCTCCCCCAAGGCCAGCTCAGATTGCCCATTCCTCTGATGTATGAGCTGTTAGCCTACCGCAGGCTGTGGGCTTTATCGAACGATGCAGCTCTCTCACAGGAGATTACCATCTTCTAAATCCCACCCGAATCCCTGTGGGCTCATGATGGACATCACTGCAGAGTGATAACAGCAAGAAAGAGCCAATGAAACGCCTGCCTTCCCGCTGCAGGTGTCTGATGGGCCACAGCAAGGAACAAAACCAAATTCCCACTTTAGAGCGTTTATTTTAACCGCCATCAAACACCAAACCTTGTGCAGGAAAACAACACCGTTTTTTTCTTCAAACTCACAGAAGGGCTGAATTAACGTTCCCCTGCCTGACAGCTCAAGTGTCAGCGTGAAGTCTGTTTTCCTTCAGTTAGCTACTGTATCGCCACACTGATAAAGGCAAATTTATACAAGCGTCTGCACTGATGCGGCATCCTTACCAGGATTTTAATGTGAAATCCACCCCTCTTCCCTAAATGCTTATGCAGTGGTGTGTCATAGTGGGCCTGGAGTTCATCCCAGGAAGCACAGTTTTTACGGCATGGTGCATATAAATAATCATATCTATAATTTCACACAAATACAGCAGCGATGTTTTAGTCATTATCGTCGAGGGATTTTCACTACAGGCGATGTTTTCCCAACACCTAACATAAGGTCAAGTTTGAACAGATTCAACATTGACTGGAAATGCTTGTATTTATATTTTATTTTAAAGGTAACATGTGAGCCACTCTGGCAGACATAGTCTGCAATGGTTTTTCTTTAAAAGAAATCAAAGGTTTCTTTGTTTGTATGAGAAGTGTCCTGGGGAGAGTCGAACCTCAATCTCGCTAAGAAAAGGCAGTGACCCTAACTGCTGTAACAATAGACCTATTCAGCCCCCACACTCCACCCCCTATGCTGGGTCTTGTCACCGAGCTGATCTTATAAAAGGCACACGCAGCGAAATGCACCTTGGCCAGACGTATCCATGGGGACGCCAAGTACAGTTTCACACCTATGACGTCAGTGTCGCACCAGCGCTTGGAATAGCATCAGATAAGCGTCGGACGCTGGCATTCCGTCCAAGAGACAGAGACCCTGGTGCCCAATATCAAGAAGCCTGCGTGCATTTTAGATAAAGGTTGTAAATAAGCTCTCTATGCATCCCCGCGAACCGCGTTTTATAATTGTGGACCGCGTAAGATCTTCCCAGGTATAGAAGATGAGTGACTTCGACAGCGTTTCCGAGTTTGGAAAAAGGTCGATCGGCGATTGCGTCATTGGGTGCGCTGGCAGATTATACGCGCAGCGAGGAAGCCCGTCAGCAGCCTTCGCTACTGATACTCGTGCAAATGTTTACGCAGCCAAATCCCTGGCACAGACCTCAGTATAGTCACATGTGGTATGTAAATTTGTGCCTTGCAATGTCATATTTGATGAAGAATTAAAGATTCGAAATAGAATGCTGCTATTTACGATAATCATTTGGTAGCTAAATATTTGCAGAAATTTTGATTGTATGTTTGAGACTTACGCCCACAATAAAACTGACACAACAGAGCTCAACTAATTACGATCCTGATTTTGATCACTTTAAAATATCACAAGAAAGCAACGTTCAATATGAAATTGGAATTTATTTGTGACAATAATGTACCTTTAATTCTACCTACACTGTCAGAAAATAGGGTACCAATTTGTACCTTTGCTTGTCACTGGGGCTGTACCCTAAAGGGTCTTGTACCTTTTAAGATACAGAAATGGACTATGAGGTATTGTTTTGTACCATTGGGGGTACATTCATGTTGTTTGTACCTTGGGGATTCATTTCTGCACCATATACGGTGCAATTACCTACAGCTAAGGGTACAATTGGCAGACCCTTTATGGTACAGCCCCAGTGACAATCAAAGAGAGAGTGTACTGTATATAAATAGAAAACAAGATTATAGAACTCTACTGGAAGGATTAAACAAATTTTCCGGGAGAATATTCCATCGTTTATTAACAGTGCAGGAAAACAATGTCTCTGTCCCATTCTGAACCGATAGCTGGAAATCACGGCCAGATTACCGCCCCCCAAATCCCCGAGTTATCAGGCACTAGCCACCCCGTCCGCCTGGGCCTGCCCACCATTTTTTATGTGCGTGACAACAGTTACTGCCATGAAGCATTCATTGCTACATTAATTCACATCTGGATTATGTATTTTGTTTCTGATCATCCATTCATCTTCCAGATGCTTTCTTGTAAAATATATACAGAAAAACAGACACTGATCACACACCTTTATTACTAAAATAGAGAATATATATGGAGCACCCTGCGTTTTTAATTACCGGTCCCGGGCATTGCGCGTTCTCCCCATAGCCCCTGCATCGCGCCCCGTATTCCCTGGAATAGACCGCGCTCTGGATAAGCGGAATGAAAATGAAGGTATGTAACGCGTAAGCATAAAGACGCGTATGGAGCGGCGCTGACGTTTATGGCCACTTCTTACCACTAAGGGTCACGTTTTCCGCCTTTTGGATCGCATTTTATCTAGCCAATGCTCATGGCGGCATCGCGTATTAAATCACTTGGATTATTTTCCAGGAATATTCCGAGGGGGATGTTTATTATTACTGGTATTATGTTTTTAATAAACTTAAATAGTTTTACCTTATTTACCTTACTTACTTATAATCCACGTCTTTTACATATGTATTGTTCAGACAGCTGCGGTACGCAGAAAGTCAGAGTTCCTACCTTTGTGCGTCAGTGGAAGTTTCCTTAAGACTTTAAGTACTTTTTCTAGAGTAAAAGTAGCGGGTGATCGAGGAACTATGTGAAAGATATCTAAAAGGGCAGGCTATATGAGCATAGCTTACGCGCTCAAAAACCATAAATCATGTCTGATATAATCGGGATTTGACAAATTATCAAAAGGCTTAAAACATCAATTTATTTGGGCGTTCTTAAGAGAATCACTTTATATCTCTGTTATAGTCGGATTGTTATTCCTGCTGTTTCCCAAACCCAGAATCCATGTAAAACCTTCCCTCTTCCTTTTTCCGAGCACTTCCTTGATAGTTTATGTTGACGCGGTTTACGTAGTTAATCATCAGATTTCGCAAAGTACATCTACGGTTTATTTTCACTGCCTGTAACTCTTTCCAAAGCAATTTATGATTTCACCCGTTAATGTAACCGAAGTTACACAGGGCCTATACTTAAAGTTATCGTAGGCTTTGTGACTGCAAGCGTGGATAATAGCTGTTACTTTCGGTGAAGTTAATACTTTTCCTTTCACTGGCGCAAGTCGATGACACGTCTACAAGTTAGGTACACATTCACTGGCGCTCGATAACTTGCACTCGGCTGCTGACGTTGGCATAAACTTCGAATAAATTATCAAGAGCATCTTAACTGTGTTTCACGGACTAACAGATTTACCCAGTAGGAAGTGAGCGTGCAACCACAGTGCAATCTGGATGAAAACAATATTATGTAATTCCTTACGTATATCCGGTAATATTTATCATATTTTCATCATACTTTTGCGTTTTAAAATCTAAATATAGCATACGTTTCATGCATATTTAATTGACTCAGTTATCTTAAAACTGTAACCAGAATTTATGTTTGCTTATATTATTATTATTATTTTAAAAAAATAAAATAAACATTTTTGAATCTGTGCTAGTCACCTGCTAACCGTTTGAGACGAAACTCCACATTATCCTCCTGTACGGGTTATGTTTACATCGCTGTAAGTATGACTAAAATGCAATTGCACGGTTGTATACGTGAGTTTTACATTATATGATGCCCACAGACGAGCAGGAATGCGCCTTGCTCTTTGTATCACTACTTATTAAATCACATAATGACAGCTGGGAGTATCGTACTATGTCATTATTCCAGTGTATTTTACACACATATTTAGTTTGTGAGGAGGACTAAAACACTGATCATTTACGGTAAAAAGTCATATAATATTAACGTTTCTATCCAGGACTAGGTTTATTTGGACAATCCCTAATATCAATCATAACTTGCACCAGAAAAATCATTATTGGGGGTGTAGGATTTTACTAAAGGATTCTACTAAGTTTTACTATAATTCTTTGTCACAAAAGTCACAACCCACAGTCTGCTATACCAGAAATACCAGCATCAGTTAGCTGTCTGATTCATTGCTTTATAAATCTATAGAGGCAGGCTCACCAATTTACACTATGGAAACATTATGCTGCAACCATAATCCCTTTGGGTAGAAGGGGACTTGCTGAACAATGTATTACTCTTGCATTCATTGCATATAAATGATGATACCAATTCCCTTAAGATTCAGCTGTCCATCTTCCATGAACACTTATGCAGGATGGATGGGAAGTAATAAACAGCAGCCGGTGCCTGTCCCTGGGAGGGCAGGATGTTAGCCCTTCACAGGCCACACTCTTACTCACTTACTCACCAGTAACACTAATTGGCCGTCATCATTTTGGACTACATGATTAAACTGGAGAGGCCAAAGGAGATAGGATGGGAGCATGCAAGCAGGAATCACACCAACTGCCCTCGGGGTGTGAGGACACAGTGTTACCCACAAAGCTCTCCCTCATAATAACTAAACGAATAAATGTAATGAAACATGACTTAACAGAAAACCAGTACTCTGATTTCCTTTCAAAATAAGATATGCACTTAGACTAACTGTTGTCTAGAAAAATGTTTTTCATTATGCATGTGCATCTTCTCTGTGAGGCATCCCTTCCAGGGTATACCTCAATCTTGTGCCCTGCACGACCTGGGATAGGCTCCAAGCCCCTTGTGACCCTGAAAGTGGTTATATGTTCCATTACTATTCAATTATACGTCTTGGTTTTTAAAACATACATATATAATACAAGTAGGTGTGTCGTGTAAAAGATGTAGTTTCATTCTTTTTTTTTTTTGGTCTTTTTCTTTCGCCGACGGACTGCAACAACTCGTTCCGGATCGAGCGCAGCTCGGTGCGCCTCAATGGCGTGCGAGCGAGACCCAGCGTGGGGGCGTTTTGTGAGAGGCTGTCGTCCAATGGCGGCGCTGTGGGCTGCGGACTGACCAATGAGGACCGCCGTTGCCCTTCGCGTCCGCGCTCGCGCCGCGCGCCGGCCAATGGGGGCCGGCGTCGTCTTCGTAAACTAAGAGGCGCAGGGCCGCCATGATGCGTGTTTGTGCTCGTATCTGTGTGGAGAAAGCGGCGGATACACATTGAACCAGAAACAAAGGAAATACGCACTCGCCCTCGCAAACTGGTATGCGTTTTCAGGTAAAAGAAAGCGAAGCGAAACGACGGCAAAGGCAAAAACGCGGGCAGGCAGATCTGACTTTAGCACCTGCGCGTATTAAGCTTCGACGTAGGTATATTCTTTCTCTCCGTGTTTTTGGAGGTTGGTTACGTTCGCTAAGGCAGCCGCGTTAATTACCTCAGAAAATCACCAGCGATCTTTCTGGAAAGCACACATTTTTCCCCCACAGAAGGGCAATTACGAGCCGAGTTTCGACGCCCATTTGCCCGATGTGAGGAGATTGAGCGCTAGAATTCGAATTATCCGCTAGCTAACAATATTGACAAACCAGTTATCCCACGGAGGGCTAGCTGGATCATTGTTTATGTAACATTGACTTCGTCACTTTGGAAATTATATTTACCCACCTCGGTTATTGGGGGTATTCTTAGAAGAAAAACTAAGTTACTGCCGACTTCGTAATTATCTCTAAATGGCCGTCAGTAGTTTTTGTTATTTAGCGGGTTAGCCGCTAATCTATATTGCTACCTATGTAAACACATGTTCGCCGGACGCTTGTAAGTTGATCTCGGGAAGCCCGCTGACAGGGAAATACTAGTTTTTTGGTTCTATTTGAAAGAATTATAATTCCCCCGAAGCAGTTAAAAGCTCAGACGCGCATTTCTTTAGGAAACTGAGAATTGGTGTCCTAATAATGTGGGGCAAAAAAAGAGGGAAGATATATACTTTCAGTTGGCTGGCTGTAAAGTTCTTTTGTCACAATACGGATTAAAGTTGTCGGCGTGCCTTTATCGGTTAATCATATTTGGGAGTACGTGGCTGGCAAAGCCATGTGTGCATGCCTTCAGGTAACATTAGCTGCTGCGGAGTGTGGGGACCGCTTTGCGTATAATGTAGTGAACAGGCTAGCAACTCAACCGTTTGTTAGCAAAGACCATAAACCTAACCATTAGGGTGTATTTCTGACTGTAATAAGGACAGTCAGCAGTATCTCGGAGCTAAGGCCTGTTTCTAAAGCGCCGTTTACATTGTTGCTTGACTGCTGGCTAGTTAAGACATTTGAGGAAATGGGGATGCGTTTTTGATTGACGGACGGGCGCTCCAATGGCTGTCCGGCATTGTCCAGGAGTCTCGCCCCCCGATCGGGTTTCTGCTGCTTTTGGAGAGGACGGCTACATTCCGCCGTTTGTTTGCACTCTAAGTACCAGGCCCATGTGGCATGAGCAGACTGTGCCATAATGATTTAAACGTTTACTCCCCCCCCCAAATAGATTTCTTTTGTGAATTGGCTAACTACCATTTAATGTACAATATAGACAAATGTGGAACTAGGGTTTTGCGGTAGTGTGTCTAGTTTTTGGATGTACAGCTGAATTTGCTGCGAGTAACGGTCTAGTCTATATTTACATCTAGTTTTGCTTATAAACTAGGTAGGGAGTGTTTCACGTCGGGTATCAGGAAATGATGTTTTCTATCAAAGTTGAAACACTGCCTTTGATCGTATCATATCCAGTTCAGGTCGGAGATGCTGAAAGCAAGGAGGCAATGTCTCCAGTTTGCTGAAAAAACTTGCTTATATCAAACTCCTTTATCATATCTTAACACTACATGGGTAATTAGCT
>JAODKL010000049.1:2426133-2440029 GCA_026780765.1 Petrocephalus schoutedeni
ATGTCTCCAGTTTGCTGAAAAAACTTGCTTATATCAAACTCCTTTATCATATCTTAACACTACATGGGTAATTAGCTCATTTATTGAAAATTGGCTGATGTTTTTCCACATGAGGGCTTTTTGCAGACTTTTGATTTAAATCCTTTTATTTTTTATGTTTTTTTGGGTTCTATAGGAGCATATGTATTAAATACATATAACATATCTCCTCTTGTAGTGTTACATAAGGAACTGAACCTCTTCTGAGCTGTTGACCTTCAATTCCATTCCCCTTTTTTGTGTATAAATTCAATGGAATTTTCTGTAATGCGTTTTATTCTAAGAAAAGGTTGAGGATCCTGTCAGGGTTAAATCTGCAATAGAAATACTATTCATTAAATACATTATCTAGGGGAATTATAATAAATGCATTAAAAATAAGATTTGAACAAAATAATTTGTTTTTGGCATTGACACTTACCTGTAGATCTAGAGGGAATGATCTGCTACAATCTACCAATTAATTTTATTTCCATCTTGAATATAGACAATTGTGTACTTATTTTGTATGTGTTCTTTTTTTGTAAAGCTACATTTAACACCATCAGTTAGCAGTGTTGACACCGATCTATTAATGGCAATTCTGTGTCTTAAAGGATCTGAAGGAAAGTATTGTTCTTCTTTTGTCAACTGGATTCCTAGAGTGTTTCTGGGGCAATGTGGCATGAATCATGAGGCGTTAACATGCATAATGTAGTCTCTGTAAACTTTAAGACCGTGTTGATGTTATGAGGCGTGGTTTCCTTGTATGCCTCTGATGTGCCTGCGACTGCCTTTCTTTGTAGTGTTAACCGGAATGCCTAAGGAAAAATATGATCCGCCAGACCCTCGGCGGATGTACACGATAATGTCAAGTGAGGAGGCGGCCAATGGGAAGAAGTCGTATTGGGCCGAGCTTGAAATCAGCGGTAAGGAGGGTTTTTTTTTTTTTTAATCCTTAATGTGGCGGTGCATGGCTTTACAATTATCATTTGCAGTTTAGATCTGCTGCTGTTGACACTGTGGTCCTCTTCTTGGAGTGTCGAGCAAGGATCACTAAATTGGATACTGGCACTGTTTCAGTCTTTGTTTGGTCATGCAGTTATTTCACTTGGAGGGTGCCTGTACTCCGATATTTAAAAAAAGGCCGAAATCCAGAGTATTCCATGTATTCGGCTGCACAAAATACAGTCTAATAATCTCACATTTCGGTTTAAGTAACAAAAATGTCAACCTGTTTAATTCCTCTGGCTAGCTTTAAAACTGAGAATGACCCTGTGCTTAAATGGTATACATACACATACTTGTAAAAACTTGGGTTACTTGCCCTGTCAGTAATGCTGCAGTGTTGTAGCCTGAATGTTGTGGTTTTAATCTCAGGTGAGACCCTTGTCAAATGGCCTTGAGTCAGATACTAAGTTTGAGTCATTGCAGTGACGCACCCCGCTGTGTGTAAGTGGTTACGTAGGTTACCCTGTGTAATATGTCTGCACTTGTCTTTGACACGTGCAGGTAGAGTGCGCAGTCTGAGCTCTGCACTGTGGTCCCTTACGCACCTCACTGCCCTGCACATCAGTGACAACTCTCTGTCACGCATTCCACCTGACATTGCCAAACTCCAGAACTTGGTGTACTTGGATCTTTCATCCAACAAGATCAGGAGCCTACCAGCTGAGCTCGGCAACATGGTGTCTCTCAGGTGAGCTAGCCCCCCCCCCCCTTCTCCTTCCTGCCTCACCTAAGTAATTCCTAAATCCTGCGGGGTGTTACATGAAGCAGGACTTCTCAGTTAGCAATTAGTTCAATCAAGCTAGAAGTTTTGATTGTCCAGTAAGAGTTTGGGTAAGGAGCCTTCAGGTTGGAGGATCATGACTTTCAGCTAAGTTAACCCAGCTAATTTAGTAATCCTCTTTTGTGGAACCCCCCCCCCCCCCCCCCCAGCTTTGCTATATCGGGCTAAAGCAAGCTGTTTTACATCTGCACAAAACTAACAACTCTAAGGACTTCTTAAAATAAGCATTTAATTTCTGCTATCATTATTCAAAACCTTCCCGTGGCTACTGTCTTCCTCCGCTGGATAGATCAGTGTAATGGCATAAGGTTTCACTTGTTTTCAAGAAATGGGCATGATGTGTTTAAAAGGGGAAAAAAAACCTTGTATGGCTTGGTCCATTGAACAAAAGATCTCACGTCTTTGGTCTGTTTAGAGAATATTCTTTCTGTCCGAAGCATGTAATTAAACAGCTGAAAAGAGGGTTTGTTGACGTTCATTAATCTGTAGAGCCACATGGTACAGTTTGATTCAAGGAAACGCAGTCTCGGTGCTTTTGTCTCCGCCCAGCTTTGGTTTCTGTTTCGTAGAAATACGTAGGTTTATTTTAACAAACCTGACAAGGGCTTTGACAAGGGCTTCTCTATTTAGATACCGAGCCCTGAGGTCTGCAGTCATACAGCAGGTAGAACAACAAGTGCTTGGGCACACCGTATAAATTGCCCTTCCCTCACATCTACCAGGCTGTGGCTTGGTGTGCCATGTCAGTCTCTAGGTTTCGATTACTTTTCTATCCTCTCCACTCCATTTGCTTCATGTGCCAGCTCTGCTAATTGCCCATTTCTATGCATCGTGCCCCCGGTATTAACGAGCTGGAGTGCATCTCCAGGTGCAGCCGTCATTGCCGGCACTGTTCTCATTAAAGCTGGCACTTTTCGTCCTTTTCAGGGAACTGCTTTTAAATAACAACCAGTTGCGGGTTCTCCCTTTTGAACTTGGGAAGCTGTTTCAGTTGCAAACACTGGGCTTGAAAGGTGAGTCTCGCACTTTCAGCGTCCAACTCTTTCTGTATGTCTTTCTGTAATTTTTTTAGATTTCGATTTCGGCCCCAAACGATCACAACAGCAATGTAATCGACAAAAGCGATTATTATTAAATAATAATATCTGCCCCTTCTGAAGTCTAAACTCACATGTGAGTGTGGAAGTAAAAAATCTTGCCTGCTACATTTCCTCCATGGTCGGATCAGCACTAAGGTTGAAGTGAATTTACCTGACACGACTTGAGTAAGATAAAATTTCTTTATTGAAGCAGGTCGCGCCCGGGGTTAACAGCAAAGAGACAGAGTATGTAAGCTCACTGGTGGTGGTGTTTTAAAAAGTCAGTGTGAGTAAAGATGGCAGGAAGAGGAGAGGAGCAGCAGTGTTTAATCAGTAAGAAAAGTAAAGTTCACTGGTACGGGAACAATTTGGTTTTAAAGACAGACGTGGATCAGAAACATTATATGCAAGCTTTGCTACTCTGTGGTGTCTGCCATTCAGCAACGCGGCAAATCTTTTACCCACCTAAAATTCAAACACGGAGTGATTTGCGACCAACTAATACGGAGACAGAAAAGGCAAAGTAGCAAATCCACATCGACGTCCTTCGCAACAGACGCATTCTATAGTGCAGCTTATTTTGTAATTTTAAAATTTTTCATGTTTATATTTTGGTATTTTATTTTTAATTTAGTACTTAGTTTCAAGAGATTGTGGAACTGCACTACATTGCTGATTTTTATTTACTTGTCTTTACTATTTAATATAATATTTGAATATTATACTTAGTTGTTTTAAGGGAAAGTTCAACAGGAAGATATCAGTGAATTTCATGTTTGCTTCTTTATGTGCAGTAAATACAATGTGTTTCCAGAGTCAGAGCAATATGAGTAATCATGTTAAAAAATCGTGATTTCAGTATTGACCAAAATCGTGATTATGATTATTTCCCATAATCGAGCAGCCCTAATGTCCAGTCCAGGAAACCACCAAAACATTTTATTCGAAAATGGTCTAAGCTGCAAGGCTGATTAGGTTTAATGAGAAAATGAGCACATGCTTTCAAATTCACTTGTGATTTTGTTTGCATAACTGAATTTTTATGTGTCACTTGAGTTCGATTTTATTTTAGGCCTTAATAGTAAGCGTTAAGTGCAAGTCTTTGTGGAGACTAAACACTCATCTATTCTCTCCCTGCTTACCTCTAGGAAACCCACTTGCACAAGAAATCTTGAGCCTCTATCAGGAACCTGATGGAACACGTCGGTTACTAAACTACTTGCTGGATAACCTGGCTGGCACCACCAAACGCAGTGAGTGCTCCTTTCTCACTGGCTGGAAATTTGGCTGTGCTGATTGGTCAGTTTGTGGTTTAATGCATGCTGGGAGGTTGTTTACTCTGTGCCCCCACTTCTCCTTAGCTTAATGTACTTCGGTGTTGATTTCGAAACGGTTGGCCTGCTGTTTCTTGTTCACTGGCCTGTTGTGCTACGGCAGATTGACCAAAATGATTTGTCCCCAGTACAGCCTATTAGAAATCAGATTTTATTGCCCTTATCTGATGAATCATGACTTTGTCCAATCAGATTCCACCTTTTTTTATTGGCGTAAAGACTAACAGGAATATATGACTGTGATAGGAAAATAGACTTGGTGTAGAGTTGTTGCGTAGTGCAGTGATCTGTTACTAGCTGCTGTTTTGTTGCGATTTAGAGCTTGGATAAATGTCATTTTAAAAGTAGCTGCTTTGATGTTTCCTACTGTTTGCTCTACCTAAGACTTGTTTAGTAAACACAGGATATTAGTGGTGTATATTTTATCATGCTTGTGTCATGTGGCGTTTCCTTAATCACATTGCTCCAGGCAACTGGAAATGACAAATAATGAGTGTGTGATATTTTAGCTGCCAAAAGTTAGCGTCGCAGAACGTGATGGGTGTAACTCATGAAATTTGTTTTAATGGCGACCTTCACTGCGGACGTCACATTTGACGTGATGTGAAGCCCTTGGCAGAGTATGTGCTGCTTTCATGTTCTGGCGTAACTAGGGGAGGCTGAAAACAGGATGTTCTGTGATTTGAGATGCTGATTCGGGGTGTTCATGTAGATATTGTTCAGTTACTATAAACTGATGATTTGTGCCCTGTTGGGACTTCTGAGCACCTACCCATCCCTCACAATCAGTCTCTTACCAGAGCTGAAACATGATCCCTCCTCTAGCAAACAGGACGATTTGATTATCTAGATGACTAATTAATGAACCGATGAACCTGAATAGGCTGTAACAGAGGCCAGGTGCACTGATCCTGCTTGTTTGTGGCCCTAGTCTCCACAGAGCAGCCCCCACCCAGGTCCTGGATCGTACTGCAGGAACCCGACAGGACGTGCCCGGCAGGTATGGCCCCCTGCTCGCCCGTGCCGTCCCCCTCGGTTTTTGGCGTAATCTCGGGTTGTGCAGCTTTAACCCTTCCCATCCCTTTGCACTGTAGCGCTGTTTTCTGTCATGTGCTACAACGTGCTCTGTGACAAGTACGCCACTCGCCAGCTCTACGGCTACTGCCCGTCGTGGGCGCTCAACTGGGAATACAGGAAGAAGGCCATCATGCAGGAAATCCTGAGCTGCTGTGCCGACATCATCAGCCTGCAGGTGGGGCTGGTGCCGTGGCTGCATCTGATTGGCTTAAAGATGAGCATTCCGATCAGTTACATTTAAGTGGTCACATGGCATATGTATAGTCATGCTCTTAATTTTGTTTTCCCTGTAGAGGCTTATCATCATTTTGTATTATACATCTAATATGTAAACAAAAGGGGCTGAAATCTGAAAAACTGAATGAGCCATATAAAATGTGTGCAGAAATAGCTGACTGGCATTGCACGAAGTTTGACTGGTTACATCTGTGCTGTCTTTACAGGAAGTTGAAACGGAACAGTACTTTAACTACTTTCTGGTAGAGCTGAAAGAGCACGGATACGAGGGCTTCTTCAGCCCTAAGTCCAGGGCCAGGACTATGTCTGAGTCGGACCGTAAGCACGTGGATGGGTGTGCAATATTCTTCAAAACGGAAAAGTGAGCTTGTCTCCCGAGGCCATTGTGTTCATATTCTGCCCCGCATCAGCTGCGCCGCCCTGTTAAATCTCGCTCGCGTTGCCTGCAGGTTTGTTTTGGTGCAAAAACATACTGTGGAGTTCAACCAATTGGCCATGGCCAACTCAGAGGGTTCGGAACCCATGCTGAACCGCGTTATGACCAAGGACAACATCGGGGTTGCAGTGCTCCTCGAGATTCGTAAGGAGATGGTGGAGCAGACAGGTGGGCCTCCAGGCTTACAGCACACTCATTGATTCATGCACCAATGTAAGTGCATGATGGGTTAAACAGGATAATCATGATGTGGTGCTCCAATGTAAGATACTCTTGTTTTCCAGCTGGCAAGCTGCATGGGATGGAGAAACAGCTCCTCCTGGTGGCTAATGCACACATGCACTGGGACCCTGAGTACTCCGACGTCAAGTTAGTCCAGACCATGATGTTCCTGTCCGAGATCAAGAACATCATTGACAACACCACGAGAAGCCTCAAGCTGAACTCTGTCTCCGGTGAGACCAACGCCATCCCCCTCGTGCTGTGCGCCGACCTCAATTCATTGCCCGATTCCGGTAAGTTGCCATATTAGCCAAATGTACACTTGGTACTTCCAAAGAGTATGACTGGTTGGAGGTAAGGTGACCAGTGGATAGTGCTGGAGAGGCAGTGGGCATGGCTTCATGAATGTGACACGGTGTTGCACGTCTGCAGGTGTGGTGGAGTACCTGAGCACGGGAGGGGTGGACAGCACGCACAAGGACTTCAAGGAGCTTCGCTACATTGACAGCCTGACCAACTTCAATTGCAACGGCAAGAAGGGCACGCCCAACGGCAGAATCACGCATGGCTTCAAGCTGAAGAGCGCGTACGAGAACGGCCTCATGCCTTACACCAACTACACCTTCGACTTCAAGGTACTGTCCCTATTCTCTCTCTGGGTGCTGGCATTTTCTGGTTGCCTCTGTCAGATGAATCATCAAAATGTCAGTTGCCGTCCAACTTGAACTGATTTGCTGAAGTCAAAGCCATAATGGTAATAAATTAAATTAATGGTAATATGGACGACTGCTTTAAGCTGTGTATGGAGCTACACATTTCCTGTAAAATGGTTTCAGAGCTAATCTTTCTAAGGCCAATTTCCAGGCTCCTTCCAAAGCTTGATGGTGGTGGAGTTACATGAGACTTGTCAGTTAGGTCTAGCTGGGTTCCTTTTAAGAAATTATTAAATGAGTGTAGCTTTGAAGTATGAGTATTTCTGCTTCACCCATCTGGTCATCGTTTGGGTTAGATTAGTGCAGTGCTAAATTGAAATGTTTTTCTGTATATTGGTGACCTGATCCTCACATTAGTGCACTCATTAATGCAGATAATGTGGCCTCAAGCTAATTAAGATTTCTCTGGTCCATGCTTGTGTCTGTGGGATAGTGAAGCAGGAGGGGTTTGAAAATGTTCTTTCCTTTTCTCTTTCAGGGTGTCATTGATTACATCTTCTACTCTCAGCCTCTTCTCAATGTATTGGGAGTCTTGGGGCCTGTGGATCCACACTGGCTTGAGAACAATGTCAGCGGTTGTCCACATTCTCATATCCCCTCCGATCACTTCTCCCTATTTGCACAGCTGGAGCTAGTTTTGCCCTATACGCCACCAGTCAATGGAATCCACCTGCAAGGCCGCAGGTAGTCTTCCGAGCCACTGGAGGGAGCTATTTCTCCCCGCGTGCTTTTCTGTAAATTTTTGAAGAAATACATAATCTGTATAATAATATGATCAGAGAAGTGAGGTATGGCCAACAGGGATTTTTCTCTTTTTGTAATGGTTTTTAATAGATTTTAATTGACGCTAAAGTCAATCCTGGTAAAACTTTTACCATTTTCAGGCGCAATGTAATGATCTGGACTCTTAGATACTTTTTACACTCCCCTCTGTTACCGCGACGATACCCATTGGAGTTAATTACGTTCTCTATCACACGTTAAATTCTCTATAGAGGAATGCAGTGATTTCACAGGTGGAAGAACTCAGGATCACACAGGAACCGTACCACACACAGGGGAACGAGTGCAACATCTATAGATATCCAAATCCAGGCTAGTTTTCCGGCTGTGTTAAAGATTCTCACCTTTTTGTTTTGCCTTTTATTTGCCATGAACCCCCTTATTTTGCGCATAGTAATATCCTCCTGTGTGATGCATTGTTCGTTTTAAGCGACGGACTTGTTAGCAAAGGAGAGAGTCGGCCAAACTCGCTTTACACTTTATGGTGCTGAAACCAACCAACCAACTCTCCTGCTGCTACAAGTCCTTCCCCCTCGCCCTCTTTTTAATTTTAAACCTCATATTGCCATTGTATAGCAGTAATGTTTTACGTCTACTGGCTCTTAGTCATACTGCTTTTTTTTTTTTGTTTTTGTTTTGGTGATTGTAATCACAAGAACCCCTTTGATTTGACTTCTAGAAGCTCTGCAGCTTAATTTATTCAACTGAATTTAATATTGTATCTAAAAATGTCAGTCTTTTCTTATTTTTAAGCATTATTTTCTTCTCTCTTCAAACGGTGGGAATGAAGTTGGCCCCTCCGTAGCCCCTCTCCTTTACCGAGTGATTTTCTAAATCGTCGGTCGAATAAGCAATTGGGCTGTAGCGCCATCTTGTGGACTGGGGTGGAGGGAGTTGACTGAGGGCACAAGACAAGGGAAGGTTCTCTCCTAAGGGCGCAAGTGATGTCCTGGCCAAGCTCGATGGCCCTCTCTGCTGCAGCAACTGAGCGCCCTTTGCATGGACCAAGGGGGTGACTGATTGTCGACTCTTAGAGGTCTTAGCGTGGCATTAAAGCTGCCATTGGCACCAGCGTACACATACACTTAGACTTAGCTGCCAGTAGTGACCTTCTCAACCATACCTTCCATGCTTCATTGTAGAGGTTTTTCATACAAGTATTTATAATATTGAAATTTGGAATTAGCGTTTACATGATTGTATATGAACTGCAGACAACCTGATTTATTGCATTTTTGTACTTGGAATTCTAATAATCAAATTTGGGGGAAAAAAAGATTGTATTGTGAACTAAATTTATATCAGTTTTAATGTGTTTAAAGACACGACCAGCTTGTACAAAAGACTTTTTAAAAAAAGAAAAAAATAATTGAAGAAAAAAAAGTTGTTCCTGGTAATCGCTGCTACAGTTTGCACTCCCATTGGTTATATGTCCTAGATGTACCGCAGTGGTGTTTATTTCCAAAATGTTGCACTCAGAAGGCAGAATCCGACAGCACTTCGGGAGTGGATCTCCCCGTTCAGGCAGCTTTCACCAACATGCTCCGAGTCACACCCCCGTGCATATGAAATGGAGGGAAGTACCCCGCCCCCCTTTCGGGGCTCCCCCAGTAGGGAAAGATGTGTGGAGGAGATTGGGCGCTGAAGGGAGATTGAAGAAAAAAAAATACATTGTGCCTCAACGATTCTGTTGGTCACATGGGTTGTGCGATCGTCTGACAGCTGAGCAGCTCTATGGAATTATTATTTTTTTTTTTTTTTTTTAGGATTCTGTCCAGTTTAATCTGCTGTGGAAATTTAATATCGTTGTTTCTGGTCTCCTTGTGGGTTTATGGAATTCTGTAGTAATCGGTGACTCTTTAATCGTTGGGATCTGTCTGATTTTTCTCGACTCGTACTATCAGTGCCCTTTCATTTGCATGCTGCACTGCCTCCCAGAGAACCATCCTCCCTTCCCTGGTCTCATTAATAACCAGTTAGCGCTAGAGGGTCACTTCCTCTTCCTTCACTCAGGCAGTTCTCGTCTTTCTTTTAGGTCTTTCCCAAGTGCTAGACCATGGGTATATGTATCCCCCCACCCCCGCCTACAGTGCCATCTGTTGCATACTGTTATGAAGCCAAGATGTAAGCTAATCTGTTACTGTAACTTAGCTTTTGTTTTTTTTTGTTTTGTTTTGTTTTTTGTAGGCTTTAAGAAAAGAGCACAGTCTAGCTTGTCGATTTCTGATACCACTGAGTTCTGGTACAATTGGCCATGTAAACACAAAAAGGGTTAATATTTCCCCAAGGTTTTTAATTGGAACTGGATTGACAAGCACTTAAAGCTGGTAACGAGTGCAGCTACTACCTAAAATCAACTATTACGGCTTTTAAAAATGTGCTGTTGTGCAAAACCAATTTTAATTTAATGAATTTTAATTATCCAAAGGAAGAGATACAGTGAAGCGATAGGTCTGAGATGTCCTCTTTACCCAGAGCCTGCTCTTACCTATTTAAATTTCCTTCTTTTCAATTGTTTCTGTTGAACAAAGTGTCCAGTTGATTATATTGAATTGCTGATACTATTGTAGTTGATTAAAACAGCCTTTTTTTGTTTTTGTAAAGTGTGAATAAACGTTGTATCTCATTTTCTTTCTTTGAAATGAATCTTGTTTAATGTGTATATCATGATTATCCTGTGGTTGAATGATTTCATCTTTTTGTTTAACCCATCGTTTTCCATGATGCACAGACCAAATTCTTTTATAAAAGTTTCATAAATGCAATGAATTATAGATGTTTGGTTTCTTAACTGAGAATCAAGAGTTCCTGTCTCCATGTGTCCATTGAAAATGCATTCAAACACATTTCCTTTAACATGAATGATTGCCACTACGTAGGAAATCTCATCTCCACCCATCATTCTGAAGGCATTAGGCTGTACCCTCCATTTAGTGTGTACAAAGCTGCTTCCTCACTGCTTTGGTAAACGCTTTAGTGAATGGGTCCCTTGTGAAGTGATGTGACATGTGTTTTTCTAAAAGCACAGCTGATAATGGCTGCTTTGGAATTCGGGTCTCCTGTCACTTCTAAGGTGTGTTGGTTCATGCTTTCACCACTTTTAAGTTACCAGTCCACCTCCCCCAAAACAAATCTAATCTTGTAGGTTTCTTTTCAGTGGCTAAGGCTGTTAGTCAGAGGCGAAGGGTTAGTCAGGGTGGGGAGGTTACCCTTCCCAAAATTCAGCCACTTGCACATGCACATCGACCACCCCTCCCCCTGGCCTCGGTGTTTTGTATTTGTGGTACTCTTCCTTGTCTTTATTTGCACTCTGATCATCACTGAGGCTGTCTTAGGCCTTGACTATTTTGTTTGGGTAGCCCCGCCCCCATCCCACTTTTACTCGCCGCTCATTGGCCAGTTGCATCCGTGTCACGTGCATGACGAGGTTTCCAGCTGCTGCTTGAAAGCAATAGCAGGGAAACAGGTTCTGCCGTTTTAATGTCCGTGGAGGGAAAAATAAGACGAATGTACTTGTTGGGTATGGGAATGTCATTTTTTTAAAGGATCATTGCAGTCTAGTAATATGATGTCGACTTTGGAAGATGCTAAGTCTGAGAACGACGTTTTAATAGACCCTACTATCTCACAGCAGTTTTCATTTTCTCATACTGTCCTGTTCCCTCACTCGCTTGGTTATAACCTTCACGTAGTAATAGTTGTGCGGCAAAGAGCACCGTAGCTGGCCGTGTGCGTGTGTATAAATATATATATATATATATAAATATATATAACTATATTGATTGTCATTATGTGAATGCACTGGACCAACTCTTGTTTACCATTCATTGAATACCAGCAAAACATTTGCACAATGTTTTAAGAATGTTAATATAGACATAGGCAGCTGTTTTTAAATCATTACTAGGAACAATTAAAAAGGCCTAATGGTAAACAAGGATTTTTTCAATTTTACTGTTGTCCTTATGTCTTGGTTACCTTTTCGATTAGTTTGTTTTTAACAGGGTCTGCTTGTTTCCTTTACACCTATGTATTTTTCCTACTTATGGTTGAAAATAAATTCTATATCTGTTTCAGTCCAGTTGTGCTGTAGTCGTTTCACTGACTCGGTCGGCATTTCGTTGTTAGAAGTAAAGGCAAATAGGTGCCCGTGATATGTTGGCGCGGCAGCGTTAATTACCAATGACTGGTGTGCGTTGAGGATTAACTGCCGTACAGTTAATCATTACAGTGCAATACAGCTCTTCGACCTTTATTACGTATGTAATAAGCATGCCTGTAAATGAAGGCATGTCTAGAACAGTCACAAAATGCAAAGACCCTGAAGTGTTTTAAATGCTTTATTTAAACATATTCGCCGCAATATGAAACGGATCTTGGAAATTATATTTGGTTAGAACTCCATATGTACTGTAAATTGATCGGCTATGTATACTCATGAAGGCAACAAAGATGTACTACAGTACACCAACATTTCAGTTTAGTGTTATCTACCCGAAAAGCTTTACTTCTAAAGTTTTCTTGGAAGTTTCTCAGATTTTTAAATTGTGTTTTCGATAAATAGGTATTGGGTAGTATTGTAAGTATAAATACCATTTTAATTAGTTGCAGTCTAAATGCAAGTCGGCTATTTGACCGCCAGGTGGCACTGCAGGAACGCCATAAGGGAAACGTCACCCTGGGGCAGCCGGCTTCGGTCAGTGTTAAACTCCCGTTTACGATGGGTGTGTTTAGGTATATTGTTTGATGTTAGGCTTAACGTTCGTATCTAAATAAATATGCACTATATGCGTTCTTAATGATTCATAAGAAGAGCATGTTAAACACGTATCTCTAACACCTTAGTCAAGTCTAAAATATTTCAGCAAAACCAGTATAATTATACGTTTTGAATTAATGCAGCCTATTTTTGGAATGCTGATTTGTAAGTGGAAACACACGTTTGCCCCTGGCGGCTTGTTGTTCAATTGTCTGTGCGTGTGTGTATTTTAATCCCAGGTGATCTCTAAATCGGGCCGTTTCCCTGTTATTGGCACTGTCATGAAAACAATTAAGCCATAAAGGACCGGCCACCACAAGTGAGTTTTAATGTCGCTACACCGCACAGTCTTTTGAGGAAATAATTAATGTATTGAAGCACAATCTAGCCGTCATGGTCGCTTCCTGACTATTTCACTTGGATTCTTCGGAATTGTGTGGAAATAGGCTTTACTAGTTAATTCAGTAATTAGCTGTGTATTATGGGAGGATAAGTGTTTTACTCTTATCGTTGAGGCAGTACTGTGTATATTCGTGGTTAATGATTAATCACTAGAAGGTTTAATAATGTTTTGGAGCCCCACCCAACAAAGTATAGTAAAACGGAGAGAAACATTCATTTATAATGCAGTTTTCCCTTTTTGGTATTGAACTGCATGTACTGTCAGTGTGCCAGTATATATGGAGTCTCGTTTTTTTACCTTAAAATTGCAGCAAAGGCATTTAGCGTTGTTTAAATATGCAAGCATATACAAATCTTATCCACCCGCCTATCCATCCATCTGCTGTCGGCACCTCTTAGCCATGATCGTGGTAACGCTGGAGCCCATTCCACGGAGCACAAGGCGCAAAGCAGAATTCATACTGCAATGCTGTTCTCCGTGCCACCACTAGTATAATTAAATTCCAACTCATCTGTTATCATGGAGTTGCTGAATGTTACATTTATTTATATATGTATGTATGTATGTATGTATGTATGTGTGTGTGTGTGTGTAATTGGTCCATGCATTTTTTTATGTACTGATCTGTCTTGTTGTGTGAAGCCATGTTCATTTCAGTCCTGAAATGCTGGATGTAACTCATATAGAGGCAATGCTATATTGTAGTTCTCTTGTAATTACCATGAGGCTTATGCACACCTTCTGGTCTTTGCATCTCATGCCTGTGACCGTTTATGAGCAGAATGACACTAGCCGGCTTTCATAAACATGTAAACTTTCAACAAGGTTTCCGCTCAAAGGAAGCTGCCCGTCTTCTCATGAATTTTGCTGGTGCTTTGGAGAGACCCTGTTTGTCTAAAATTTATGGGTTCAATGCATTTCTCAGTCTGTTTTTACAGACTAAATACAAAATGTTCTGGTGTCCTCGCCAGATATTTTCCAGGGGGAAGCTATTTCCAAAATATCAGATACTTCATAGTGCAACATGCTTGCACCATTATTGG
>JAODKL010000049.1:2443864-2461309 GCA_026780765.1 Petrocephalus schoutedeni
ATATTTTCAACCTGAAGGGATGTTATTTTGAACAATGAGCTCAATAACTGTACAAGCCCACAATAATTATGCACAACGTGGAATTTACCATACCACAGTATAATGAAAAAACAGCAGGTCAGGCATTTACATGAAGGCATTCCCAACAGGAAAATCATAGCAGACTTCCTTCTCAGATGTAAGTGAAGGGTGTATCTCTGTCAAAGGGTCACACGCTCATTGACCTGAAGCTTCCGATCTGACTCCCAGCTGTGACCCTGCTCTTTCTAGTTTGTCCTATTGACATCCCATATTTCCCATCTCCCACTCAACAATCCATCAGCTTCTCCTGGCTGCTTAAGGTATCCATCTACTTTAACTGTCCCCGTGATATACAAGCTGCTTCGTAGCCTTTAGGACTGTCAGGTACCTGTTGTTTTATGTCATTTATTGAGGTGGGTATTTAACACAGCAGATTTTCTTTTTTGGTCAATCTGAGAAACAGACCTGGAAAGATGTATGTATGTGATTGTGGTTAATTCAGTTGATTAATCTTGTTTATTTAAATATATCATGCTATGTCCTGATTTCATTCCCCTATATAGTGCACTGTAATTACGCAATAAAAACATGCAGTGCGATTTTGATTTGTAATTAAGTTTTAAGGGAATTAAACAGGCATTAAAATGTAAGTAACTGATACATTCATTATGGAATGTCTGATTTTGAAAGTAAACTGGACTGCTCTACAGTTACATGTGAATTTCTTTTTCCTGTCTGCAAAACATATGGCAATTTGTAGGCTTTTATAGCCTATTGGACATTCATAATCAAGGCCACGCATTCCATTCTTAATTCAGCAAGAAATGGGCTGTTTTAATTCAGTTTTGCTTTATCCTGTTAGTAATAAAAGACACAACAATGTGCTTTTTATAAAAGCTGCAGCACAAATGAATACCCTTAATACATGCATTGCATTATTAGAACAATAATAAGTGTCGTAACACTGCTTCAGCCTGGTTTTAGAATTAATGTCCGTTCCCGTCGTAGATGCATGATGAATGGCCGGAACATTCTGTACGAGTGTCTGTGTTCTATTATTAAATTCTTCCCTCGTGTTAACAGAGTGTGTCACCCATAGGTTAAAAAGGTCTGATATATGAAAAAATGCGAGTTTTCTACCCATTAATCTTCACAGTAAGTATTCGGTATAGGGCCACTATAATGCTGGGATTTGTCCCAGGAAGCATAGCACACGAGACAGCAGGCACCCTGGACTGGATTGCAGTCCATCGCAGGGTGTGTGCTCCCGTGCGCGCTCACTCACGGATTATGGGCAATTTAGAGAGACCTGTTACCTAACCGCATGTTTTTGGACTCGTGCGAACTCCAGGCACACGGAGCTGAGGCAGCGAATGAACTGGAAGTCTGGCCATATGAGGCTCCTGTGCTAACCACTGAGCCGCCATCCTGCTCGTAGCTTTTCTACTTTGTGCCAAAAATATATATATAAAAAAATATAATATGAACGCATGTCTGGTTTTTGTAGAATGCTAACTTGATCTTGTTGTGGTGTGGAAAATAATGGAATCACACTGACTGCCAAAAATCTTATTAGGAATTGAGAGGCTGTCTCCAGCAGGATGAAAAGATTTGGAGTTGAAGGAGTGTGTGTGTGTGTGTGTGTGTGTGTGTGTGTGAAAATGAATGATAGTTTTGGTACGTGCAGCAATTCTGTGCGTGTGCATCGTGTGTGTGTGTGCATGTGTGTGTTCAGGGCCATATGCCATCTGGCAGAGGGGTCCTGAACACCCTAGATAACAAGCCCAGTGGGTAATAGAGTGGCCAGAGGGTCAGAGGGTTAGCTGTAGATAGAGTCCTGCCCAGATACCCTCGGGTCCGTGGGAGGGGAGCACAGAGATGACAGCGATGCTGGTGAGTCAGTGGGCGGAAGCCCCCCTCAGTTTAATGAAAAAGGGATCAGAAAAAAAAAAGCAATCAGCCGGTGAAGCAATGCTCGTGCTTTGAGAAGTGTTTTTTGTGTGCGTGTGTGTGTGTGTGTGTGTGTGTTGTCGCTACAGTGAACCCTTTCGATCCTGGGTAAAAAAAGGTCCTTGCCGTTGTGAATACATACCGCAATGAAATACATACCGCAATGAAATACAAAAGGGCTTCGTATGTGACATACGGGAGAATGCGTCCTACTGTTACGTCAGTTTTAGTTTTTATATGGCTTTCATGCATTTTTCACTTTATGGAACATATTAATATACTGGTTTATTACAGCAAAAATGATTTTAATTGACTATGGCAGAAAGTGACTGTGACAAAAAATTGTGACTGTAAACAAATGGTAAAGAGGAAATTTTGTGAGTCCGTTGGGTCATTTTGTATTTTTAGTGTAACTTATTTTCAACTTGAATATCATTCATTTGAAAATTTGGATTATTAATTATATTGATAAAAATATCCCAGGTTTCAATTTGGACGCATTTGTTTTGTACCGAAACCACTTCAGTGACTTAAACTATTGGCCTTTCAACCACCATGTCCTGCTTTCGTGACTCAGTAGAAGTTCCAGTGGGGATTTTCAGCATTTAACCATGCACATTACCCACAATGCACTACATCTGCCTCTTCAGCACAAACCTCCCTAGTCTGCCCATTTTCTGCCAGCTACCTGCCCAAGAGGGGAACGTCCAATGGTGTACGGCCTGGTGTGAGGCTTATGGTGGTCCCGTTCCCTGTCCAACGTGAGGGGTGCACCCCCCCCCCCCCAAAAGCCGCCAGATTGCTTTATGTCTTCCGCTCACCGCCTCTGCTTCTGCACGAGAGCTAATGGTGCTTTTCACATGTGGGATCCTGCCGGCCAGCGCGCCCACTCGCCCTCGACCCCCTCACCCTTTTCACAATAGTGAATCCCTTGCGAGGCAGCATGTCACCGTCTCCTTGGGTATAAGAAAGAAACCGAGAGTGGAAAGAGAACTTTCGCTTTTACTTCTGTAAAGCTTCTGTGAGGAGCTGAGTGCTGGATGTACTACTCTGATGACAAAGCCCTACATTGTCCTCTATGTGACTATGAGCCTTTCAAACATAGACGTGACATCCTGCTTTTCAGCAGTGCAACGTTTCCTTGACTTCACATCTGCACATTTTGGTATTTCTCCGGCCCATCGAAAGGTAAATCTTTATTAAATATAACAATGCAACAGAGCCCAGAACCATCTGTAATAACTTTCTCTTACAAACTGCCCAGAATAGAATTAATGTTGTTTATTTGGCTTATTGCAGATTTATAAGGCGGTAGCCTGCTGTAGATTCACTTGCTTCTCATACACTGGAATGGCTTGTAGCAGCTTGTAACTGGGCTTTAAAACACTAGGAGCTTATTAGAGATCCGGGATGAAGGGCTCACCACCGTCGCAGGCTTCCCGGGGGCAGTTTCCATCGTACTTGGCGGCATTTCGCCTCTGTTGGCTTTGCTGGCCTGTTTCTGGTCCCCAAACAGGTTCCTGGGAGCGAGGTGGATTTCATAATTTGTTTGTTACACCTGGTGATCATCTTCAGTGCAGTATTTCTGGGCAGGCAAGCTTTCATAAACATCCACAATACAAGATGCAACAATAATAACAACAGCAATTATAATAACAATTATTATTAATAGGATCATATAAAGCCTTATTCATCCTGAGGGAAATTGTGCCAAGACATTGTGCAAGATCACAACAGAGCTTAAAAATATGAAATATAAAATAAATAATACAAGTGTAATGACGAAAAAGGGGGGAAAAGATTGAACATGTAAGAAGGTAAGTAAAATGAGTGTTGGTGTGCAAAAAGTTGCATAAAATACGCAAAATAGAATGTTATAGACTTTCGAATGTTTCTCAGTAAGCACGGTGATGCACTAACCACATGAAGGTCGTAGGTTTGAGTCCCCAAGACCCTGCACATTTTCTAACCCTACCCTCTACTATGAATTGCTTTAGATATGTGTTAAATGAATGTAAATATATTAGTAATAAATACTATTAAGAGCAGAGTCCAGCAGAAATGGGAAAGTAATGAGAGGAATAATAATAATAATTAATTAATTATTATTATTATTGCAGTAAATGAATGACGGCAAGGTAGCTCAGTGGGTAGGGTTGTGACCTCACACCTCCTGGGTTGAGTGTGAGGCTCCTGCCCCCCACTCTGCATGTGTGGATGCCCCCACAAATCCTGCAGTTTTTCTCTGGGTACTCCAGTGTCCTCCATAGTCCAAAGCTATGCGGCATGTGACTCCAGGCCTTAAAGCCGGCCCGACGACACGTGGAGGATGGGGGGGCTGGGTGGTGGAAACATGGGGCAGGCCGAGCTGGAAGTATGGGGGCAAGGTGCTGATCGCAAGCCCCAGGGAGCCGGGAAGAGTGCTCGTGCGTGTGTTATGCGTCAACATATTGGTATGGAAATTATTCGTGTATATAAGCTCTCGCACACATTGTTCATAATGCAGAATACACTTCAATTACATTCAAACTCGCAATTACTGTCACACAAATCGGCGTGAGATCGCCTGGATGTGCCTCAGTACCCAACAGCAACATCTGTAGGCTACCGGATAAAATTATTCTTCCTGCAGTGTCTCTCAAAGGCTCACGACATTATTACTTAACACTAGGCCTCACTAACGGGTGATGTGATTATTGCTCGCATTTTTAAATATTCTAGAACATCCATCCATTCATTCACTTTTCAAATTGATTTTCTTAGCGAAGGTTCAAGGTAATTTAACTGGGCAAAAACTGACTGCAGATAAGTTTTAGTGACTTTTAATTTGAAAGGGAAATTTGCATCTGGCTAATTTCAAAATACAATCTATGCCCATGGTATCGTCATCAAGGCGCATCTGGGCAGTTTTCCTTGCGAACATTTTCTTTCCCTTATCTCTGTGAAGTAATACTTGGCTGCCTGCGAGTCGGAAAAGAAGAGTGGGAGAGAGAGGGAGAGCGGAGAGAGAGGGAGAGTGAGGGAGGGAGAGAGAGAGAGAAAGGGAGAGGGGAGAGTGAGGGAGGGAAAGAGAGAGAGTGACAGAGAGAGACCGCGGGCACTTTACGGAGTTGCGCTCTTTCGCTGAGCGGGTCGCGGGCATCGAAAACTCCCCATAAAATTAATTTGGTCCCCCGAGCAGCTGGAGACTGGTATGGATGTTGCGCCTGGATTTGCATTGGTTATCTTTATACGCTTACTTCTGCACTCGAATGGCCTTTACATCTCCAGTAGTATAGGTACGTGTTACTGTTTATCCTGCGTGTGCTTTACTGTACGCTTACTGACGGCAACTTTGACAGGCGCTGTGATCGGGCGAAGCGCCCCTTTTATACCGTTATGTCGAGCCGCTAATCACACATTTCCAGCCGTCATTTTATCCGATTTTAATGATCTTAGGAAGTCTGTGGCGTGCCATGTCATCAGTTTTTTTCCCGTTAGGGCAGCATCACTTTGCCCGGGTGTTACAGCCTGCTTAAGACGACAATTAAGTACCCAACACTCGCTGTTTTATAGAGGATCGGGTCCGATTCACGGCACCTATATTCTGCGGACCTGTGTTCCCAAATTGGACGGGGCCGGAACATTTAAGTGGCAAAAAAAAATTGTCTGCTGTTGCTTGCGTTAAGAAACCTGCTTATTCATAAAAGTGCAAGGAAAAAAAACGACGTGCCGACATGACATTAGTAGATTGGTGGAGGGAAGCGTTGTTATAACAAGTTAGTGATCGTGTATCATTGATCGGATACATACAGCTTATTTATTCACAATACCAGAAACCGCATCCTGCAATGAAAAGGAATTAAAATGTATTTTAATTGACGATCTGTAACAGATATAGCATTAAGTAACCAGTGCGTATAAATTCAAGCATCGTTTTGTCGGTAATCATCATACAATATAGCGGAATGGGATTTTAAAAGGAGCTTAAAAAAGGACGCTTTGCCAGTTTTTAGGTCCTATAGAACCTGCGTTTCCAATTTTTTGGCCCGAAAGTAATAGACAATAAAAGTATATAGCATAATTGTTTTGGAAGGAGTGGAAAGTAAATGAATATTTGGTAAGACTGTAAGAAGATTGCGACTGCACGACGGTCCATTTTTCAGACGTACTAACGATACGATGCAATAGTAAAAATAAGCCGTTTATTTCCCTGCCACACATTTTCTTTGGCGGCGTGCATCGGCAATATTTCGAAAAAGCGCTCGGCTGCAGAAGTCCCGAGTTTTGCGCAGCTGAAGTGGGCAGTTGGGAGCTGCATGTGCATTACGGATAGGCGCATTTACAGCTAACTCCAGATGCAGTGGGACACTCACTGTGCACGAGCCGGTACCCCCACCGGCGCGTGCGCCAGCACCTGCCCTGCGCCTATGTGTCTGTCCCGTGCCGTTTTCTTTGCCTGCATGCGGATCCCGATCGTATGCATATTCCTGATTTATTCTTGCACAGACTCCCTGAGGCATGCGGTGAGGGAGTACCAGCTGGTGACGCCGGTGAGCACCGATGCCCGGGGCAGGTTTCTGTCGCACGCCGTATCCACCGAGCGGCCGGCACGGCCGTGCAGGAACCGCTGCAGCCGGGAGGCGGAGCGGCCGGAGCATGCAGGCAGCAGCAGAGAGCTGCTCTTCTACAACATCACGGTCTTCGGTAGAGAGCTGCACCTACGTCTGCGGCCAAACTGGCGCCTGGTGGCCCCTGGAGCCAAGGTGGAGTGGCAGGAAAACGGCACCAGGCGGGTGGAGCCTTTGCTGGCAACCTGCCTCTACGTGGGTGACATCTCCGACATGCAAGGTGCATCTGTGGCCATCAGCAATTGCGATGGTCTGGTATGTTTCTGCGCTCTCACCTGCCTACTCACGTTTAACTTTTCCAGTGCATACATCTCCTTATCTAAACTAGGACCTTGAAAAGCTGGATGGGAAAACTCTGGAGGATGAGTGCAAACAGGACCTGTCTTAGAAGTGCACCTCCTTCTGCATGTTGTGTTAATTCACTGGTTTCACCCCTTCAGCCTGTAGGGCCGTCTAAGGAATTGTGTTTGGAGGGCAGCCAAAGAGCTCAGTAACATTTCCATCATTTATTACATCAGCTAGGGTCCAGGGTTACATGCAAACATACCACCAGGCCATTAATCTGATTTTTTTTTCCCAGCATTAATGTTGGTCAAAAACAAAATGTCTTTTGCCTTTATACAATCAATATTTACCTTGTAAAGAAACAAAACACGGCACAATGGCATATTTTTCTATGGGTTCCCAGACTGCATTCTAAATTTCTTCTTAATAGTGCGTTCCTGGAAACTACTTAAATATAATTCATAAGCAAATCCATCCTGAAAAGTGTAGCTTTTGCATGCATACACACGTGTGTTTAGCCTTCATGTATTTCCTATATTCCTTAACAGGTGTATGGTTTTAAGCATGACGGAATAAAAAAATAGAAAATATATTAAAAAAAAAAAAAGCTTTTCCATGCTGCAAGTCCAATAGAAATGATTCTGGAAAGTCACCGTCTTACCAGCTGGCTGATTTTCTAACATCATTTACCCAGTGAAGATTTATTGTGAAATTAGTGCAATATTCTGAATTTTTGATGTCCTTTGATATTTTATATGATGAATACTTGCAAAACAGTGGAATTCAATCTATCATTTTGCATTGTACGTCATGCCAATTAAATTATGGCACGCCTTCATTGATTTACTATTGCTTACTCTGAGTACTGAGTAACAGGCACACAGGCAAGGATATTTGGAAGTGATTATGGGGATAATGTATGGTGGAGTGATTCTGTACAACAGTCCAATTAACGGTGCGGCCACACATTGTAGCCAGTGTTACCATAGAGATCACATTTCTCAGATGGGCTTCAGAAAGGGTTGTGCTTTGAGTTGGCAGGTTTGGTGGCGAAATGCAGGAAAAAATCTCTGGTGAACATGAACTTTCTTAATGATCTATGCAGTGGCATTTCAAACTTAAAATGCAGCCTGCTCACATGTGTAAACGTGTCATTTCAGAGCCTGCACTGAAATTTACCTTCTAGAAAATGAAGTCATTTCCATGAAGTTTATGTTCAAGTTTCCCCACATTACATTGGGCGAGTTTTTTCCTGATCATCTCTGAGCAAAGACAGTCAAAGCCTTAAGAGTAAGAGACACCAGAAAGCGCGTTGTGCTCCGAGCAAAAGCGCGTCGCTGGGAATCGTTTGGACATCAGCTTGGGCGAGGAGGCAGGAGGGAATCTCCATTCCTGTGTGTCCTGTTCTTTCACTGTAGACTTCCTTCTCTGGGTTGTCTTTAAAATAAATCTTAGGGGGGCTGGGGAGTTGAAGAGTTAATCCACAGGCACGGTAGCCTGAAACCCAACATTTATCATTTGAACGGCTGGAATAGAACTGCCGTATGATATGTACATTAAGCACTGCGTGCCACCGGCCAGCAGAATGTAGGAATCGTGCCATGTAGCTCTCCTATCTTATAAATTCCAGACCTAAATTGTCTGCCACTTTAAATGAAATATAAAATGAAACCTAAAACTTAAGTTTGATTCGTCTTGGTAGTAACGTTGTGAGAATGTCAGCTGTTACTAATGTTACGGGCATTCTTTTAATTTAAACCGTGCCCTTTTGACCCAGATAAACCACCAGGAGGCCAGCTGATTGTGTTTCCCCCACAGTGTCCAGAGCCTTGGGTCTCCTCCAGCACAGAACAATATGTGCCTTTTTCACACGTATTGGATGACCCACGCCGTCAAGTGAAGCCAAAACTGGGATTCGTTCAGAGGAATGAGAAAGAAATTAGGATTATCTTGCTCTGGAGGAGTCCTGTGCGCGGACGTATCGTCCATCCTCCGGAACAAAACATCAGAAATAATAGGAAATCAGTGCAGGATGCACATATCTCTAATTTAGTTTTTAGTGTCTTTTCCTGTTATAGCTCCTGACATTTTGTTCCTAAATGTGATGGTGTGAAGAGAGAGCCATTTTTCACATACTATAGGCAGAAGGGTGATTTGCCGTCCGCTCGCCCACTCCTTTTCTTTAGTTTGTCATGGAAAGATATTGTCAGGTGGAATTCTCTACTCCATACTGTAAGAAATGTACCTATGGAGGCTCAGCTTGACACAGAGCGAGTCCTCCAACACGGCCGATGCTGCCCGCTCCCCTGTCACTGTATCACTCACTCGGTACCACAGTCCGGGCTTTGTGACGCGGACCTCGCTGCTGGGTGACTTTCGCCTCACGGGCTGGAGGGTTCGTGGGTCCGGTCCGTAAAAAACCCCCTGAGCTTTCGGTGAGCTGCGTCCGTAGGGACCGGCGAGGTTTTATCAGTATTGGATCCCTGCCTTGGAAGTTCTGGATTTGCAGCATGGCTGAGCTACAGTCATTGGCCTTGCTTTTCAGTGATGTCCCTAGCTGAAGGCCCGAATACCAGAGTTACAGTTTTTTCCAGAAACGGCTCCGCCTCACAGCAGACTAAACCGGGGCTTCGTATCAGAAGTACTACCATGTGTGAACGACAGTGGAAGCTTCCTTTAGAGCCCAATTGCTGCGTTAATCACTTTTAAGACTCACTACTCACTACTCATTTACTCTCTCAGGAATCAGTATTATCATTATTGGGTTGGCTTCACCCCTACTTCTCCTTCGCCAGTTAGATTGTTGACTCAACTTTTAAAGATTGGAGAGACGTTTCAGGTGGACGTGGGTAGCGATGGAGCCCGATTCTCTGTAAGACCTCATCCAGAGTCACTCCGCCGCGGGTGAGACTGCTCCTGAGCACTTGGGGGGTTAGTGGTCATCACCCGGCTTTTGGAAAGAGACTAGAGGGTATTTCTCGATACCAAGAACGCAAAGATCGCTGGGCCGGTCTTGCTACCTTACCTCCCGAGAATGAACTTGGGGTGCCATGAATTATGGGATTGCTCTCGCTTGGCGGGGATGCAACCGATGCGTCCTTGACATTTGCCAAGAGCGACGTCCGGGGAATATTACCGTCTTCTGTATTTCTGTTCTTGAGAATTGGACCTGGTAAGACTGGTACGCGAAAACACTGGAGCGGTCAGTTACGCATCTTGAGAAATATTCCGAGACAAAAGGATTTGTTGCCTAAACAAACAAAAAATCAGAATTAAAATAAAAAATAAGAGTTATAATAAATATCAGCCCCAGCTCCATGGGGGGCCAAGCCCACACAAACATAATCCTGGCTCATCCTGGAACTCTCAGACCCGCCCACCGGCCCCTTAGATAATCCTGTGCAACCCCCCCCCAAAGTTGGAGCCCGGCTTGGGGAATATTGCCAAATAAACAATGTCGTGCTTTGAAATATATATGAGTAAAATTGTATCTATTGTCGATTAATGTGTTTACGCCGTACAGCTTTCCACCCTAAAAACTAACTAGGTCCATTACAATAATTTTCCGTAGATGTCCTCATGTGCGAGGGAGATGATAGCTGTTGCGGCCTCACGCCTTCAGAGTTGTGAGCTGACTCCGGCTCTTGGCCTGGCTCGGTGCATGTGGAGTGGGTGGTTCCCCCTTCGCCCTGCACGGCCAGACATTTGCGGTTCTGGGCGGAGCGGTGTCTCTAGCTTGGCCGCCTGTCCCGTGATGGCCCTGCGTCTAGTCCAGGGTGTTCCCCTTCAATGGCGATTCCCTCCATAGGCTCCGAGCCCTCTGTGACCTCGCGCCGGATAAGCGAGTTACGGCAAACGGACGAGGCTTCGTCTTTGTAACGGAATCGGTAGGCGCTTCTTTTCATAATAGCCGCTGCTATTAAAAACGTCACCTGTTCGGTTTACCTGCCTGCTAATGGAAGCCGGCTATATAGAGAGTATGCCTGCGTGTGTGTATATATAGCACCTGTGTATTCTGCCCATGCTAATACAGCAGCATAAAATGAGCAGAGTTGTGCGTGATGCTGTTTCTCACTCAAACCCAGCTTCTGTACGACTTTAATGAGGTTCTTAGCTGCCATTCCATCTCTCTGTCTCTGTTCCCGGGAGAGTAAGGGGTTGGGGGTGGGGGGTGGGCCAGCAGGGGCAGCTGTCTGCTGTTTCCTCGCTCGCTCGCGCTCTCTCTCTCTCTCCCTCTCTCTCTCTCTCGCGCATTTTCTCGTCATCGCCCCCATTCCGTTGATGGTCCGGTGGAAGTGGAGGCTCCACAGTTGGTTCTGTTGCAAATTGTCACTGACACCTTCGTCAGCAGAGAGAGGGAGAGTCATCCTCGCCAGGGCCGCAGGTATGGGCAGCTGCGGTTTATACCTCGCTGGTGCAATTGCGCTGACCTTTCCGTGACCCCCGGATGCGCATACCTCAGCCGCGTGCACTGTAGCGTCCACTCCAGGGCCTCAAACCTACATCCCTGCGACTTGCGTCGCCATCTGTTCACTTGGGAGTGTTGGCTGTTAGTTTGCATACCTTGGACAGGCGTGCGTTATCTGAAATAATAAATCGGAGGCAGGCTGCTCTGCACGGGTATATCAGGCCATTGCAGAAATGCCCAGTTTTTTAGCTTTTCCTTTGCATTTAAACCTGAAAAGTAGAAAAAAAGTTTAGTGTTATCTAAAAACCATCTGCACATTGGTCACTGGTGAAGAATCCTTGTAAATAAACATGCCGTTTTGGTTTTCTAATTGTTTATAAACTGTAATGAATCTCTGGAACTGAGCTAAGCAGGAGGGTGCCATTTCTGTGTCGTCTATAAAAGTCTGGTAGTAGTGGAAACATGGCGCGTGATGTTGGTTTGGGGAGTACTGTACTCGCACCGGCCGGGAAGCTCCACTGAAGCCCGTACCGTCCTCCTGGCTAGGGCTCTGTCAGAGTACAAACAGCGTTTGCAGCTTTTTGGAGGGATCTGTCTGCCTTCTGAAGACTGCTTTAGCTTTTTTTTTTCATGAAAAGTGGTAGATTAAATCTGATATTTAAAAGCCTGACTTGTATTTTATTGTATTGGTTTGGCTCATTTTGTTTCAGCCAACCAGTTGCGTATAAAGAGTCACAGTCATAGAGTACTCAGCTGGTTGGTTGGAACAAAATCTCGGCCTGGACTTTTAGTCTCTGGACCTGAACTACCCAATTCTGTTTATTTTACATAGGGCCCTGAATGTTTTGGAGGCTGCAGACCCACGAGTCCAAATAAACGCATTGTGTCGAATGTGTGAGTCATTTTAATAAAGGGGATGATGGCTGATATTGGAAGTTGCTCTCTTTATTAACGGGCACTATTGGTTTACCACTAACACTGGCACAGATGGGAAGCCAGCAATTTAAACGGCATTCACGGTTACACACTAACGAAACGCATGCATTGTACGGCAAGCATTAAACTGTTACGACATTCACTATCAACAGAAATGCACATATTAGTTTGCACTATTTGAAGATGCACACAGTGTGATGCAAAGCATGCTGGTATGTGGATAATTAGTCCTGTTGACCAATCCCACAGCGTCTCATTTATGTCAGCCAATCATGGGCAGTTTGTGGGGTCAGAACAAGTGGAAAAAGTTCACCATGGGGACAACTCGTATTGCTAAAGCAACATTAAATCCATCAATTTCGTTGGAAGTATCCGACTACCTTATAGGGCTGGAGCCGCCGAAGCGCTTTAAGGGAAGATGAGGAGTGTTCAGAGAAGCCCTTCTGCACTCCCCTGTCATAGGAGCTGTTGTTTTTTTTTCACTTGTGGCCTTCCTGTTAGCTTTAATGAATCTGGCCATTTTCCTCTGAAGCCTCTCATTAACAAGGTATTTTCACCCATGGAACTTCTGCCGATGAGGTGTTTTTTGTTTGTTTGTGTGAAATTACATTATTGATTTGAGGTAATAATCCATCCGTACATCCATCCTGGTTATCCCGGGGAGCCTGGAGGCCGTCCCAGGCAGTAGAGGACTCATGACTGGGAGGCACACCCTGATTGGGATGCGAGTTCATAATAATATTTGTACTCCATCCAGAGTGTTTCAAAATAATATGAAATGTGATGTGTGTCAGAGGTCTGGAGACTAGGTATAAGATTGGTGGTGCGTAGCTCAGTAAGTTAGTATCCAGTAGGCTGTGGATTCGAATGCCGTGACTGGCAGACTAATCATATTATAAATGGGCCCTTGAGCGAAGCCCTTAACCCAAACTGTTCCAGGGAGGCTGGGTGCTGCCCAATCTCGCTCTCTGACCCCTAGCTATGCTCACTCACACGATGCTTTGGACAAAAGCATCTGCTAAATAAATCTATGTCACATGAGAGGAGAGTGTCCACGTCAGCTTTGACTTCGTGATTTTTTTATTTTTTTTTCTTTTCTTCTCAAGGTCGAACTGAGTTTTGCCTCTTGTGTGCGCCGGCGGTCTCGAAGCCAGCCCGGCTCCTCGCCGTTCGTGTCGTGACAGTCCTCGGCGCTTTTCTTTTGCACGTTTGTAATGGAAAAGGCATGGAGCGCGAGAGAAAAGTGCATTATCACTGCGGCTTCCAAGGACACCGGCATCCTGATGCCATAATGCAGCTTTATATAAGAAAAGTGGTGAAGGAGGGAGTTGAGAGGGTCGCTATCACTCTGATTGGCTGTTGCCACCGTCCTGGGAGCGTGTGGATTTATATGCTTCAGAACCACCTAAAGTTTCACGCAGAGGACAGAGTGATTTTCACAATTAAATATGAAGTATTTCTCAGCTCTTTCCAAATTCAGCTTTAATGCGGTGTTTATACTGGATAATTTATGGCGCTTAATTTTTTCTCAGTGCTTATTTTAAGATCAGGCTTAGTGTACGACTGCTTTTGGGAAAGCGAGTGAGGACATCGCTTTCCTTAGGACATGCCGTTACGATAACCAAAGGAGAAACCTTCCAGATGTTAGCGAGCTGTGTGTCGGCTTGGAATGAGAGATTTATTGCTTGCTCATTAAACGTGTTGATGGAAATATCCAGAGTTGATCAGAGACAAAATTCAGCCCCCGGGCCTCTGTGAAGAGGGTAGCCGTTTAGTCTTTTTTTTTCCGTTTGCGTTGATCCGTCCGACTCTCCGAGTAGGAAGGAAATGTGGTTATTTTCGGTAGAGACCTCTGTTACCGTGTAAATGGATGCCAGGAGTAATCAACACACATATCGTGTATTTTTGTTAACGGTGAACAGAATAGGATACCTGGCATCCTTATACTTGTACAACATTGCTTAAGCATCTCCAAGAAATGCCTTGGGCCGTTATTTATATTATTATACCTATGTTTTTTTTAAATAGTTACTGAGTACCAGTTTTATTGTCACATTCAAGTTCTGTGAACAAACAGCTTATAAGTTCAGCCCTTTCCGGTGTAGTTGACCCGAAGTGCACAAATTCTTTGCTGAATCAGAGCAAATGGACCGTGGAGCAATTATTGCTGTACAGATTTAAATATGAGTGTGGAAAAAATAAAGCCGAGGTTGGAATAACGGAAATAAATATTCCCGTGTGGATTTCCAAGGCAACTGCCCAGACCTCTGCTCCTGTTTTTTTTTTTTTTTTTTATTTACAGACGTGTGGCGGTTGTGTGCAGCAACTCTGAGGGGGTGTGGCTGGTTCCTGGCAGGACGGGTGCTTTTCTGCGGTGGCGCCGTGCCCACCGTCTGCACTGAGGCGGACTGTGGCGGCTAAGGCCCCTCACCCAGCTGGTGTTTGATGCAGCCACAGAGGTGCCTGAGGAAAGTGGGAACAGCGGAAATGTATAGAGCTGGTGCTCAAGGCGGGCTTGGGAAGGAGATGAAGGCTTAGGGACGGACTCCGTCGGCTGAACCTACGCTTCTGACTTGGGTTAGCTAAAGCCCAAAAAAAAATTAACTGTCTACAGTTCAGGCACGGAAGGGACATCCCTTACTCCGGCCAGCATGGATCTCTGAATTCCGAGAGCCCATGATGGGGAGATGTGCCGGTTACAGATCTTTTGAAATTTATTGCGGGAATTACGAGTGGTGTCTGTGATTTGAAGGAGGGGTGTCAAAGGGGCATGGACGCCCTGGCAGATTCGGGGGCATGGTATTTCGGCGGGCCCAAAAATCGATCTTCTGTGGGACCCGTATTTCTACAGATTCAAAGTGCCAACCCAAGTGGGGCCCCAAATTAGCATTTTGTCAGGGCACTCCGAATTTCCAGCAATACCCCTGATTATAATCTCGTTTTTGAGGCCCTTCTCTGTTCAGAAAAGCGCTTATTTGGCATTTTGGTCTGCACCATCTTCCTTTAAGACTTCTGACATTGACAAACGGCTCTTGTTGATGTGATTTTAAGATTCTGTCCTCAGTTGTATCTATGTAGGACACAGGAGCATTTTGGGCAGATAATCTCCCCACAGCTGCCCCTGTGGAGCTGACCCTACAATATATGTGTGTACGTTTATTTTAGCTACCTAGGGACTTCCGATAAACACCATCCATCCATCCGTCCTCTATAAACTTATCCAGTGTTGGGGCAAGGTGTCCTATAAACATCCAATAGCGAAACTGGATCCTATTATATGTCACAGTGCCAGCAAAGGTTTTTTTCTTTTTAAAAAACTGTAACTGTTATCGTTTGTAAAGGTGTTATTAACTAAATCACCAAGTTTAATTGCCAGCTATAAACCACGCAGGCGTCCTCAACCTGGATGCACACCACTATAGAGCCAGTTCAGTATCATTTTACTGATCTCCATGCTGTCAGTGTTGTAGCTTTGTGATAAAATATTCATAAGGAATTTATCATGTGACAGACTTCTATGGTGCATGGTTTGTAAGATGTGGGAAGGTTGGGGACACTCAGGGGTCATTTGCCTGAAGCCTTTTACAAATAATCTGAAAGCCCCTGATAGATCCGATCACATGTTAAAACGCCCTTTCTGCCATGTCATCTACTGTAGTCTGTAAATGTGCAAAATTTTGTATCAGCATGGTTTAGGTTTTCTAAACAATGATGAAATACACATATTTTACTAGGTTAGGGTATTATACTATTTGACTATTTTAGATTTACCAAAGGGTTATCAGTCCTTTAGAAATTAAATTTTCTGCCCTGCTCAAGCGTATATAATCGCCTTATTTTGGTATTTTGTTTTGTCAAGTTGCATGTTACCTTCCTTGACCTTATTAATAAACAAGGCAATTTTTTTTTTATATAGCACTACTTCAACAAAAGGCATTTCAAAAATCCACTCTGACTCATGTTTGTAGATCTGCATGTGTTTTAAAGATGGGGACGCTTTTGTTCTTAATGAGTTTCTGTCTTTATCCTGCTAACTCTGCCTAACTCTGGTTTGCGTTAATTGGGTTCAGTTAGGGTGCCTATACAAAGGCTGGTACTGCACTCATCTAATCTGGAGTATATCAAAACATTTCTGATTCTGCATCAATAAATGGTAACACCTTCTATGAATGCCACGTCTATAAGAGTCTATGAACACTTTATGGTGCATTCATAATGCATTATAAACACTGCTGTAAATATTTATGAAAAAAACAACACATTATAGGCATGTTTATTATACATTATGAATGGTTTTGGAATCTCTCATCTATAATGCATTATAGATGCCTTTATAATGCAGTACAAAGTATTCTCAGTTTGGGCTTGAAGTGTCCTGCTGAAGGGCCCAGCGTTGATATGATTACTCAATTAGCCATGGGATTCAAACCCACAGTCTTCTGGACACTGGAAGAGATTCAAAATTTACTGAGCCAGACAACATGGATTTTATGCTTCTGTTTACTGATCTGCTTGTATATGTTCTTCGCCAACTGTAGTGTACATGGAATAATGTGTCCTAGCATAGAACCATGTGGTACGCCGCATTCCATTTTTAACAGAATGTTTTCTACCATGGTTACCGAGGAATTATCATCCGTTTTTTTTTTTCTTTTGTTAAAAAACGCAAACAACTTAAAATCAACAAATACGGCAATAGGAGTGGTGTAGAAGATTACTATCCAGATCAGCATAAACTGTGAGATCAGTCATGGCATTGGATAAAACTTCGGAGTGTTGGCTGCCAGCAGATTTTGAGTGCTGACACGCCAGAACTGTCCCCCGCAATGACGACTTGTTTGTCTGAAACTGGTAACACCCAGCGAGCATGAGCTTGCCTAATCGACCAGTAGGACTGTTATGAGTTCTGCAGTGCTGGGCCATATACTATTATTTTGGTACATTTTGGAACTGGAATTGGAACTATCAGTGTCAATAATTTAGTTTGCGTCTTTTAAACTTAATTTAGATTTAGCGACAAAACAAAGTTTAAAACATCATTTAATAGTAGTCTTTTCTGCCAGATGTCTGCTCTGAGAAGTCATTCACTTGTCCTGTCATTATTGGCTGCATTAAATGACTTGCATTGCAGTTACAGGTTCCCCCGTGATAGGACACCATGCCATCCAATCATATTCCGGTGTTAGGTGAGGAGGCAGCTTACCTGTTCCATTCGCCTTCTCCTATGGGTTAAGC
>JAODKL010000049.1:2511048-2524989 GCA_026780765.1 Petrocephalus schoutedeni
TGTCGGCGGGGACAGTCGGGGCGACCCCCCCCCCGCCACCCAGCCATTATTCTCCCTCTGACTCGCCCCCCACCCCCCGCAACGCTCCCGTTCCCCACCAGAGAGTATAAGTGGCAGCGATGCCCCTCTCGCTCAGACTCTCTGAAGTCACTCAGGCTGAGCTGACAGCCCGCGCTCTGCTGCCCCTGGCTCTCCGTCAGCCCCAGACAAGGAGCGGCACTCAGCTCTGCTATCTGCATCCCGCGCACCCCCGAGAGGACGCCCCTGCCTGCCCACCCGCCTACCGGTAGGAGCCGCTGCCCTCATTTCCATTTTAATTTATTAAATAAACACTTGGCAGGCAGGCCAGTCCGGGGAACGCGGCCTCGGAGGCACGGATGCACCGTCAGCGTCCTTCGCGGGGCGTCCGGTATCGAAATAAATCGAAAAGTTGAGCAGAAAGGACGTGCCATCTGTCTTGAGTTCTATATAGCAGCCTTAGCAAAAATGAGGACTTACCTTTCCAGGAAGATAGGGGGGCTGCCCGGGAATCGCATTAACTGGGATGTGATTATCTAACCGGATCGGCCCGCGTTTGGGAGGCGGAGTCTGAGAGGCGGAGCCCGCGGACAGCTCCGGGCGCTCTCGTTTGTAATGTGGTTTGATTCTTCTTGGTGTCCATGGCAAAGTGAAGGAGATGTTACAGAGAGAACAGTCTGCATTAATGACACCCCCTATGCCCTCACCTCGAGCTGTATGCGGGGCAGTGTGTATGTGAGACCCAGAGAGTTAAGATGCTGACCCTCTAGTCAGATGGGTCACTGGTTCAAATCCCATGGGCAGAGTAGTGATTTTACCACTGAGCCGTTGAAGAAGAGCCAGAACATCCAGGGCCCGTCTGGCCTCTTGTGCTTTGACTGGTTTGTTTCTTTGATTGAAAGCTTCCTCCAGCTGTTTTACATTAACACCAGTGATACGTGCATTATTATAGGAGACTGGCCAATCAGGACACAGCAAGAATAAAGTTTAAAGCTTAAGTGGAATCCAGGTTCTTTTGATTGAAATGGTTGGTAGTTTACACATCCTGTCCTGGCTCCAGATGTCCTCCCTGACACAGATTAGGTGTTAATCCTAGTAGTAGGTGAGCTGCTGTATCATCCTGTACAATGCTTGCAGGAAACCGCACAGCAGCATGGCTAACAATGTAGAAGTGCACAAGTTTTATTATGATTTGGAGGAGAAACAGAGGGGATGCTGGCCGGAGCTGGGGTCGGTTGGCATGGAGATGGCGTTACAGCAGAAAGTAACTGGTAATGCTGGCAAAATCAGGGTGCTGGGCTTCTTAGCGTCGACCTTTATCTTTACCTCCAGACTTTGTAGTAGAGAAAGGGCCACATCTGGTGCGAAGCGCTGGCCAGCACATGGACTGCACGCAAAGCATTATGGGTAAACTTCTGGTCTGCAGCTGAGGTCCAGATAAACCGCAGCAGAAGGATCGCCCCCGAATTCGGGAATGCACACATTTTACAAGTTTCTCTGACCTCTCCCAACAGACATGCGTCCCCGATCTGCACACCTAGCTGTGTGGGGCCTGCCCACCATAAAGGAGGGGCATGAGGACCACATGTTGGACGCGAACCAGCAGGACTCTCTCAGCGGCCCAAGCTCCGCCCCCTCGGAGGCTGACTCCCCCGACGACTACCTGTGGTCCATCAGTCAGCTGGCACGCCCAGCCTTCTGCTCACCTGACTCCAAGGCTTTCGGAAAACAATGGCAGGATGCTATCGGCCCCCTCAGACACCCATCCGGCCTCAGTAATGGCCACTTCAATGTCGCCGTGGAGACCGAGGGGTGTCTATGCAATGGTAGGGAATACCTAAACAAAGGCTGCATTCGTAAACCTGGCTCCACGCCCCCTCCGCTCCCCCTAGCCAATACCTGCCTGAGAAACAGTGGCCTGCCTCTCCATCCTGGACGCCCCGCCATTGCGGACACCCTGGCTTTTCCGCCAAAGGAGCTGAAGTCACCGAGAAGTAGGCAGCTGCCCCGGGGGGGCCCGAGCGGTACAGGATGCCCCCCGGCCCTTCAGAGGGACAGAGCCATCGCCCATGTGGATGACGATTCAGCCAGTCGCTGGATGGCCGACTGCCGCACTGCCTGGAGAGAAGCGAGGGTCCAGGCCTGCGTGCTGCCCGCCATCGCGGAAGTGTGAGGAGGAGAAGGCGGAGTCACAGGAGGAAGTGGGACTTAAAGGGGCAGCAGACCCCTGAAAGAGAGATGTCTTAGAGAGGCTTTAGTGCTGTCTATCCATCGAGGTTGCTCTGCTGGGAGTTGCCTAGTTTTGCAGACATTGTCTGTAGAAATGTCAATATTCTCTCAAATATAATGGGGCCGAATGGCATTCTTTCTGTGGTGATTAAAGCTCCTGCAAAATACATTAGAAAAAATCAATAGCAATGTCTCTTACCAGAAATCATGATCTGGTTACTCATGATAATCCGCAGACGCTCTAGTGAGCAGTTTAATGTAGGAACTATTTTCATTTACAAAACTCCACATACAATTGTGCCAGTGCGCAGAAGGTACATGCACGAGCACCCCGGCCATATCTTCTGCGCAGTGATATGATTGGTGTGTGGAGTTAAAAACAACTTTTTTTCAGCGTTGGGGTGCACTGCCCCTTTAAGGGCCTCACTCAGGGCCCCAGCAGTGACAATACTAAAGGGTTTGAATCCGCACCCTTTTGAGTACATGCACTGCAGCCTAACCTGTTACAAATTGAGCACAGCAGAAAACCTATTAACAAATACACACTCCGGAACAATTAGACGGCTTTCACGTTTTCTGCTAAGTAGTGTATATTAACTTAGTGAGCAACATGATTTGGGGTTGCGTCCTACATGCCCATACTAACCCTAAATCACTGCTCCCCCCTACTGAAGTGACTATTAAAGATGGATTAAAGATATTTAATTACACGGAGCTGTTAATTTTGCAGCAACTAATTAAGCGGCAGCCGAGAGCGACGCAACGCCGTGAGGCTCTGCGATCGCGAGACGATTAATGAGCTTCTCCTAGACAAAAGCAGCTGAGGTCACATCACTTGCAGTTTTAATGAACCTGGTCATCATATCTGCCGGAGAATGTCGGGAATAGCAACAGATAGACACAGGGGTAATACGGACCTGAAGCCGACAGGGAGCCGTGACTAAGAGGCCCGCAGTACCGTTTCACGCCACACGGGGGCGATCAGAGGGCGGCTGGAGCTCCAGTGACACTCGATCGTCTGGGGGCACAGAGACAACATGCGGATTGCATTGAAAACAGTGGGTAACGTTTTATTTATGGTAAACGGGAGAGGGATCACCGTGCGGTCATCTAAATAAAGGGCGGAATAAAGTGTAGCTCTGTTCATTTCCCGGACTGATTAGGTGGTTGAGAGTGACTGAAATTAAATTTAAAGTGAAACAGGGTGACATATGTCAGAAGAACGTTTTGCATGCTGGTAATGATTATTATATACTATTATATAAACTAACGCGTTAACTTTAACAGAAGTCAGCTATTACAGTGACTTGCCATTTATATTACCTTTTGAATCTCCGTCTACTGCCGGTCAGCGCATTTAAAATTAATAAATTGAGTTTTCATATTTTGTGTCATTTTTCTTTCTCTTTAAAACCGGACACTCTCTTCCTATACAGGTGATAAGAGCAAGACTGAAACTAGGCTAAAAAATGGAATAAAATGATGGACTACAGACTCACTGAACAGAGGTCACTGCGGACTACTGTCATACCCTCGATGCTCGCTAGGGGGCAAAGGAGCAACAAGATCACAGGAAGCATTAAACTACAAAGCTATATCACATACGTATTTAAATCTCAGGATATTTTATAGCACACTTGAGCCACGTTTTGAACCCAGATGCAGGTCACGGGAACATGGGTTTGATTTCTGGGGGTGTTCCTCGTCTTGTGACCCAAAAAATGACATTATCTGCCCTAGATCCTCGTAATGTGTGTTCCATTGAGTGTTCTTAATAATTTACAGTAAATACTGCGTTTTTGATTACTGATGACCCAAGGTGCCCCCTGTCTTGTGTGTTGTGCGTCTTGTGTGTCTAGACTCCAACCTACCGATACCTATCTCTGGGTAAGCAATTCATGAAAAAAAATATCCATGACCCTGTGCAGAATAAGAGGTTAGAAGATGGATCGAGGAATAGATGGGAAATAAACACCAGGACAGATACCACACAGCCGCGAACAGGCTTTTAAAAGGCAGGATCTGGTTTGTGTGTGTCTATGGCATGGGGATCGATTGCTAAGATAGATCTTCGGTTAAAACCAGCCACAGTATTTTAAAATGTACATTTATGAGCACTGCATATCTGTACTGCTGCCAGTGTATGGGGGCTGCTAATTTTCCTTACTGTGTGTGTGTGTGGTGTTTATATGTACTCTGTGCGTGTTTACTCCAGGTACGACTGATTTCAGCTCAGGTTGCTTGGTATCTTTAAATGACTGTGGGCTCTTTGGTGGACTGCGATTACATGCAGGGCGCCCTTTGCTTCGCCTTGTAGGTGGAGTGGATGGGAACATCACTCTTTGATGTCTGATATCCACCCATTCAATTAGACTTGAATACTTAAAAAAACCTAGATGCTTTTAAATACGCATTATTGCTTGGATTAGGCCTACATGTGTACACAGAATATCATAAATATAAAAACATGGCCTATACAAATATTAACAAACATTTTTAAAATTAAAGACAGCAGTTAACATAGTTAACTGTTAAACTAACAGTTAAAGGTTAACGCTTGACACCTTTATTATTAATATGAATACGTGGTCAGACAATGGCATTCAGCAACCTGTTAATTTGTATTGCACGTTTAAAATAATAACCAAACTATATACTACTCGGACAGAACTTTAAAGTAGTACGAAGAGCCGTAGCATTGGCAGCATCTGCAACGCAGACCACGCATAGCTAGCGACACCGGTGGTAGGGGCCGCTGCCGGTAAGCCACGGGCATTTAAGGTGAGCGCAAATCTCGCGGGGAAACCTCGCTGCAAATCTCGCGATAGTTCGTGCACCACACGTCAGTCCGCCCGTAGCGAAACGGGAAGTCATGGCTGAGGACCGCTGCCGCTTCCCCGAAAAAGCCCCGAAGTGCACTGCTGGCGTCCCGGTACTGCACTCCCGACTGCCGATGCTGCGCTGCTAGCCAGGCCATGCGGCAGGGACGCCATCTGCGCCACGTATTGCTGAGTGAGTACGGTGATTTTTTTCTCCAATCTCGGCGTAACTAAAATGTAGCCGATCGCTGCCATTTTCGTGCGTCTCCGTGTAACATACGGGGCGGCGCGGCCGCGCCTCGCGCCGGCGCTCGCGTCCCTTCACCGTCCGCCCCAGGTGGGCAGGGATCAGGCCAACCGACGTTTGCCCTGCGTTACGTAACCCGGCTGTCCGATGCGCCGTGAAGCGGCGCCCCGGGGGCCGCTACACCTGCTCGGGGCTGCCCCGGGGCCGGAGGGGACGGGGCTGCGCTTATAGATGCCGTGCTCTGAGCTAGCATTTATGACGGTAATAATTACTAATAAATAACAATAAGACCAACAATAAGTGCTACTGCGGAAAAAAAAAACTCCGTGAATATTTTTATATATAAATATATATATATATATATATATATATAAATAAATATATAAATAAATATATACACATTTTATAATAGTGTATGGGCGTTTGATGAAAGTGTTCCACATTCAGTAATGGAACTGGACATCTGGATACAAAATCGACATCTTTGTTTTTAACCTTTGGCCGGTTGTCATGGAAATAAACAAACAAATGGATTTTACTTCACCGTGAAACTATACACTGAAATGCCGACTTTTTCAGGTCTATAAACACGCCAGTGCTTGACTGTCTGTGGTTGGAAATCCTCGATGTGCAGTTGGTTCTCTGTCAGTTCAGAGCAAATATACCCTTGAAACAACCAAGGCCTTTGTTTTCTGTGAGCCTTTCGAAGCTCATATCCGAACAGTGTATCATATTGTTAGGCTGTCTGCATCCACTGGGAGTGTAAACAAGGACAGGTCAAGCGAGGCAGGAAGAACATTGTATACTGCTCTTCAGGTTCAGTTTATTTATACCGCCGTATTTATTCAGCCTGAAATTCAGGTCAATGACATGCAATTACCTGTCAATATCAGGTTCTCCTGGAACTGAAGTCCATCACTCCAGCCTTCCCATATCTAAGATTAATCTTAAGCAAAACCCAGTTTGCTTCTCTCTGCATTCTTTACATAAAGTAACGCATTAAGTTGCACGTTTGTTATCCAGTGCTTCATATCCGAGAGCTACGTTCCCCTAAAGGGCCATGCAGTGTGTGGCTCAGCACGATAGGACGGTGTGTCTGTGATCGGGAGTGCTTATAATCCCTTGGTTTGCTGAGCGGTTTTATCGCTGGCCTCCTAACCCCTGCTTGATCCTGGGCTGGCTGGCTCTGCTTAAAGGCAACTGCTAAATAAATGTAAGTGTTGGTCAGTCACTACTTCCTGTATTAACCAGCACCTGACCACATTACCCCTTTTCTCCTTCATTTCTCACAAATAGATACCTACTGGCCCAGCTCCAGCTATCTGTACCAAGATGGGGGGGGGGCAATTACATATAATTAAATGTAATCACAAGGCCAGCCTTGTTATTGGGTGGGCCAGGCCTACCCACCCCCCCCCCCCCCCCGTGTGGTCGGGCCCGGACACTTATATTATGCTATGGCTTTATAATATGAATTCTGGACTCAGTTAAGTGAAATGTGAGCATTTTGTTTTGTTCCTTAAGAAAAGCCGCTTGTGTGGAGAGTGGAACAGAGCATGGCCGGATTTGTCTGGTTTTGTGTGTGCGTGTGTGTGGATTATGTACTTATTACATTGTGGGGACCAAATGGTCCTCACAAGGGGTAGCTCAATTTTATGAAAATCTGTGAATGCAGTCAGAAAACTAAAAGTCTTTTATAAGGTATTTTGTTTGGTTACTTATGGTTAAGGTTCGGGCTGAGTTGGGGCTGAGGGTGTCATTGTTGGGATTAGGGTTTTTCCCCATAGAAATGAATGTATGGCCCCCACAAAGTCTCCCCCCGTCGATGGCTATTTTGGTTTGTTCCTCCCAGGCCTCGCACCTGCTCCCCTCCGGTTCCCGCGGCATGTTCTGCCGCTGTCAGCAGGCTCCACGGCAGCTGAATCGACACTCTGAATCCAGCCTGCAGTGATAACCTCTGCTTGCTTCTCCGGCGGGGTGAGCTTCCTGCACCGCTGCTCTGCCATGCAGACCGGCTTTGACGTGTCCATCCATCATCCACCAATCCCGTGCCCAGTACAGAGTCTCATGGGTACTTGGAGCCTATCCCAGGGGGCTCCGGACACAAGGCCGCAGTCCACCCCGGATGGGACTCCGGTACAGAAGTGAGACAGTCTTTTGATATAATATTACATTATGAAAGTACTGTAGAATAGGCCCAGAAACTCGTTGCTCTGTGTACCAGTGTAAAGTTGTTGACGAGGCTGGAGGTGATGGACGTTAAGTTGTCTCACTCTGGCCAGGTGGTATAATATAACACAAATACTCATTTGCATACCTTTATTGCACATTAGTACATCTGCATAAACACATCTACCTCAAATACAAGAACTCGTGGCCATAGGTGGAAATTAGCGGGAGAACATTTCAAACTGGATTTGAGGAAGCACTTCTCCTAGTTAGAGTATGGAACAGTCTTCCTGATAGTGTAGTGCAAGCCAAATCATTGGGTTCCTTTAAATCAGAGCTGGACAAGATTTTAACAACTCTGAGATATTAGTCAAGTTCTCCCCAAACAAGCTTGATAGGCCAAATGGCCTCCTCTTGTTTGTATATTTCTTATGTTCTTATGCTAATTTGTATTGTATTGTCTGTCCTGTATTTTACCTAGTTAGAATAAAGTGCTATTTTATTTACTAAAATTAGTTAGATTTTAGATGTTTGTAATGTTTACATTCTTTATAAATGCACGGCATGGAGCCTGCATGAAACGACATTTCGATATGACGTATACTGTGTATGCTGTTGTCTTGACAATAAAGAAACCTTGAAATAATATATTGATACATTCGCGTACCACTAGAGGGTGTCCCGCGCATGATGGGTCATGCTAGTACCATAGTTTAAGAGCACTAGAATACTCATGGTGAGAGATCAGAGCTGCGACCCGAGGGATGTGAGGCACATGCAACATAATTATGAGGTTATCTAGCCAATCAGAGCCTTCTGACCTTTGTTATCCAGCCAATCAGTGCCTTCTAACCTCATTTATCCAGCCAATCAGTGCCTTCTGACCTCGGTTAACCAGCCAATCAAAGCCTTCTCACCTGGATTATCCAGCCAGTCAGCGCCTTCTGACCTTGGTTATCCAGCCAATCAATGCCTTCTGACCACGGTTATCCAGCCAATCAATGCCTTCTGACCTCGGCGTTAAGAACGACCCCGATGAGCTCGATTGTCTCCAACATGTCTGCAGGCGGAGTTCCGACCTGCTGGCCGATTGGATCGACTTCCCGCGCTTGCCGCAGCCTGTGGTAGTTTGGACTGCTTCTCGCAACAATGGTCTCCAGATCGGGTGAGATGGCAGGTAAGGCAGGGGACGGGCATCATTGTGGCATGCCTGTCCGGCCCATGTTTTTCCTGAGTGTTTAGTTCCATACGCTTATACATTTACTTCTCCATATTTGGCGTGTTCCCCGTTTGCACGCTCCCACCAAAAACATGCCTGTAGCAGGTGATCTGCTGCTGTGGAGAATCACACCCATCATTTACAATTACTCACGCCTCAGCGGTGCTTTTCTGGCCCATTTTCTCGCTGTCAGCTGATTTGCAGATGTTTTTTTTTTTCTCCTTCTGCAAACCTGACTTTGTGCTTTAGCAGAAGGGAAACACGAGTTTGTGCATGAATTTGCCGGTACGTCTTATATCTTGATAGATGCGACATTGTGTTATGGATCTAAGGAGCCGGAAGGTGTGTAGGTTTCACTCTTTGGTGGTGTTTTAGCGTGGAGGCCTGGATGGTTAGTCAGGGATTTCGAGGGTAATCGAGGAACCGGTTTGTGACGCCTTCTGGACTCCGGACCAGGCTCCACCTCGGCTGTTTTTAGACGCGGCCGCGCGACGCCTGTTTTCTCATACTGCTGCCGCCTCGCAGCGATCGAGTCGGACGCCCCGGAGGGCATGCTGGGGGCCATGTCGCTGCCGCTGGGAATGACACGCCGCGCCCTCAGCTACGACGACGCCCTGGAAGCCCCCATGTCGCCCCCGCCGCCCGACATCAACGTCAACATCCTGTGGAAGAGGCCCGTCATTCCGGACAGGAAATTCCAGCGTTTGGCAGAGGTACCGGGGCTCTCCTCAAGCCCGGCTCAGCTGGGCAGGGGGGTGCCACCCTTACAATGAAGATTATCCTGATAATACTGCTAGTAATAATGCTTATTATAGCAATAATACTCACCCTGTCTGAGATAGACCTTTAGGAGGGAGAGATGAATGAATCATAATGTATTTTTGTTATTGTTATTGCTTTTTTTTTTTTGTTGTTAATGTTATGACCTTGTATGAACTTGCATGCCCTCCCAGAGGTACCCAGACCTATCCACTTATGTTCTGAATTTTTTAAGGGCCTCAGTAACTCGGGGACCCTGTTTTTTTGCTCATATATTTCATACCGTACATGCCATCGTGTTACGTCCTTAGAGAGTATGACATAAGTGCCGTGTAAGTTAAGGGCAGGTCAAGCCTCATCCCTCCCTCTATGTGGAACCGCCTTCAGGAAGACGAGCCTGGCGTTTGCCTCGATCAGGCTCCTGCCTCGGACTCCGCCTCCTCCGCCGGCTCCTCCCAGCCGCCGGTGGTCAAGGCCAAAGCATCCTCCATCATCATGAGCTCGCTCATGACCAGTAAGCACCACCGGCTTACAGATGTCGGGTGTTTGTGGTGTCGTGCTCAGCGATGCCATTCCGCTGTCTTATTTAAACCCCCGCCCCCCAACCCCTTCCAGAGCAAACCCAGGAGAGCATACAGAGGTTCGAAATGCAGGCCGGCCTCACGGACGCCGGCTACATGCCCCACAAGGGCCTGGCAGCCGAGGAGGCCCGATACCACCGCATGGCTGAGAGTCTCCATGTGAGTCTGTGCGTGTGTGGGGCTTCCCCAGTCCTGCTCCGCAGTGACTTCAGTCGTCAGTTTTCCTGTCTCTTTGAACTGCTGTCAGCCAGGGTTTGGAGAGAACGGGCCGAACTAGGTCAGCTGGGGAGCGCGAGTGCTTAAGTGCTCGGGTAGAGCGAGAGGCCACGCCCACCCAGGCCTGCCAGCTCCATGGGCCCGGGAGGAGGGGCCTTCGCACTGTCCCCGTCCTTGGCTGATGCTTACTGTGACTCAGCGGCTCTTGGGAGTTCTTGGGTTTTACTTTGCGCTGTATTTCAAAAAGCCACTCAAATCAAATTGAGTACTCGGTGCTGCAGAGAGCCGAAACCGGTATATTCAGAGCTCATGGAAAGTCCTGGGCCACCGTCTTAAATCTGTAAAAATATTGCTTTTAAAAATATTAATTTGCTTACAAAAAAATAAATATCACTTTAAAAACAACCAGTGATTTTCAGTATAAAAATTTTTATTCAAGTAATTCAAACCCAAAGTTCGAAAAGGGCTGTTCTGAATTAAAAAAATCATTGACAAGCTGTCACACTGGGTGCTTTTTAATTAGTAATACCTTTGCAATAACATAAAACACCAACCGTTTGTGTTTAGTGTCCCTGTGGGAGCCAGTGACAAATGTAAATAATAGCAAAATGCCAAGAACAGAACTGAATGAGTCAGTCAAAATAATTGGCACTTAATAAAGCGAAAATGTCTGTTAAACATTGCTTGTCAATGAACTTTCGTTATGAAGCCAATAAACCTGCAATATTTTTACTGAATTAAGCAAGCATCCTGGGACTTTCCGTGAGCTCTGTATCGTATTTTTAGGACGGCTGTTTTCGCAGGAGATTTACCGGACGTTTTGTTCTAAGCAAAGGCTCAAACGCAGCTCGTGGCTAATTTTACTCTACATATTTTAGTTTTTTCTTAAATCAGTTATCCTTTCCTGTCAGTGTTATCTGGGTTTTAGTGGACGCAGAGAAATACATATCATAAGCATTACAAAGACTGAGATATATACACCTTATTCATGCACCTCATTCATTGTGAATGACTATGCAGAATGCTCTGTATAAGGAAGTATATATGTAAATAATTTAGAGTTATGTAATGTTTATATATAACTTTATATTTCACATGTATAATGATAGTGTATATATACACATATGTATAATGTTCTAATAATAGCTATTGGAAGACTCTGTAGAGGTAGTGAAACTTTAAAACTCAGCTGTTGCTTGCACCAGGAGCACACAAGGTCAGAGTTACACATTCTGCTCTCCTTAATCCCGGAGCCTGTCCTCGCGTTTGGCCGTCCCCAGGGAAGGGGCATCACGCTGGTCTCTTTTGCAGAAGCTGAAGGTTCAGGAGTCCAAGGAGGAGAGGCAGACGTGCTCGGAGCAGTCCACGCCAAGCAGCAGCCCCCAGTCGTCACCCAAGGCAAAGCGCAGGTGCGAACGCTCCAGCGTGACAGCCAGACTACAGAAACGAAAATCTGTGGTCCTCTCAGAACCCGCCGGGCTTCACCATTAACAGTCACGCCCCCTTGTGGTCTTGCTGTGAATTGCAGGGGCTGGTTCAGCCAGGGCGCCATTCCCCCAGAATTTGTCAGCACTCACCCCGCGGTAGATAGTGCCGGCAGCGAGGGAGGAGGATGGAGTGTCTTCGGGCCCCGGCCTGTGGTCCAGAAGTCCACCACAGATCCAGGTAAGAACTCGCCTACCAATGGTCCGTTTTAGGTGTTAAAGGGGATAATCGAATAGTCATACTTCATTCCTCCTGGGGGGAAATTGTTTTTGCTTGTCCTGCTCTCGGTGAGCCAAACACGTGCACAGGTAAGAGAACGCCTAGGGGTCTCGGCTCAAGATCGGAGCATTTCGGAAGCGGCGGGATTCAAAGCCAGCGTATAACTGAACGCCCTGCAGTGAGACGCGTTTCGTTTCGTGAAGCGTACACTCGGATTCCGGGAAATCAGCAGCACTTGTGAGAGTTCCTTCTGCCTCCCTCCTCTGCAGGGGGCTTTGCTCTCCAGGCTTACCGGGGAGCCCAGAAGCCCACGCCCATGGAAGTGATGAAGGCCCAGGCCACCCGCCTGGCCGAGGACCCCGCCAACCTTCAGCCCCCCAAACTGGAGATCCCCAGCATGGAGACCCGCAGGCAGCCCCCCCGCACGCATAACCTCAAGCCACGAGACTTGAACGTGCTGACGCCCTCCGGCTTCTGATCATTCCTCTCCTCTGCCGCTTAGCTTAGCCCCACGGTAGCTCCTGAGCTGTGTTAAGATATTCCCAGATATTCTGTCTCTCTAGCACCCCCAGCTGGAAGGAACACTGAAATGCACCCCAAAAAATGTTAAAGCTGTATTCCCTCAACCAGACTTTGTGGCAGCATAACATAATGTATGGAATAAAGCTTTGTGGGGTTGGTGCCCCATCCTGGGTCATACCCTGCCTTGTGGCTGTAGCCTCTGGGATAGGCTCCGAACCCACACCATCCAGCGTAGGACAAGGAAGTACAGAAGATGGATGGATGGATGAAATAAAGTAAAAAGTTAAGGAGGACATTTTGAGATGCATATATATTTTCTTAGTTCTCCAGTTTTTTTTCTTCCCTTAATGCAATGTTCTGTTCATTTGTTTGATGATGAAATTGTTGTAGTACATATCAACGGTGGGCAATTTTTTGCCTGTTCTCCTACTGTCACTTTTGGGGGTGGGGTGGTGTTTTCAAGAGAAAGTTCTCAAGAAAAATACCAAAGCTGTTCTGTGATTTAAGAAGAAAATTTGTCTCAATAAATGTGTAGTCCTGTTACTTCAATAACTGGAGATCTGATTTCTGTTATCAATGTGGCTAGACCTTTTTTCATTGCTGTACATTGTTCTGTGTATGTATATGTGTACCTTGCATCAAACGGTAGTAAATTCATTTTTATACATGTATGTAGATATTTATTTTTAGCTGTGATTTACACAGCCACACACAAATTCCAAGTTAATAAAATGAATTCTGACGTATCAGGTGTTCTGTATTAACAAATATGTGCACTGTTACAGTGATAAATTCTGTTACTATGAAGATATAATCTAAGGATGAAAAGGCGTTGTTACATTTGTGCTGTTAAACTGTAAGGAAACTCTGCTGTCCAGAACTGGCTGTCCGGTCAATGAATAAAACAGAAATACCCACATAGGGGAGCATTTCCTTTCATAATGTTTATTCAGAGGCTACACTCTCATTGGGGAGGAAAGCGATTTTGTTCCTGTTTCAGCAGCTAGTGACTAACTTCCCAGTTTTCGGGATACTTCTGCATTACATCAATCCTTTTTTTGATCCCTGGTGGGATTATATAAAGAGATCACACCCCAGATGGGACTCGAACCCACAATCCCTGGCTTAGGAGGCCAGTGCCTTATCCATTAGGCCACTGGGGCTTGTTTGCAGCCTTTATAAGACCTATTTGTAATCGAGTACAATTTGCGGAGGGTCCTGGCTCTGACATTGCTTGGCGGGATGGTCTTAGCAATGTTTTTTTTTTAATCACTAACCAGTTCCTTAACTGTGATGCTATTTGCTGCGTCTGTTTATGGTATTATTAGCATTCCATTACGCTAGACTCCACTTTAAATTGTGCTAATATTATTGGGATCTTTGAAGTATAATTCTCAGCCTATGGCTGCTTTGGACTGCAAGGTGACTCAAAGGGGCGAGAGGAATGACTCACCCTTA
>JAODKL010000049.1:2525683-2547348 GCA_026780765.1 Petrocephalus schoutedeni
ACCAGCCTGCCCCCAATAAATAGTCTGTAGGGTTTGCAAACTACCCCAACGCTTTTGATGCAGCTAATGTGAGGTTTGTAATGGAATAATACAGATTTGCTGTAGGATCTCCTGCCTGAGAGTCGGCAGCCCAGCCTCCACGGTGTAACTTTCTGCTTCTAAGGGAAACTTGGCGGCGGCGGCGGCAGCGGCAGGGGGGGGGGGGGCTACGTGATGACGTCACTCCGCCGTCCCCGACTCGCCGCCGACCCCGAACCTCCGCCCCTAATCATGGCTTTGACAGAAGTTCCGAGTGGGACTCGGCCAGCCTCCCGCTCCGGCTGAGCGGAGACCCCCGGCAGCGTGTGCTAGGAGGATCCAGGGCTGAAGGTAGGTGCGCTGTAGCCCCGAGCGGCCGCTCCGGCATGCAGGCGGCGGCGGGGGGAGCCGAAGGGGGGGACAGGCAGGGGGGGGATCGCGCCCCGCTCGGGAGGCTGCAGGTCCGGCATCGCGGTACTGAGAACCGAAGGGGGACTTTCGGCAGATGCTGGTAAGGTGTCGGCATTAATGATCACAGCCATGTGTCCCGGCCTCCAGCCTTCAGTAGGGGGGTTTATCGCCGCCGCGGTGACTCATGCTTCGGCGGCCGGGGCTCCGCGGCTCCGGGAGGCGCCGCCGCCGCCTTTAGCCGCCCCGCGGGCTTTTGCACCGATCGCCGTGCGGGGGACAGAAGTCGGTATTGGAAGTAACACATTAATCCGAGTCGGAAACGTTAACTGGCTGAATGGAGGCGAGACCCGTAATGCTGTAAGGGGGGTAATGTTACAAAGAAACGCCCGATCGCCGCAGCCGGAGCTGGTTACAGTTTGTTACAGTTGTTGCGATCGTGGTTATTAAGTTAAAAGGGGAGTCCGCATGTGCTTCCAGCAAACTGAGCAAACATTGGCGACAACATCCGAGATCGGTGTATAGCCGGCGCGGCGTTTCTTTCTGTTTCAGGCTGGAGACACGCCCAGCTTGGCGCCTGTACTGTTTTTAACACTTAAGGGGCACATGTTGCTGTCAAGAACAGGGAGGGGAAAGTCCCCCCTACTATGATTGCTTTTTTAAATTTATATTTCAGTTTTGACTCTTCTCCATTGTGATATTTTCTTAAGCTCAAGTTATTGCAACATGACAACAGGCGAAAAATCTGCGCTGTCCTCAGCTGGGGCCGCAGAGGAAACGTCTCATGCAGTTTGCCAAAGTCGTTTATTAGCGTGGGGAAAATGCTTACGATAAAGCGGCCTTCTGCCGGAGCCGTGCAACAATAAACTTCTCTTTAATGGTCATACAAGGTTATAATGAAAAATGCTTCTTTTAGACACTAAACGGATCAACAAAAACGAATCTTTATTGTCTTTGCACATGTACAAGGAAACGGGATGCCAATCTGTTAGTGCAAAACAGCAAGGAATTATTAAACTAAACAAATATGAAAAGTTATCAAAACATATAAACATGAATATCTAAAAATGGAAAATTAAAACACGCATCATGCCGCACATACAAGACGTTTTTCACAGTCTGCTGGTATTCATTGCATAATTTGTTCCTTTAGATTTGCACAATATGAGCGGCATTTAGTGCAGCGGTGGCCTTTGGGTAAAAACAGCTTTTTAATCTCTCCGTGTTTTCATTGTCCTGAAGCGTCTGCCCGGGGTGGGATGGATCTTTAAGTAAGCTCTGGGCCTTTCTGAGACAGTGGGAAGTGTAAAGATCTTTCAGGGATGGGAGATGGCATCCGATGATCTTCTGGGCAATGGTGACGACCCTCTGGAGCGATTTTCTCTCTGTTGCCCTATAGCAGGTGAACCACCCAGCAGGTCAGTGTGCTCTCCATGGAGCATAGTTAGAAGGACATGGGTGAGATAGTTCCTCCTGGAATAAATATCTTGTGTTTTAAGTGTTAGAATGCAGAAGGAAAATGCTTTTTGTTGTGTCCTTTGGCACATTTGACGGTTATACTGCCCAGAATAGGCACTGATGCCGCTTACTCGTAGACACGCACAAAATGGCGTATATATGCATGATATGATATTGCAGCTCGTGTAAATAGGATTTGTATATATTGCTTAATTAACCCAAAATCCACGTGCATGGAAATTATAAAGCTATATATCCTTTCGTTTTTCATACTGCCAGTCCACTAGAGGGCCACAGTGAGTTTTCAGCTGTCCCCGGAAGCATTGGACAAAAGACAGGGGGTGCCAGTCCCTCAAGGGGTACACAGGCCCAGAGGCACTCGCGCAAAGGCAATTAAAAAATGCCAGTTCACAAGAACCAGTGAGAAAACCCCACGCGAACGCCGAGAGAACAAGCGGACTTCACGGTGGGATTCGAACCCGCGAGCCTGTAGGTGTGAAACCTACTGCCCCCTAGTGGGGTAAATGCGTTTTTTTTCCTAAGATGTTTCCACCAGGTGGCAAAATGAAAGTGCAGGATGGAATATTTCAGACGGGTTTAGTGCTTTCAGTTAAAAACTGAAGGGGCTCCCACATACCCCCAACATGTGCCTCACTTGTCCATACCCCTGCAAGTCTCAGCATATAGAAATACTTCGAAGATCCTGCATCTAAACAGCAGATTGATATTGGCTACAACTTCGCTAAATATTCACACGTCTTCGGAGCCGCTGGTCCGCGGTCTCTGTAAGTGCCTGATTGAACAGGATGATTAAAACGCAAAACCTTTTTTTTTTTTTTACAAATCACTCTACATGCACCTAAACATACTGTGATTGGTACCTGATGGCCCTTTAAGGCGTATCGGTGTAGCACTTAGTTTAACCTGCGCGTGATAAGAAGCGTATTTGTATATAAAGCATTTATATCTGAGCCGTGTCTAGTTATAATTTGCACGCTTTTCATGCAGGTGTAGTCGCCATTTGTGATATTTGCTGTTTTTTTTATATATGTCATGGTAGTTGTGCACTCTGCATTTTGGCAGGCAGCTTGTCTAAAATGGACTTTCTTTTTTAATTTAAATGCGTTTAAACAGCCTTAGCAAATTAAATCGCGATGACAGTATACCCATGCGTGCATTAGTCCAGCGCTTAACCGGCGGTATGTGTGTGAAAGGTGGCCGGTTTTGGGCAGTGAGCCTTGCTTTGGCTCCTTTTCACGCCCTTGTCCGCCACGCCATTTGCTGTCCTTCTCAGGCTCTCCATGATGTTTTTTCCCTGAAAACATGCCAAGCTCTCCTCTCTCCATCAACCCTTAACCGTTACAGGACTGAACAGTCCCTGCATGGTGATCCATTAACTCACTGCGGCCCTTGGCCCACAATAAAGCCCAGCGGTGTCTCTTGTTAAACCAAGTTCACATCCGTCCTATTTTACAGTCCGGTAATACTTGTATATCTTTATTGGAATTTTGTAGTTTAAATTCTCTGGCCTTTATTTGTTTGTTTGTTTATGTGTGTGTGTTTTTTTAAATGACGTCACTGCAAAAAGCAATCGCATCACATCACTGTTATATCCCTGATTCTGCTGCCTTGCTCATCATAGGCTGACATCATCCTTGCACTGGTTCTGAGAGGGAAGGTCATTGACCACACTTGGAATTTGTGTCAGCATTCAATTTCTATAACTGGTACTTTCCCAGTGATTCTCTGGGCACCATTGACTGGGGATGAATAGACCACCGGCGAAGACGTGAACATCTGTGAACATCGGCTAACAGCAGGACAGAAATCTGTCATCCTGATCTTGTCTGGTTAGCCGGACGACTGTCCAGTAGCAGAACAGAAGCATGCGGTTGTTTCGATCCGCATAATGAGTTTGGTGCCAATAATGAATTCTTTGTAGAAGTTCAGGAGCGAAAGACTCCAGCGAGATCATCAGCCTTATAGTGTTCAGCCTGGGGAGTCAAGTAAGCTGGAAATGAGAGTAAGAAGTTCCTGACGTGTACTCTGTATTTGGCTGCAGGTGTCCTGGGGGCAGATTCATGCATGTTAGAGCAGAATGTTTCCTTGTACCTCTGAAGTACCAATATTTTTATGCAGTGAAGATCAGGATTGGTGGTTTTAAGCCAATGGAGTGAGGAGATGCTGGAATGTGGAGTATAAATCACTAAATAAAAGCTTGTTGCTTTATCGCTGTGGAGGTAATATCTGCCGTTTGGGTTGAAGGACCAGACAGGGTCCTTGAGTGACAACAGTGACATCCTGTTTTTCTTTTCTTTTTTACTGGAGGGCCACTTAGAGTGCGTCACTTAAAGGCCGATTACCTCCTTACTTTTTCAGCATGCACCTGCCAGTGGTTTATGAATTATTAACTGAGAGTGTTTATACTTTCGCCCACAGATAACAGGATATTTAAATTTGAGTTTTAACTGAGTGGCATCTACAAAAGATGATCAAAGTGCGCATGGACTTAATTGCATGTGTGAACGTATGTGCATTCACCTGTGTGTGTGTGTGCGTGTGTGTGTGCGTGTGTATGTGTGTGTGTGCGCAACATCTGTCCGTCCATCTTCCAACTGATTACCCAGTACAGGCTAAGGGTGGGTCCTTTATCCCAGGAAGAATTTCACATAGGGAATGTCACCTTATGCTGTGGCTAGTTGTGTACATCACTAAAATTTATGCAAAATATGAATTTGCTGTCTCTGTTAAATTGAGGGATCAAGCATGTGCAGGCCTGCGGTATGTGGGGAATTGTGACCTGAACATTTGCTGTATCGCTGTTATAGGAAGTGTCTCTCCACCCAGAATCCTTTGTGCTCCGGGTAGGACAGTGGCAAGTCAAGGAACTGTGACCTGAACATTTGCTGTATCACTGTTAGAGGAAGTGTCCCTCTACCCAGAATCCTTTGTGCTCCGGGTGGGACAGTGGCAAGTCAAGGAACTGTGACCTGAACATTTGCTGTGTCACTGTTAGAGGAAGTGTCCCTCTACCCAGAATCCTTTGTGCTCCGAGTGGGACAGTGGCGAAATTTGGACAGTTAGGGCCAATGAGTGACTTTCAGTTTTTAATAACCGGTATTACTGTGTAAACATTTACACTCTTTGTGTCCCAAAGCACCGTGAATAATGTGAATAATCACAAGAAATTATTCTGGCTTTTAAGTGCTTTTTATCGGGTGGGTAGCAAACGGGGGCGAGATTCATGAAAGGTATTATTTAGATTTATTAACGCTGTGTTGTAAGATCCATCTTCCTGCCAGGATGACGTGCCTCTGTGCCTGATTTAAGGTTCCGTAGTTGTATCTGTCCTTGTTTAAACTCCATAGGTGTGGTTACACCTTTGCTGGCTCTTTAAAGAGGTTTATAGTAAAATCAAGCCAGAGGCCTTATTAGATTTTTTCCAACAAAGCTATTTTTAAACATGATATTTAGATTTACCTTTTTGTAATATTACATTATTTATGAAGTTTTCGCCTCTTTGGTTGTTCAGTCTGTTTTAATATCCATATGCTCTTGCTGTGAATATAACATAGTTGCTGACGTGGTGTTGAAAGTCGACCTGAGTAACTGTACTTTATTTGCTAGCTGTACGCTGAGATACCAGTTCATGCTTCCAAACTGAGAGCCTTTTGCATTTGACCATGCAGCCTCATAATAAAGCACTGCAGCACACTGCATGAAGGGTGGATGGCATTACTCCCATCATGACCAAGTAAGCTGGTTCTGTTGCCAGACCCGGCAGAGCCCGAGGTCCAGGTGGCTTATTTTATTAAAGCCTCGTATCACTGGGTCTGAACCGAACCCCCGAATGCCCGGAGAACCTTACTCTTTTGTATGATTCTTTTGGCTGTAGGTTGTGACCCGTCTGAGGAGGACCGCCACCACCAGGAGCAATGAGCGAGGAGGAGGAGAACTTTCACAGCGTCCAAGTGGGGGACTCCACCTTCACAGTGCTGAAGCGGTACCAGCAGCTCAGGCCCATCGGATCCGGGGCACAGGGCATCGTTTGGTGAGCTGGGTCCCCCTCGCCCGCTTCTGGTTTGGTCATTATGTGGTTTGGCATTAAAGGAGAGCCGATTCTCCAGTGCCTCAGTAGAGATCCTTAACCCAGAAATCTTCATTGTTCGAGGAAGCTGATGGATGCGGGGACAGTTTTGGTTGGCGTCATGCTGTTTAGTTTGAAGCTCTCGCTTAGCTTTTGCATGTTGCTATGTTCCCGGTGGGCCTGCTGTCGGTCGCGGCGAGAGATCTCTGCGAATGGCCGATGGCAGCCTGTAGACTCATCTGCTAATGACGACGTGTGCAGGGCCGGATGCAGTCGCAGGCAAACTAGGAGGCTGTCTAGAGCCTGATCGGCACATCTATAAATAAGAATAATTAAAGATAAAATAAAAGTAGCTTTCGGGATAGCCACTGCACTCTCTGTGACCCTGCATAGGTGCAGAAGATAGGTGGATGGATGGAAAACCTTATATGTCAGATTAAAATGTTTTGTGCAGGCCTGAAACATGGCCTATAAGCAGATAGGCGGTTGCCTAGGGCCCCGAATTACCTGCGTTGTGGAGGAAGTGAAGTCGTCATCTGGTGTCTTGGTAGGGGGGTCTCACAAGTAAAGCTTTGCCTAGGGCCCTGAAAGTGTAGAGCCAGCCCTGGATGTATGCTGAAAGGTTATATCCTGTGTCGCCCCCTACTGGCCTCTGCAGCTCAGCATTGGACTCGGTGCTGGGCATCCCCGTGGCGGTGAAGAAGCTGAGCCGGCCCTTTCAGAACCAGACCCACGCCAAGCGGGCCTACAGGGAGCTCGTGCTGCTCAAATGCGTCAACCACAAAAACGTTAGTGCCCGCTGCTGTCGAGCGTCCCCCCACAGGACCCCCTCGGGGCCCTCCCAGGGCCTCCCCAGGGCCATGCTCCGTGGTAACAAACATCGTGTCCCCTCTGCCTCGTCTCCCCACAGATCATCCGGCTGCTCAATGTCTTCACGCCGCAGAAGTCGCTGGAGGACTTCCAGGACCTGTATGCAATCCCTCTTCTTCTTTCTGCCATCAATGTCCCTCATGTGTCACATGGCTCCGTGAAGCTCCACCCCCTTCATGGCCCCTGATAGTGGGAAAAAACCAATCAGATATTTTGGTGGTTATATTTTAATGCATCTGATGCAAAAATGCTGTGTAGTAAATTGTTAATGTTATGTCAGGGGGGCAATATGTGTCTCGCGGGACATCTGTTGATTGCTGGTTCAAGTACCATCTCTGTGCCCTTGTCAAGGTCCATAATCCCAAATAACTGCTGGGACTGTCTGACCCAGCTTTCTCAAAAAATGCACATCATGTTGTACAAAAGCATCTGGTAAATAAATAAAATGGAAATTTATTGATTTAATAATCAGTTTTTTTCTGCATGAACAGCTGTGGTATGTAGCTTTTTTTGGTATTCTGGCCCGGCGAGACAGTGTCTGTAGCTGGCCTACGCCGAGAGTCTGTTCAGTTACCTTTGATGCTCGCTGAGTGCGGCACGTCCAGACCTGTCTGGCACGCCACTGGCTCGAGGCAAGAAACCGGAGCCTTCGCTTACGACTTTACCATACTGCAGCTCAAGCCTTTTAACCTGCCGTGACAGATTAGCCGTTCCGAACCCTTGGATGCTTTTTAAAATGGCTGCCTGGGCCCGCAAGCTTTCGGATGGGCGTGGTCTTCCTGACGGCCTCGGTCTGAAAGTCACAGTTACTCTACCTGAGCATCTGATTCTTGGTAAACAGTGAGACGCACCTCGATGCACTCTCTGCCAGTTCTTATAAAAACCCAAGACTCATCTTTTTGGATTTGTATTGTCCTGCAGGGGTTGGGTTCCTAATTCACCTTTAAGTGTCATTTAAGTGACAGTCTGACTGTTCAGTCTTTATCAAGCTAGCAGTAGGTTTTTTCTGACTTTTGATTATCTACCTCTGTAGTATCCTGGGGGATTGTGTAGCTCAGTGGGTTGTGATTCTGTAACCAAGCCCAGGAGGCCATGGGCTCAAATACCTTGGCTGTCACCCTTATGTCACCATTGGGTCCTTGAGCAAGACCCTTAATCCCAGTTGCTCCAGGGACGCCATGTGATTTTGTTTTCCAACTCCGAATATGTCATTTTGGACAGAAGCATTGGCTAAATCTGAGCTGCAGAGGGCCAGTGTCTATCCAGATTTTTGGGATAACCTTTAGGTCAGCTGGTCAAATCCAGACCTATTCACCCAGTCAGTCCTCTAATTAGTATGTTATGTATCATATCAGGCAGTTTATGTGACATCGGTCATAGCTGAGGAACTGTCCCCGGTTCACTCTTCACTCAGAATTCTCCCTTTCCGAAAAAGAGGGTGAAACTAGGGGAGTCTTCTCATCTTCCTAGGTACCTCGTGATGGAGCTGATGGATGCCAGCTTGTGTCAGGTGATCCACATGGACCTGGACCACGAGAGGATGTCCTACCTCCTGTACCAGATCCTCTGCGGAATCCGGCACCTCCACTCCGCTGGGATCATCCACAGGGTGAGTCGGGTGTCCCTTTGACACTTTGCGAGTAACACTGGGGCACTTTCACGCTGTGGAGTGGGTTCCTAGTGGAGTGCCGTTCCTCTGCTCCCACCAGGACCTCAAGCCAAGCAACATTGTCGTAAAATCCGACTGCACTTTGAAGATCTTGGACTTCGGTCTGGCCAGAACAGCGTGCACTAACTTCATGATGACCCCCTATGTGGTGACAAGGTACTACAGAGCCCCCGAGGTCATCCTTGGCATGAGGTACAAGGAAAATGGTAAGGTTCGCATAATGGTGAGGTACCCCCCATAGTCAATGGTGAACACTTAGCCTTGAATTCACGCTGTTATCGGTGGCTCTTTATTAGCAGGGTAAATGTCCCCTTAAACAGAGTCCCATGCCTTCATAAATGTCTCTCTGTGGCCCAGGGCTCCCTCCTTTCGAATGTCCTTGGGACGCTGCCCCCTTGTGTCTTGGAGGCGATTAATGGCCTATAAATTTTGTAACGTGATTTCCTTCAAAAATGAAATATAACTGTCAGGATATCTCTCCGGATTCAAAAGCAATACTTCCCTTTGGTTTCTAACAGATATTATAACCAAAAAGCATTAAAACATTTAAAGCTGATTTTATTAGCTGTGATAGAACCAAAAGCCCCCATAACAAAAGGCCTCCCCTTTCACGTAGATCAAACGATTGCTCCTTGCTTATCCCGGCCTGATGTCTGTAAAAAAAAAAAAAACTGCCATACTAGCTTCTGCATTTAGAGGAAATGGTGTTTCGTTTAGCCAAGACGTGCTTGAGAGACACTGACTGTTGCTCCTGCCAATGAGTCAGAAACATGACCCAGGAGAAAAGCTGGTGCTCTGCGTCTTTGCTGCCCACAGTCGAAGACGGAGGTGCATTGTGCAAACACAGGGCGCCGGAGATTCATGTTGCAGGTCAGGTTTTTAATTTGCTCGGATCCCTTCTTGAAATGAGGTTATTCGACGATCAGAGGCATAGTGGAAATATGAGGGCTGCACCAAGATCGCTGTAAATGGGCTGTGTGCCCATTTAATGGGTTAGAACCCATTACTCAAAGGTCTTTGGTTCAAATCCCATGGTCAGCAGAGTGACTTCTCCACCGGGCCTTGAGCAAGGCCCTTAACGGTCGCTATCAGTAAAAACACCTGCCAAATAATCAAATGTTTGGTTGCTCATACTATATGCATTATTAATTAAAACAAACATAAGCTTTTTGAGTCCGGTCCCAATTGTTGTTTAATTGATGGTGTTGTGGATGAACCGATAGTATTAATCATCTACGATGTGCAGTATTTTAATGAATTAGTTTCAAAGATGTTATATCTTTTTTTTTTTATTTGGCTGGGCTTTATTCAAAGAGAATTATGAGCACATAGTAAATAGTTTAAAAGGACAGGAAGTTTGGGTTGCTGAGCAATAAGTAGTGATGCGATTAAAAGGAAAATATAATGAAAGGGAAGGCATGGTGTAATGCAGGCCACAGCATGGGTAAAGTGCCTACAGTGATGAGATCCACCTTTCATTATATCAGTGTGTGGCTCAGCAGGTTGGGATGCTGTGCTTAGGATCGGAAGGTCATTGGTTCTAATCCCAGTATTTTCACCATTGGGCCCTTGTGCGAGGCCCTGTACACCCAGTTGCAACATAGACTGCTTGACCTTGCCTTCTCAATAGTACATTGCTTTGGAGGAAAGTGTCTAAGTGATAAATAAATGAAAGGTACAGGGAAATGCACAGCTTACTTGACTACTCCATACTTGATGGAGTCATTTAACTTTCAGTTATACTAGGATTGGTGTGGGAAGCAAAACGATGTTCTTTTAGTCATATGAGTAACTTTTTGGGAAACCGAAGAAGTTCCTGTTTTTTATTAAATTAATTTGCATTTGTTCTAATATTAAATTGTAATTTTTTTTCTGGGCAAGTATAATTACTAACCAGATAAGTAGCTTTAAACATTTTTTTTCTCTAAGACTGTAAATAAAATTATTTGTGCAATTTCTAACCGATGCTCCTCCTGTGCCTCACATTGTCGGCAAGTCTCTGCCTGTCTGTCTGTCTGTCTTTCTCTCTGTCTGTCTGTCTGTCTGTCTGTCTGTCTGTCTGTCTGTCTGTCACTGTCTGTCTGTCTCTGTCTGTCTCTGTCTGTCTGTCTTTCTCTCTGTCTGCCTGCCTGTCTGTCTTTCTCTCTGTCTGCCTGCCTGTCTATCTATCTGTCTGTCTGTCTGTCTGATCTAACTCTGTGGTCCTTCATACGAAGCCCACATTTCATCTTTGCCCCGCCTCCTTCGCAGTGGACATCTGGTCTGTGGGATGCATCATGGGCGAGATGGTGAAGGGTAGTGTTATTTTCCAGGGAACAGATCGTATCCTTCCGCCAGACGGCGCACAGCCTCGGCGCGTAGCCCGCTGCAGGGAAAGACCATCACGTGACTTAGTACATTAGTGATTGAGGGCTTAGGGCAGATTTCATAGTGATGTACTGAAGACAGGGTTATCATAGTTTAGGTTTTTTTGTATTTATTTATTTTTAGTATTAAAATTTTTATTTGAAATCAGTTTGAGGTTTGGTAGTCTTCAGTGTGGCTTTTTAGTTTTCATTTGTTTTTATTTTAAAGATTTTAGAAATATTTTCTTCGTATTTAGTTTATGCGTATTTAAATTTCCGTTAAAATTTTAATAATTTTTTCTTTAGGGAACACAGCTAGTTGCGTAGCTGTTTTATGTTTGGTTTCATTCAGGTTTTACTTAATATTGACATCTCATTGTATTTGTTTGTGAAAATGTTTTCTCAGTTTTAGTCTTCATTAGCAGTAACAGCCCATGCTCAAGGCAGTGTTAAGGCAGTCTGTGCTGTGTCACATCCTGGTGGTAACCGTGGTTACCGGCCCCCTTCTTCTGTGGTGGTATAGCTTGTCGGGGTGCTTGCTTTCGAAGGTTCGCCTGCCTTGTTTCTGTGCTACTCTCCTTAACGTGGTTTACCCCAGACATCGATCAGTGGAATAAAGTCATCGAGCTCCTGGGCACGCCCTCGCTGGAGTTCATGAACCGCCTGATGGAGACGGTGAGGAACTACGTAATGAACAAGCCTCAGTACCCCGGTATCAGCTTCTCGGAGCTCTTCCCTGACTGGGCCTTCCCCTCGGAGTCGGAGGACGACCGGTTGAAGAGTAAGAGTTTTTTTTTTTTTTTGTCCGGAGATCTCTCTTCCCTGTCAGAGAAAAACGTAACGGCTCAACAGTACTTTGTTTACTTCTCTGTTACTGCAGCTAGCCAGGCTCGGGACCTGCTGTCCAAAATGCTGGTGATTGATCCCGAGAGGCGAATCTCAGTGCAGGAAGCACTGAACCACCCCTACATTCACATGTGGTACGACCCGGCTGAGGCTGATGCGGTTAGTAGACCATTCCACTGGTAGGGGTGTTCAGGGAGCTTTACTGAACACAGCCTTTTGGATAGAAAAATCATGTTTTTGTTTTTTTTTTTTATTCTGTTTTTAGCCCCCGCCTCAGATCTCAGACAAGCAGCTGGAGGAGAGAGAGCACAGCATCGAACAGTGGAAAGGTATCGCTGTTTTATCACAGATGTGCCCCTTTCCTGTGGGTACTAGATCTCTGGTCCTATATACTAACAAGGCGGCCATACCGCTTTCTGCCGTTTCCTTTCCAGAGCTGATCTATAAAGAAGTGATGGACTGGCAGGAGAGGAGCAAGAATGGTGTGGTGAAGGACGACTCGGGTCAGTTCTGTCAGTTTCCGGGTTCTGTTGTCGTGCTCTGAGGAATACAGTGAAATGCTTATTGCAGAGAATGGGGCAAACGGCAATGTAATACAATAAATAAGCATCCTTAAGTAAATAATGTTTTATATAATATAAAGGCTCTGTCGCCCCCTGCAGACTCGGCGGTGAACAGCAGCGCCACCGCATCCCAGTCGTCGTCCATCAATGACATCTCGTCCATGTCGACGGAGCTGACCGTGGCCTCCGACACGGAGAGCAGTGGCATCGACGTGCTGACGGAGGAGTGCCAGTGAGCATCCTCCCTTCCTCCTGCTCCTCCTCCGCGTCTGTCTGCCGCACCTCCTGTACACAAGGTCACTGCGTGTAGCACATTTTAAGGTCCCGCCGCAGCAAGAGACACCTTTTTGTTTTTGGTACTCTGTTTTATATTTCGGATGATGTCATTGAGTCAGACTGTGTTCATGCCTCATACCATGTCTCTGTTTTGCCGGGTTTGGACCTGCTTTGTGTCTGATGCGACGGTTGGTGCTGGAACGGCCTTACAGTTGACTGACTGCTGTATAATGAATTGGTTTTAGTATGGGGTATTCGGATTAGCATACTTCTGTTTTAAATGCAAATTTTCCTACTTCTTAACCCTTTATCTACCACTCTGTTTTTTTTTTTTTTCTTTCTCTTTAATGGAGGTACATGAAGTGGGTCTGGTGATGATAATCAGTGGCCAAAATCTGCGTTTTAGGTTAGGGATCTTCTCTGGCTTGGTGAGATGGGAGGAAACATTGGTGGAAGGAAACGCTGTCCGTTCGCTTTAGTCTTCATGTATACCGTATTCTTGGACGCTTCCACTGTTGCCCGTCTCGTCCGAGCCAAATCAAGCAGATTGTAAGAGGGTATTAAAAGGAGAACCGCAAATCAGACTGATTAGTGTGTGGGACAGATCCAGGTGGCCACCGTCACCCCCATTAGTAGTGCTGCTTTTGCAGGTATGTGGTCATCCTGACTGCATGCCCCCCCCCCCCCACGGATACCCAATCAGCATGTAGGATGGGCCTCACGCTCAAGGCCAGGCGATCAGCGGACCATTAAGTCACATGGTCTCCTCATGCAAAACTGTTTAGTCAGCTGGATATCAACTGACATTCTTGCACATTTTTCCATAGCCAGGAAACTGCAGTCGCTTTAACCCCTTCAGGGAGGCCTGTAAGCCCAGGCACTGGCTGACCCTGCCTGCAAAATAACGAATGTAACTGGGTTCCAGTTGGAAGGAAAGGCGTCGGTGTTCCATTGGTTCCAGTGATGGGCTGGTGATGTCACATCATGATGTCATTGTGATTATTTGGCACATGTGCTATAATCACCATGGTGTTAACATTTGTGCAGAGCCTGGCTTTTCACCACTATATGGATGCTTGCTTACGCCCCCAATTTGGCGGGCAGATTATTGCACATGCACCACGTAATCGCAATGTAATATCGCGCAGCCCTATATCAGGTGTGTTCATTCCTGTGCATCTTCTTAACATGACTTTAGCCTTTGACATTTGTGCTAAAGGGTACCAGAAGTGATATTTATATCTCATACTGTCAATAAAACAAAGTATTAGTAGCCCAGCATACAACATCTAATAAATGTAAGTGCATCCATGATAATCGGTAAGGGTCTAGAATTTTGCAGCTTACTATTTTCTGCCATATCTGTTATAGTAATAATCACTAATACAAATGAATATGAAATGCTACACTGCTGCTGCACTACTACTACTAACCATAATGATAATAGCGATAATCGTGGACAATCGCGATAATTATTGTCGCGGTTGTTGGCGTTATCTCCAATAATGAACTCAAAGCGCAGCACATCGTTAAAACGTTGCTTTGTGTCATATTCTGATGAATCTGATTCATGGTTTTCTGGGCACCTGCAGTGTAGGAGTACAGAAGTGCAGAAAGTATTTAATGGATTCTGAAGGTCATTCATGTGTACACAGTGGGATACTCGTTCGATAATCATCATTTCACGGTACGGGAAAGTTGTGTGTTTTATTGCTGATTTTTAAGATGGATGGGCACCTTTTCAAGTAGCTTTTTTGTGTGCTTACTATAAGTAAGAAGAAGTTGATAGGTATTTAATCCATCTCACACTAAAGGCGATGATAAACAGGGCAACTCCTTGAGCAATGTTGCCAGGAAATTGCCAAACAGGTCAGGCACAGGGCATCTGGATCTGGACAATTGTGAAAAGTTGCCCACTGCTGATCAAGTAGAAATTTGTTGGCCAATATCAGTGGTCAAAGTTTCCGAGCAACTCTGCCCTGGTAACACTGACCGGGTAACACTACCCATGTAACACTGTCCGGGTAACTACTCAAAAACAGTTCTGGTGACCTGGGTGTCAATAAGCACCAAATGTCTACTGGCCCAGACACCAGGGGACATTATCTGACTGTCAGATTCACGGTGCCTCCAACTGCTTCATTTTAGTGTTATTCTCTATGCCCTTTATCTGTAAATAGAAAGTTTTATCTTTAAATGTGTGGTCTTCCTATGTTTGTCATTATTTTGTATCGTCCACTTCTGTCTAGATCAGCGTTTCCCATCTCGGTGCTCGGGGACCCCCAGAAGGTCCACATTTCTGCTCCCTCCCAGCTCCCTACTGGGAACACTGGGAAACGCTGCTCTAGAATGTGTTTCTGTTGCCAAGTTACCCGTTGGAGACTGAAGACCAGATAATGGCCTGCGATCACAGGAAGACCATAACCCAAAGCAGAAGTTCTAGATACTCCAAGAACTTCACATTTTCCCATCTTGCCTTAAATGACACAATGAGTGTGTCTCCATCTGCAGCTCAGAATGCTGGAGAAGCGCCGCGTTTAAGGGAGTCTGCATCCGTTTGAGATATTCCTGTTAGCATATTGCATTTGTATGCTGTAATGTTTGGGTTGGTCAGTGGCTAGATGACCCGGAAGTTTCCCAGGTTCCTCTGCATGCTGTAACAGTCCAGACCTATATACTATTAATGAATAATTCTAATCTTGTAAAGATGAGGGATTTAATACACGCATAGTCCTCATGTCATCGTTTAGGGAATTCTCACCACATTCCTGCCGTCTTCAGCAGCTGTGGGTCTACGTCTCTTCCAAACACTCTGAGAAACATTCCAAAGGAAATGGATCCTAGCCTTTTGAACTTCATATCCGCAGTCATTCCTCTAAGGATTTAGCCCCCCCCCCCCCATGTTAATATTTTTCCAGACACGATAGGCTGCAGAATTTTCAGAAATGTTTCGGAGGGGAATTCAACAGTGCTTTTCTGTGTACCAGTAATGTCCGAGTTTTCAGCAAGAAGGACCATTTTTATGTTAGTCATTTGAGATCCTGAGCAACAGGATTATCTTCTCAAGTCAGTTCTTAAACTCCTTTTTCTCCCTGGCTATTTATTTTTATTTCTTTTTTGCTTGTTTCTGGTGCGTTCAGTTGCCCGATACTGTCGGCCTAATGGACAGCTCAGGGACCGGAACCCTGTTTCTCATTGTGTCTGTTGCCCTATCATATTGATATACGTGAACGAAAATGAACATCAACTACAGCAAAGCAAAAAAAAAAAAACATAAATAATTACAATGTACAAAGGAATGTGGGATAGAACAAAAGTGTTAAATAAAGATTTAAAAAGGCAAAAACCGGAACATAAATGTTTTATTGATATTTTATATCTGTTTGAATTCTGCTATAGAATGAAGTGGTGGCCCAGCAGGTGGCACTGTTGCTTCACATCCTCTAGGGGGTTTCGATCCTATCGCCACTCGGTGTGTGACGTTTGTTCTTTTTGATGAATTACGTGTGAATATGGTATCTGTATCTACCCTGCACTGTAATCTACCACCCGCAGGTTTAACCCTGCACCTGTAGAGATTTAATGATGGACAGTTAGAATTGCTCATGGGAGCAAAAAACGTGTTCTGGGGACAGAATGAAAAATGATTGGTTCAGATTGGTGTCAGATGTCGGACCAGCCAATCAGATGTCTTGGTCCCACCTCCTCTAGTTGCCTGGACCCACCTCTTCTACAATCTGATTGGGTATCTCTCTGAACCAATCATTTTTCTCCATTACTCCCCTGGAGAATGGGGGTGAACAATGTATGTATCTCCCTGGATTGGCCATAAACAGCGTTGGAAGGTATGGTGGTCAGGAATAAAACCCTGTCTGCTTATTTAAAACGTCATTTAAAATCCTGAGAAGACGTGTGATCCAGACAATCTAACAGGCAGCCATGGGCTTGGACGGGGAGGCCGGCTCTGGTCCGAGACGCCGTCCTCCGCCTCCAGCGGTCAGAAGCTCTTCAGGATTCGCTCCGTCTTCTTGGCCTCGAAGTCGAGCTCGCCGAAGGTGTGGAAGAACTGCTCCATCTCGTGCTGCAGCGTGGCGTTGCGGCGGTCGGCGTCGGCGCGGCCGCGCTCCGCGTTCCGCATCTTCATCTCGGCCACAGCGCGGCGCTGTCGCTGCTGCTCCAGGCTGGCCTGCAGTCCCGCCACCTCGTCCTGAAGGGCCTGATTGTGCTGCTCCAGGCTGAGGGCGGAACAGTGGAGCCGCACACGGGGAACATGTCATCTAAGGAGGTGTTCCTCAACCCGGGGCCTGGGGAACCTCCCCAACCCGAGTACCTGGTACAGGTGTGCTGGGGGCTGGGGGGGAGCAAAAATGTGGACTCTGGCGGTCCCGGAGGACCAGGTTGATAAACACTGACCAAAAGGGTTTCTACATGGTTACAAAACCCAAAATGTTATGCAGAACCTCGCCCTTAATGGAAAGATGTGGGCCATGTGTGTTTCAGTAGTTTTTTTGATGATGGCAGCAAAAATGGGAGATTTGATTACTTGATTATAATAAAACTAGAGTAAACTGCTGTCCACAGCTCTAATCTGTATAAAAGGCAGATCAGTAATTTATCAAACAATTGTGCCAAGGTTAGCAATACATGGGTGTATTATGCAAATTAAATATGCCAAAATATATTTCTTCAGGGGTTATCGATCATTTAAATTATATCTAAAACCTGTAACCTTTGATTTATTTTTCGTTGCCAATGACTTTAGGTCATTGGTGGCCCCGTCTTAACAAAACACAACATTTTTATCGTTAATGAAAACTAAAACTATAAGGAAAAATTTTCATGGCCAGAAATAAAGTACGACATGAAAATATAAAACTACAACTAACCCACCCATCAATTTTCCATAACCCACTTAGGGTCATGGGGGGGGGGGGTGCATGGCAGGGAACAACCCAGGTTGGGGCAGCAACACCACAGCTAAGCAGTCTTTAAAATTATAAAACCAGACTGAAAACTAAGCTGGATTCAGAAACCATAGCAGCACTGGCGATTTGTGCAGTGCGCAGTGGCGCCGCCTTACCTTCTGATGCGCGCCTCGTACTCTGCCTTTTGCCTGGCCATCTGCTGCTGGAGACCAGCCAATAGGAACTGCATGGCGCTGGACGTGGGGGGCGACGGGGGAGGCAGGAAGACCTCGCTGCTGCCGCTGCTCAGGACGGTCTCCATCGGCGCCGAGGAGGCCGCTGAGTTCCCCCGGGGCTCCTCGGGCTCGGCCCGCAGAGAGGGGGACCGGCTGGGGCCCGGCGCCCTCCCGGCACCCTCGCCCTGCAGGGGGATCTCGCAGGAGGACCAGGGGCTGCTGCCGGAGCTCGGGGGCCCGTCCTGGGAGGCGTCCAGAGGGGGCGCGCTGCGGGCCCGGGCCGCCAAGCCCACGTCGATGTTGTCGTAGACGGACAGGGTGCTGTCGTACGCGCCGGCGCTCCTGCGGCGGTCCCGCGAACCCCCACGTCCCGCGTCCTGCATCCTTACTGGAGCCGCTCTTGGACCGGAGCCATCCGACGTCGGCGTGGGAACCTCTGAGGGGGCCGGGAGAGGGGTGGCTGTTGGGGGAGGGGCTCCCGTTTTAGGGGAGAGGTCGGAGTAGGCCGGGCGCGCTGCGCCACGTGCCGGGTTGCTGGGACCCGCTGGGGGCAGGGCGGGAGCCCGGCTTTCGGGTACGGTCAGGCCCGACCGGCTTCGGGGGAGCCTGTGAGCTTCCGCTAGAGGAGACGGGGGGAATCGAGAGCCCCTCTGGTGAACAGGGAGCACTTTTTCTGAAGGTTCTAGGTAGGAGCGGTGTAACCGTGACGCTGGTTCTGCCGCACCCTCCCCAGCGCATCTGTGAGAATGGAAGCCGTCAGACCCGGAAGTGGCTCTGCTCTCCACGTCCCCGTCTCTTACAAACAGGACCCCGTGCTCGCTGATGAGCTCTGCCGTCAGCTGCTGTACCGCCGGCGTCCCTGAGGGGGGCGACAGAAGCAGAAAGCCAAGGAAGCCTTTAATACACCTCACTGATGGATGGGTGGACGTGAGAGTTGATTCAGATGACGAGCTGCCCGAGTGAGCGCCCCCCTGATGGCAGGGAGAGGGTACTTCAACTAGACATATCTGCCTTAAGTGTGTCGCAGGAGGAAGAGGACTCGGGATGAGTTTGCAGAACACTAATCACGTAGATGACTTACTTTCTAAAGCTGGATCATTTTAATAGCTTGCGAACGTCTGTTTGTGTTTTAAGGGATCGCTGTATCTGCACGGAATGGCTTATTCGTTCCTCTCTGTTATGTAAACGGAGGGACGGTGACCATGTGATGTTTTAGTTACTGAAGATCAACTCCAACTGCTGTCCTAAGTCCTGTGCGCTGTTTCCTAGACACACCTTCGATGATGCTCTCGGGGTCCTCGGCTTTGGGCCGCAGGATGTTGGGCCCGAACACGGTCGCCAGGTTCTGTGTGCTCATCTTGTTGCAGTCGGAAAAGGTTTGAACTTCGTATAAAAACCTGCAGAACACAAACATTCTTACAAGTGGGTAAACATTTTAGAAGAAATGTTTGTACTAATATTTGCGAATCGTAGCCAGGAGCAGAAAGTTGACGGCCGCGCGCTTACTGGCAGATGTACTGCAGCAAGTTGAAGTTGACCACAGGAAGCTCCTGCAGAAGCCTCCTCAGCTCCTCCAAACCCTGAAGAAGAAAACAGCCATGAGGGGAGGCGGGTCGTGTCCCATTTTATGATTTCACTGAAGTCTTGGAACTCAGCCGAGGGTTCTCTAATGGCCAAACATGGTGACTGAGGCTGCGTACCTGCTTCCTGTCAGCGTGAATCATCTTGCCGCACAAAAGGAAGTCCTGGTAGCGGGCAAAGGGCACCACAGGCTCGGGAAGCTCCCTCAGGTACAGCTTCAGCAGCGAGGCCACCGTGTGCACGTCCGTGCTGCTGGGGTAGACGGGACCCACGCGCGTGTCACACGGGAGGATCGCATGAGTCGGCGGATAAAGACATGATGTATGATGGCGCCACGCATGTTAGTTAGCTTGATAGTTAGTCGGATTTAAGCCAGCCCGGTTCAAAGGCCAGCCGGTTAAGGCCAGTTGCGGGGGATGGGTCCCTACCTGTCGAAGGAAGGCTTTTCTCCAGTGTCGAAGGCTTCCTGCAGCTCCTTGACCAGCGTTGCCTGTCCGGGCTGCCGGAACAGACCCACCTCGCGGAGGCCTCGCTGGCGGATGAATGCTACGCACTGCTCCACCACTAGGGGCACTGTCCGCTCGCCGTACCGCTGCTCGTACACGACGGTCTCCTCCAGGCGCTGCCCGAATACACCTGCAAGTCAGGGAATGCTGGTGGGTGTTCGGACTTGGCCGCGTCTTACTCAGGGCCGCCACTAGGGGGCTCTTTGGGAGGGGCATTAGCTAATTAGTTTTTAAAATGTACCCCATCTCTATCATAGCCTCCTAGTAATGGCTTAGCCCCCCTTTTCATAAATCTCTAGTGACCCTCCTGGTCTTACATAAGAAAGAAGAAGATTTTTATAAATGTATTGAGACAGGCATCACTGTCTGGGAAACGCGACCTCAGGTTTAAGTAACCTTAATTTTGTCCTTAAAATAGCCATTACGCCAAAAATATCCCGACAGTGATATCTTGTTTATTTTTCAGAGCTTATATGTCAAGAGGAAATAGCGTTTGAATGACCAGTACTTATATTACTCCTTTAAATATGAATCGTACCTTCTTTAATTCGCAGCTAATTGAAACAAGCCCAAAAGCGCACCCCGGATCTCGGAGACCGTGGCCCGGCCCGCGGTGGCCCGTGCGGTCACGTCGCCAGAGCCGCCCCCCAGGGGATCGTCTGCACTCACGTCTTCGGAGGCTGAGCGCCCTCTTGATCTTCCTGTACACGGTGTGGGAGAGGTGCGCGCCACTCCTGGCGACCGCATGGGTGGCCTCAGGCATCTCTCAGCCGCTGCCTCGCTCGCTCGCCTCGCTCGCTCTGGCCCCCCGCTCGCCCGCCCCTCTCACGCCATCCGCCAGGAAAAGCCTCCGCGATGCTCAGCCCGCGGACGCCAGTGAGTAGCGCGCCGGCCTTGACACGCCACCGCACGCTGTTGGCCCCTCCTCCTGTATCCACTCACTGCTCTTGTTTAGTAAACATCTTCTGGCCCAGTCTCCTCCGCACCCTTGCTCCTTCAGGTGTACAGATAAGGGTCTCCTCTCTTCCGCGAGCCCGCCCTCCGCCGCGTCCCTTTTTTTAGTCTCCGCCAGCCCGCCCCAAAAATTCCCCCACCGGCACTGTGCTCTATGTATAAAGCAAATGAGTCCTCAAGAAGTGAGTCCAGATTTAGCAGTACGGCTAAGGAGCTGGATTAGGTTAGACCCCATTGTATCGAAGGCAAGAAAAGGATCTTCTACCTCGTTTAGGTAGACGTGCGTTTCATTTCTTCCGCGCCAGAAAAAAAGTCCAAAGAATTTATGGCTGCCGAGCATCGTTCTGTGCCTGCTGAGTAGGCACTGGGCACCATTAGTCTAATCAAATAAGAAGCGAGAGGCCAGCGCGTTACGCCCCGCGGGTCAGACACTCCTCGATAGCGGGGCCGGGTGTCCCCGCCTCAAGCCGTCTCCTCCGCAGCTGAAATGGTCCTTCAGCTCGCTCTTTCCCACGTCCTCCTCGCCCGTTCCCTTCCTTTCTTCCACCTCCAGCCCATCTGTGCCAAATGAACTCAAATCCCCTCACCGAATAACCCCCCCCCCCCCCCCACCCCGTCTGGTTTCTGTGTCTCCGTGTGAGAAATCGAGTTATCCTCACTCAACCCTCCAGTAACGGGAATTTACTCCCACGTCCCGCAGGAAGTCGAGGAAAGAGCATTCATTCCTAATTCCTGACTGTCTTCTCCCCCCCCCCCCCCCCACACATTTTTGGTGCCTGCCATGTTTTCCAAGAACGTGTCTTTTTTCTTTTTGTTATTCTGGCGTGAGGAGGGTGTTTAATTTCCTCTTTTTCTGTCCCCCCCCCCATGCACTCCGGCTTTCTGGGACAGCACAAGTCCTCTGCTGCGTCTTTCTTATCGACACACCCCCCACCTCCCCACCC
>JAODKL010000049.1:2565127-2576730 GCA_026780765.1 Petrocephalus schoutedeni
GCACACGCCCAGCCCCCCCCCCCCTCCACTTCACCCCCTCTGCCAAACCCCGCTGCTCATACCGTACGCCGTCCCACATGGTAAGCCTTGACATCATAGGCCAGTCCAAAGAAAGCTCTGCTTTAATCACTCTCCAGCTCGTCACGCTGAACCGGTCCCCGGTGATGTGCGCACACACTCACACGTGCACACACACGTCTACACCGGGGCCAAGATGTCAGTTGCATTCTGTCGAAGGGCCTGGGTTGGGGTGTCGCGTCCGTGTAACTTGAGTGATGGCTGCTTTTCGAGGACGCGGGTCTGGTCCTGATCCGCGGCGGGCTGGCTTATTGCTCACGGTGCTCGCTGTGGGACAGCCAACGCAGACGTGCTGGTGTGAGGATGTGTCTTGTCCGTGGGCTATCTATCTGGCCTTCCATTGGCCATGATGGCAGCTCTCTCCATTGGCTGGTGGAGGTCAGCTGAGCTGCATCCCAGCACTATCTGTCGGGCCTTCCATTGGCCACGATAATGGCTCTCTCTATTGGCTGGTGGAGGTCAGCTGAGCAGCATCCCGGTGCATTGATGCTGACCTTCTCTGCATCTGTCCCACGTTCGTTTCCCTGCTTTTTATGACTTGGGAGCAAATTATTTGTATATTTTCCTCATAGCTGAGTGTGACCCCACCACTCCAATGTAAACAACCCATGTATGAAAAGAAACAGACCACCATGTTCCTCTGGAAATGGCCTTTTCTCATGTACCTTTCGCTCTCATTCCACTTCAGCCGCTGCGCATTTCTGCCGCGGGATCCGGAGCTGCTCCGTGTACGTCAGCCGCCAAACATCCAGCACATTATTTAACATTTTTAGTTGCTCGGATTGCATCTGCCCACATTCCGCAACCAGCGTCTCAGCACTACGATTAAAATGAATAAAAACAGGTCTGTGCCGTTAAAACTGGGCAAAACAAAAGCCAGTGCATACGTCCGGAAACAGAAGCCTCTCTGTCCAGTAGTCTGGCATCAAATTTTTAATTCCTCCGGGGTCAAAAAACTATCTGTCTGTCTGTCCGTCCGCCCTGTTTTCGTCCCACCAATTACCGCGCTGTCAGACAGATGTGTGAATCTGTTGGCCGGCATGTAGGGAATTGGGGGGTTGGGGGGGGGGTTGTCCCATGGGTCTGCCACTAATTAATCATGTAGAAAAACTCACCCAACAACAGCTACTACTAGAATCTGCTGTTAGAGTTGCCAAGATTCATCCCGAGCAGATGAGCAGGTCCTCGTTCCGGCTGTAATGTAGTAACACGTTCCAGAAAACAAGCGATCGCTCTTCCCTCGCAGCGTCGGCGAGGACACGCACTAACAAAACGGAGAGGCGAGCCGCTGAAAGATGACTGACTGGCTGCGTGTCGCCGATCTGTTTTCTGCCGTGGTGAAAGTTCCAGAGCTTCTAGCCTGTATCTGTGTCTGACTGCGGCTCCCTCGCTCCTTCGGGGAGGGATAAAACCTTACGAAGTGCATTTTAAGGTTTTACTGTCGTCCTAAAACTTCTCTTTCTTTAGAAAGGATACTTTCGAAGTAAAACTTCCCCCACTGCAGTGAAATAAAAATGTGACGCTCGACATGTTTTGGGCCTAATTCCTCTCTTGCGGTTGCAGTGCGTGGTGCAGAATGTGGGTCTTGAGCTGCAGACGCCACTTAGCATGAAATGAGTGGCCTGAATCCCCCATGCAGTTCGTGCGTCTGGAGTCTGCGTGCTCCTCCCTGATACGAAAACAAGCAGTTAGCTGAAAGGGCACATGAACCATTCTTACACTCTGTGTTGCATCGGTCAAACCCCAGGCCTCCACTGGGTAAGAATAATGGATAAAAGATTGGAAGATGGTTGAATGGAAGAATGTTCCGGAATGTTCCTTAGCTTTATTAGTCCCTTCCAAGTATACTTTATGGACAAAAGTATTAGGACACCAGCCTGTCCAGCATCTCACTCTGAATCAAAGGGCATTAATATGAAGCTGGCTCTCTACTCTTCTGGGAAGGCTCGCCATTAGGTGATGGAACACGGGACTATGGGAACATGGGAGTTGGAGGGATTTGCTGCCAAAGCCTCCTGAGAAGCCTCTCCAGCTGTCCTGAAGGAGGTCCCACATATTTGCTGAGCACTCATTGGCTGCTTTTCCATCACTCCACTGTTTAGGTCAGGTGACCAGGTCATGTGATGTGACACTCTCACGCTCCTTCGCAGGCGGCTTGGCGTGTCTAAACTTTTGACTGGCATGGTACTTTGACCATTTTTTATATTCAAAGGCAGGGTATCTGCCCACCCCCTACTGTGCCCCTGCAAATGAAGACTTTGCCTTATATGTCAGAACTGCTTACTTTTTAATTCTCTTTTTTTGGTTGCTGTCTGCCCGAAGTCCTTTTTTCTGACTAGAAGTTGTTTAGCACTCTTGACATGACTTTTTACCACTTATAACCAGCATTTTATTGTGCGTGTAAACAAGCATTGTTCACAGAGGATATGTTGATGCCTCTCTCTTGCTATTCCAGACTTTAATGGAGAGAGACAACTGACTTTATAAAGAAGAAATACTAACAATGGAATCAAGAGCCATGCAGAGACTTTTGTTAGTGGCTTCAGTGGGATTAATTACATGAAACACTTATGATTAAAGAGATTCCTCGCTGGCCGAGCTTGTTATAAAGCTCTTTTCTAAACACGGCCATCTGCTTTCATTGAGTCACACAAGTGCAGTACATCATAGCCCCAGTTCTGATTTTAAAAAGATAAGACTGGAAACGGGCTCATTGTTTCTGAAGAAAGGCTCCTGGTCAGATGCAGGCTTGTGCCCTGTCCTGGAGTCTGCTGTCTGTGCGTTTTGTCTGTGCTTAGTGTCTCCAAGAGTGCAGAGCACGGGGCTTTTTAGTGCATGTGCAGCATCAAGTCCCTGAATATCACTGATTCATCTTCGCAGATATCGAGTCTTATCAAGTGGAGAGTGCGCAGGGTTGATGCATCACACGAAGCACATTTTTATGCTCCTTGGCTACTGCCTGCCACCACACCCTATTCTTCTCCTTTATTCCTCTCTTCCTCTGTATCTGTCTATCCCGTACGTTTGGCTGACGAATCTGCCTTCACTGTAAGCCTTTTGTCTGTACATTGCAGAGGCATGTCTGACACATGCCTACTTTTTAAAAATGAAAGTTGTTTGCTGAAGGTGTGTTGGTGGTTGACCCAATACGCCGTATTACTAAATACTGCCATGAACAGGCCATGTTCTCCACTGGCCCTCTATACCAAGATCCTGCTTTGTGCTTGGGAAAAGACTGTGGTACTAACTGAAATTAAGGTGGGCAATTAAACTGAAGTATAATAAATATAAGTGTTTGTTGTTACATTGATATCGATTGAAGTATCTGCTGACATAGAAATAAAACAATTATGTAATTATGTAAAGTATGTAAAGGATACGGGATGTTCTGCCTTCTCCGATGATTAATACCATGGGCTCATCAGCCGTGCTGCGCACATAGACGACAATTAGGTCAGAACTTTGATGGTTTTCAGCGATCCACCGGACGTATGGCACAGACCTTTTGGGACCTGGCCTTCATCAGAGTGATGGAATGTGATGTGTGGCCTAGGATGGTCCAGTGCACCAAAAACCCGCTGACGATCCTTATTACACATCTGTCACATCTGTCCCAATTCACTCAAAACCAGCTAAAGAAGAGATGATTGGGGGAAATACGCCATGATAATGTTCTGTGTATTTCAGAGTTATCTGACTCAAATTTATATGCTATGTGGCTGTATTCTGGATCGACTTACCAATATTACCGTACTATACAATTCTCAGTATGCTGTTACAGGGCAGAGGTAACAATACCTACATGTATACACTCAGCGCTCAGGCATTACCCCCCACCGCTGCTCAAAGACCAAACATGTGGTCTTCTGTTCTGAAATGACTGCATGGTTCAGAGGGCCATTCAAACACTGTCTAAATCAGTCTGGTGATGCAATGGTGAGTCAACCCCTGACCGTCGGCTACGTTCTCTTGGTAAGTAGCAGTGTTATTTGGTGCAACGGCAAGTTATAGCAATACAACATGTTAATTTCCTAAAACCTGTCAACGAGCATTTCCTCGCTGAAAAGCAACACCTTGCCGCGCCAAAACAAAGATGAACGTGGTTTAGTGCGTCTCCAAGCCCATAATGTAGAATTATTATTAATCCATGTGGGGAAATTCTCCTTTCGCCTCCTCCATCTTACTCTCCTAGAGAGACACACACGCACGTGGGGGTGAGAGCGAGATTGGGGGTCACAGTGAAGGGTCGACCAGCTTGTGGCGCCCAGGAAGCTGGCGATTATGGGCCGTGCTCATGGGCCCGTGGGCATGTGCCTATTGTGCTGAGGCCCAGGATCGAGCCGTAGACTGTCCGAACACAGGCACTGAGGATCGGCCTGCTTTGCCATGCACGTGTCTCCCTACTTCAGGGGTAAAGAACGCACAAGATGCCCCTAGTAGGATTTTCTCCTAAAGTTCTTCCATTCAGTCCCTAACAAAGATCACAGTGACTGTGCAGGAATTCCAGGCATTGTGCATTGCTTGTTTTGTGAACACTCCCCGTCGGAAGGTACCGCTGATGTCACCAGTGTAGTGCCGTGTCACCGTTAGGAGGTAATGGGGGCCATTATCACAGCTCTTGTGCTAGAGCTGGGCTCCAGTCCGTGAAATCTGTCGGCATCTGTCCACGTGTTTGCATGCATGAGGCATGAACAAATCCGATGTGAAACCCTGCAAACATTCAGAGCCCATCAAAGGTAACCCTGATAGCCTCCTACAGAATCCGCAGCCTCAGAGACTGTCACCAAGGGCATGCAGTCCCTTTGTGTCACATGCTGTGCTCTATATAACACCAGTCCTACATTATGTACAGCCATACAGTGCATATGTTTATGGTTGCATGATTTGCTTCAGAATGGCACATGTAAAATGATTTATTTTGAGAAATTATACTAGAACACTCAGTAGACATACCTTTATAATGCATTATAACACATTCATAAAGTATGACTTTCCCCAAGGACTGGATTTGGAAATGCTGCTGTAGCTGTGCCCTGGTTGCTTGTGTCTCAGGCCCTGATGTTTGTAAATGTCATTAGCATGTTGACATAATTTGACATTGACTGTAACTCAGGCACACAGGCACACATGCCTGTCCCTATATGGGCTCACTTATGACTAGTTTATAACTATTACGATTACCAATAACGTCCTCTCAGGCCCTTAAATCCTCTTCCAAAAGTCTGTGACTCACACATGGTGTGCTGTGAGCTTCGGGACCTGAATCACTCTAAATGAATTTCTTTTGCATTTGTTTATTCAATTGCTTTGTTGTAATTGTGTAATAGAACAGAAACATTCCAGAAAAAAAAGCATCTCCAGATTCGTGACTGACAGCAATAATCCACCTTCCCTTAAAGGCCGTTATTGCTTCAGTAGGGAGTGCAAGCTGAACACTTGTGTGATTTAATATCTTCCTCTGACTTCTGTTGGTTTACTCAGTGGACATTTGTCATTGTGAACTTAAGGCCAACTCTTCTGACATTTTGTTAACATTAGAAGGCTTTGAAAACGATGTGAAAATTCCGACACGAGGCTGAAGGGCTGGCTGGCCCCTAAATACTTCAAATTATCTTGACAATCTTTTTGGCTAGTAAATTATTTTTCAAGTGAAATTCTGTCTTGAAATATACTTTACCTTAAATCCCCAAAATACCCCGAGGTCTTTTATTCTGATAATGTATTACAGTCCATTTTCTCCAGTTATCAAATAACTCAAAATCTGAATTGATTTGAATTTATCTGCAGTTCTTAAATTATTTTTATAAATGTTTTTGCGACTTTGAGTCATGCTGGTGGTGTTTGAGGTTTACATTTACATTTTGTAATATTATATATTTTTTATTTTATGATTGTATCTTGCCCCATCTGACATTACTTTTGTCATGAGTACAGCCTACAAATACAGTACGTTTTGCAGGTTCATGCAGAATTATACAGAGGTATTTTGGCATAAAGTGGAGATGCCTGGATGGACAAGTTGTCACGTATAATGTGTGCTTTTCCAACTTGACACACTAAGCTTCATCCACAAAGCTGCCTTATAACACTCTCATGCCTCGAGGTAAGCTAGACTTTAACCAGACCTTTTTTGATCCATATCAATTGACTAAAACCCATGACAATCTCTGCTGAGTCAAATGACTCGTTTAATCCAAACCTTAAACAACTGCCCGGTTTGTACATTTTATGGTCATTTTGAAAACTACTTAAGGTTTTAGAGATCTGCGATTTACGGGCTGCCGTAACCAAAGGCAAAAACCAAAATCATTAAGCGAGATTTACGACACACTTGGTTTTGTGAGCTGAATTTTGTTTGGTAGCATGAAGTGTGAGCCTCGGACTGTTTGGCTTATATAAGATTCCTGGACAGCTGGAGCAGATCAGCCCTGTGAGGACACATGGCTGTTTGAGTAATAAAACAGTCCGTTATAAACCCGCAACATTTACGTGCCTGCAGTTATAAATAGAGCCACTGTGCATATGAGGCTTGGTTATGGCTCCTTTTTGGACTTTCTTTCAGGATCTGAGATGCAAACCCACCCCATGTCACCCATGGTTTATCACCCATGTATAAAACATGTACACACGTTTTGTGTTGGGTGAGCGTTTTTCTCTCCACTAACACCCTCTTTTCATTATTATTATTATTTTTATTACAATAATAATAAATGTTGTTGGTGTTGCTGATCTCCATCCATCAATTCAGCCATTTTCCATCATAATAATAATTAATAATTGAATCACTTGTCATTGATCTAGTCAGGTGCTACAATAATTTAGCATTAAGTTGGTGGTCACCCCTGAGATTTGTAGCTACAGTAATTTAGCGTTATGTTGGGAGTTTCAACTGAAATAGTGGTTACAGTAATTTATTTGGTCAGCCCTGTTATTGTAGCTCTTAGCTTTTTGGTCCAGCTTAAACAGCGGTGCTGACCACTGCGCATGCTATCTTGCTAGTTTCCATTTATATGAGATATGTTCTATTAATCTAGTGTACATTGCAAGAAATGGTCCACCTCTTAATCTGCATGAAGGTGATTCTATTCTACTGAAGACCTACTGTCAAATGCTGAAGGTGTTGCTTCTGATAATGAGCTAATCAGAGATATGAATACACAATTCATGCACTCAGGAGTTCATAGACCACCGAGATCCATCTGCTCTCAGATGGTAGCTGGACCCACAGAACCAGCATGGTATTTATTTATATTATTGTGGAATTCTACGATAAATTAAAAAGAAGTTTTTAAGCACAGTATTTCCATTGTTTTGTTTTCCTTCGGGTGAAATCTGAAATATTCAAACATCCTGTCTTGTTTCGAAATACATCCAAGATGGTGAGAGGAAGGGCAGACTGGGCGCCGAGCATGACGGTACCGTCTTAGTGGTTCCGGAACCTGCAACTGCCTGTCATGTGATCAGTGATGTCTCCAGGTGGGCCTGTAACGGGGTGGGGGTGCTTGGTGCAGCTGAGTAGGCCGGTCCAAGTAGAGCAGGGGGGACATGGGTAGGGCTGAGATGCTTGTGACATAGACTGCTGGGGCCAGGACTAGGCTGAGACACAGGGAACCATGTTTAGCCATGCCTCGTTATTTTGGGATTGCAGCACCAGAACAGGATGTTCATTTTTACGCACTGTCTGTCTGTCTGTGTAACTGGGAGAGACAGAACTGCTAGGAACACTACAGAATTAACCCCCATGCATCAGTCTAAATTTCAATTGCGACGTTGGAAGTTTAATTGCAGTTGGACGTTGCCCAGCCTTCAGCTGGTTCTTCTTGGCACTGGTTCAATAAGTGCAGCTTTGTATACGTGCGCTGAGGTGCTAGTGGGTGTGTAGGACCACCTGACGTCTGTTCCGAGTGGCTCTTCTAACTCCTATTAAAGGTCTGCATCCATGTGGATGTCATTACTGGAGCAAAGTAATAAATATTCATCGTGCAGCTTGACATGCAGTTTTCGGGTGATTAGCCTGCTTGCGGGCCGCCTGTGAATCTACACCCTGCTGCCTGGTTATCAAACGGCTGTAATGTGGAAAGGTGGACTTCATAAAGATATGTGGATGGGGGGATAGGAATTCATCCGTAGAGAGGTACCCGAAGGCTGAGGCTAGCCCTGAGATTGACTGTGAAATCTCGATACTGACACAGCCAGTCTGGCTTAATGCTAAGCTGGGAATCTCACAGAATGGTGCTTTTGCTAAGCTCAGCTGTTAATTAGAATCAGATTTATACACTTTTTTTTTTTTTTTACAGAACGATTGTCGTGTCTACACTTAGATTTTTATACGAATCGATGCATTTCGTAATGTGCGCATTAGGGGTTTGCACCGTTATCAGCTTCTTTTTTTTTTTTTTAGTGAATAAAAATGAAAATAAATCTGATGTTAAATCTGAGCATTAAATAAAGTTTCTGGATTGTGATTCACATGCAGTAAGAAAGTGTATAATTGCCAAAGTATTTACAAAGACAGAGAATGGAGTTCACGACTTGGGTAATTGTAATGTAAACAAAGCTGCATTACTAGTGGTGGTCACAATACAAAATACAGCTTCCAAAACACAAAGAATGGGGTTATTTTCCAAACCATTTAAACCTGAAACATATTTCTCTTGCCTGCATATTGACAACATGACAAGGATCTGGAACTTGCACTTGAAGTTAGAAATATATAGAGCTGTAATAGCATTCTAATGGAATATATATCTGATGAAATATATAGCCACAGGAAATGCTTGGGCGATGTGGTGTAGATGCTCAGAAATATGATTTCCTCAACATGTCCAGTGTCTAAGTGAACAGCTTATTAAGATGACATTAGCTCCGGTCCGCCGCACTAAACACACTAACCCATAGAAATGTAACAGTACTAGATTTGAGCCTCAGATCATGAGGCCCGGTTACACTTCATCTCCTCTAGCCACAAGGAGGACGCTGAAATAGATCTGAGTACTTCTGCTCATCCGTGGGCCGGACGCGAGTTGCATCATGGCCAAGCAGAATCAAAGGCCCACATTAAGATTTACAATGTCATTTCACCTTAAGTATGATGTCTCCTCAGACAGACATGGCGCCTGGAAGCTATTAACGGGACGGACACTCCTTCCTTCCCAGTTTACGGGTCAGACAGACACAGCCACATCTGCATAGCTGCTGGTGTGTATGTTCTAAGAGTAAATAGACGGGGGAGCCTGGGTGTTTGATGGCACCATGGCTTAACAGGCCGCACGTTTGCCTCTGGAGTTTGGTTTGAAATCCCGCGTCCGTTCTACTCGTGCGTGGAGTTTGAGTGTTCCCTTCATGTTATGTTTGCTTTCTACCTCAGGTCAGAGATGTGCAGTTTGATCTGATTGTGTCTTAACTTTCCCATAGTGTATGTTTGCATGTGTGTGTGTGTGTGATTGACTCCTGGTCTATTTGCTGTCCAAACCCCCCACCACCCCATGACCCTGACCAGGAGAGACAGTTGGACCAGATTTCCTGGACTAGTTTAGTAGCTTAAGACATCACAAATTAGAAACTTATGCTTTAGATGCTCTTTGTCCACGCCATGAGATTTGGATGGAATTTGATTTCCACTCATCAGGTAATGAAATGTACCTCACAGAGTGTTCTCACTGGTACTGCACCCTACTGGGGTTTACAGGCAAAAGCTCAGAGGAGTGGATGTTTTAGAGGGAAAAAAAATGATTTAGCAGAACATTCTCTTCCGAAAACAAGGGAGGGTAAATTTGCCTCTGGTGTAACATTCTGTTATTTGGGCACTCTGGAAGTGGCCTGCACCAACCATAATCCACTGTAATTTTCATATTTTTAGAGTTTTACAAGATCTTTAATTCTTTTCTGGTCTGAATGTTGTCCCGAGTCAGTGTATGTTGTGCAATGCTAGTGCTGTGCTCCTTCTTGGAAGTTCTTCTGGAAAAATGCAGTCTTTTTTCTTATCGCAGTTTTTAAAAGCTTAATATATTGCAGTGGCCTGTATTGCTTTTATCATATATCATCTAGTCAGCGGATTGCTCGCTCGGGTAGAGCTGTACAGAGTGCAGAAGGGGGGCGATTTATCTGCCAAATACTCCTCCGCTGTAATGATCAAAGTGTCCCCTGTCTTTCCTCCAAGTGCTTTATGACACTCGTCCAAGTCGGCTTCCTCCTGTCTTGTGTGTGCACGCAGTGGCTTCTGCCTGAGGGCAAGTGAAATCTCTTCAAAATGCCTGACTGTTTTTTTTTTTTTTGCAAATGGAAAGTTCAACGTGGTCCAGCGTTAAGGTGGTCCTCATCGGGGTTGGGGTTGAATCCGGCTGGTCTTGTAGTGGCAAAGGACGCATCTTACAATCGAAGAGGGAACTTATTTGGAACCATCTTTGGTCATTTTCATCCTCAACGCATGTCACAGTGTTGGGAATGAAAACTCCCTCAGTCCTCATGTAATTCAACAAAGAACTTTCATTAAATCTTCCAGAACTGAGCAAGTCCACAGACATGGATACTTTCATATCCTTTGCTACTCCACTTTTACTAATCATGAGCCAATCAACCTCTAAATAGCTAAAATGTGGGGGGAAAACTGCACAGCTGCATTCTCCTATTGATAAATTAGTTTTCTCATCGATATAAAGCATAGAATCATCTGACTGAGCTGTCAGGCTACTGATGTTTATTTTTTTCAGATTCCCTTACTTAGCCTGTAATAATGGGTTTAACAGCTTAATATATAAACCAGTTTAATGACGCGGCTGAGGACAGGCTTAATCTGGCCGTTACCCCGGCACGACTGCTGAGACTGTGCTTACACCAGCATAGGTGTTTGGTTGCTCTGCTCTGGTCTGCAGGTTGTCCTCACAGTGGTTTTAGTCTGATCTTTGTAGTAGCAGTGATGTTGTGAATGGGCAGTGGATGGCCGGCAGTTCTGAGCATGACTGTTTGAGTGTTTGGAGCTGTTTGGGCGCAAAGAGCGAAAATGCTGACTGGGACGGCTTCCGCTTTCCAAGGTCTGAGCGTGATCATGGGGTTGGGAGGAGGTCTTTCCTGTGAGAGAGGGTTCACCCCCAGAGGTCCGTATCTGTGTCTCGCCACGTCTGCCCATTTCAGCACCCTGGGCGAGAAATACGGGACGCTGTCACGCACTGTCGCGTGAGCCACGGGAGGAGTTTTCTGGGGGTTAGACAGAGAGCCAGCCAGGTCTGGTGAACCGCAGAGTAAGCCTTTGTTTGGCCAGTAGAGTCAGTTTGCATAAACTAATTCATTCATGTAAAAAGACCTTCACACCGCTTAGTTGGTTTTTATTTTGGGACAAATTATACCATTTTATTATTATCAAATTATCATTATGACATGTATAAAGCAGAATAATCTTCCTACTCTTGCTCTTTTTTTCTGGAACTTACATACTTACATACTTTTTTCTGAAATCTGTTACCTCATTCACTTTCAGTCTTAAATATTCAGCATATACACATATAAACATATACAGTATGTGTTTACAA
>JAODKL010000049.1:2618490-2630990 GCA_026780765.1 Petrocephalus schoutedeni
TGATACATATTAAGGAGTGGAATGAAAACACCACCCTCTATTACGCTCCATGTTTTACTTTCAGAAACAGATTTAAACTCCTCTGGGTACCCCCACAATTCATGGAAGCTGGGGAACTGGTGCTTCTAAATTGGCCATAGCGTATGACAATGTGTGTGACTGTTTGTGTGCACTTGCCCTGTGATGAAGTGCCCCCCCCCCCTCCAGACGGAATCCCCTGGACTGCCCTGAGCTGCTTGGGGTAGGCTCTGGGGCATCTCTAGGTTTTTTTAAGGTGGCTGGATGCATAAGAGGGGTCATAACTCATACAGAGGGGCAAACCTTATCATTAGCCAATGATATGCTGTGATTCGGTGAGTGACAGGCAAAGAGGCATTCCAGGGGCCAATCAGTTTTCGGCACCTGTGGTCCCACCCTTGCATATGAACCATGGTAGGCTACTGGGCCCCCCGTGACCCTGTACTGTATAAGCAGGCAGAAGATGGATGGATCGTGTCACTCTCAGTTTTTTTTTTTTTTTTTCTTGATGGAAATGAAACGGAAGCTTCATTGACATCCTGGGACTTTGGTGCTGGGCGTCATGTGATGGACAAATTGGGTGAACGTGAGGAACACCACACAGTCCGTCATTCGGCTTCACGTTCCAGCCAATTCGTCACGTATACCCATGAATTTATAAACTGCGGGGGGCTTTTCCAGGGCTCACTTATTCCTTCCTGCCCCTGACATTTATTTACATTTGATGGATCGTGTGAAATATGGGATGGTGGCCGGGGAAGAGGGCTGGATGTTTTGAGGGAGAGGTGAACTCAGGGCAAGGTACAAAACCGGATTGCTGTGAAAATTGGGGAGAGAGGTGCTCAGAGAGCAGAATCGCTTGTTCTGTAAGCTGCTCGATATACCTCCCTGACCCATCTCTAGGCTTTCGATGGCAAAATGTCCAGCTTCGGTCTGGGCCGTTCATATCTTAATGATTAGCACACGCAGGCAGAAGATATTCTAGGATTGTTAAGGTGGGGGCTCTGTTTAATACAGTGGGTCCAACCTTATCATCAGCCAACAATATGTTTTCAATTGGTGAGTGACAGGGGAGGCGGAACTCCGGGGACCAATCAGCTTTCAGCTAGGGCCAGTGTCCCTGCAGCCCTGCTACTGGTAGTAGAAGGGCAGTACCAACCGACACCCATAAGCTTCACCACTGGCGCCCCCTGTCTGGGACAAAGGGAACCCAGCTGGCTAAATTGCTGTCCCCTCAGAAGATGGCACCCTAGGCGGCCGCCGGTGTCGCCGAACTGCTTGCCCAGCATTGGCTTCCTCCAGGAAAAGCAGCTTGAAGATGGAGAGCAATGCGGCAGAAGCCTGCACTATTCTCTAGACGTGTTGCTAAGACTGCAGACAGGAAGACTGCAGACAGGAAGACTGCAGACAGGACTGCAGATACAGCTGATGAGCAGACGAGAAATGCAAATGAGAGATTCCTTTCTCAATTTAAAGCTCTTAGCATCTGTATGCAATTAGACAAACGTGTGAGGGCCAGTGGTGAGGCACAGACCAGGGATAGGTAGTGTAATCCTGCCATGTGATGTTATTTATAACCGTGAGGAAGCCTGTTACTGCAGCTCAGAAGAAAAAACTTATTTCCCCCCATTCGTAAGCTGATCTATCTATTCGTTATATAATCAAGCAATAAAGTCGACGAGTCAATGCAATACATCACTGATTCAGCCATAACAAAATATTGCTATGAGAGATCTGGTTTCTCCAGGCTTGAACAGGCACGTAGCTAGAGAGTAAAATTACAAGTCGGAACCACTCCCCTCAAAATTTCCTTTGGTTAGCAAAATCCATGGAGTTGGAGGGGACCCCCCCCACCGCCCCGGTCAGCAAAATATACCAAGGGTTGCGTGACCCCCCCATGAAATGTATTTCTGATTTCGGACCTGACTGGTGCTATTTTCCCAAAGGAAAGCACAGTACACTGTCAGCATACCCAGAGTTCAACTGACAGACCGGAACTGTCTTAAAAAATGAAAATTTTAAGTAAAACATGATTATTCAAATGAGTTATGCTTATGAGGTAGGAAATTGAATCAAAATGATAGATAATTTTCATTATGCAAATTATGATTCATGGGAGAAAGTGGAGAAAACAAAAAATCAGTAATAACAAATTAGTCTCATTAATGAATGCTTTTCGGATAAATATGAATCTGTCTTTTGGAGTTGGCTCTGCCAAGTGAGGTAAGAAGACAGGTGTGTTTTTCTTAATTTACTCGCTAATTTTGATGCTGTTTGTTTAGAAAGGGCCAGGGATAAATGAAGCACGGAGTGATAGTGGTATTAACGATAAACATTGTGACGCACAGTTTAATAGGACGCAGGTAAACCACAGAATGAAGGTGGACCAGAAACCGCTTCCTATATATTTTAGTACCGCAGGGTGTCAATGTTGAACAGAATAACTTAATGATGAAAACCTGAATTTTTCACCTGGATTCAGGCGCTTGGCAAACACTCCCCTGCGCCTTTTTAGGGGACCGGAATGTGGGTTTTTATTTCACATGGTGGTGTGGGGTTCAGAGAGTGTGGGAGGAAATCGAAGACCTTCTGGATCAGCCGCTGCACCCTTGAGCGACTTAACTCCCAGTTAGAAGTGGGCGTGGCTGCGCTTCCGAAGGGAAAACCACCCCGCACCAACGACCCAGGGCAAAGCAACTGCTGTTTTGGGGAGACTAGCCGAGCCGGAGCAAGACGGCCAAGTTTGTGTGCGAAAGTATGAGGGAAATGTGGTGTATTTCTGTAATTTTCTGCCCCCACCTCAAAGGTAATAAGCCAAGTATATTTTGATACTAACATCAAAGACTCATCTCTTACCCTCTCCCCTAGACCATAATAACTATGAAATTAAATAAATAAGTGCTTACGGGGTTTGAGTGCTTTTAGCATTAAAATGTGGAGATAATCCAGGCCCTGCTTTCCTAGGCTCTTACGCCCAGGTGTTTTAAGTGATAATGTTGCAATGGTTTACCTGCAATTTCTGGCTGAAATAAATATGATTCTACCTGCTTTGCTTTGCAGTTAATTTTGTGATGATATGAAAGAACTTGGAAAAGCTGCCTCGAATATATCATATCTATGATAAAAAACCTTTTCTTCTCTGTATAGAGATCCACAGGCATAAACCTATTAAGATCACAGGGTTCCTGTTGGCAAACTGTTCTCCAGTAGGAAATCTGGCTCCTGACATTTTCACAATGTTCAGAACAGATGCAGATGCTAGTATCTCAGGAAAGGGTTTGGTTTATGACACATTTGTCTATCTACATTCAAACTTAATTCATTACAAAGGCCCTAAAAATGATCAATGAATGCAACACGAGTGGTCATGCAAGCCTAATGGCCAGGAGTAGTTGTGTTGGATGTTCTAAGTGAAAAGAAACTTATTTTCAGTTGAAGACGTATCAGTCATGATTGCACAATTAATTGCAAACTTGCTCAGTCCTCATAGAATCCAACAAAGAACGTCCGTCAAATTTCTAAAACTCAGATAGTTTTTTTTTTTTTCAGAAATTTCCTCAGATGAATCCCATGGACTGAGTGTGTTTTGGAAATTTTCTCTTCACTTGTTAGGTGAAATCCTACCCTGCAGAAAATCCAGAGGTCCTGCTGTCCAGTGAGCTTGGCATGTTGATGGTTTTGATAAATCATAAGCCAGTGATATAAATTTACCGCCATGTATCCCCTTTCTGTCTTGGCGTGTTGCTAACACCTTGGGTATTTTTATTCAAATGCAACAAAAAGCACTGTGCATGTGAGAAGGCAAGGCTAATTATTTAGCCTTACAGTCTGGTTCCCATGACGTGCCATCATCAGCACGTGCAGCTACCAGATTATTGTAAGCAAGGTGACTCAAAGTTACTGAAGGTTAGCTGAGCATAATATTATTAGCAGAATTACTGGAGCCAGATAGTCTGGACTGAGGCGCTGATTTAGTAAGACTGACACTTGGTTGGGTGCCATTTCACAGTTTCTTTCTGGGGTATTAATCCACTAAATGACTTGTATTAAAGAGCCCTACTTCAGCTAATTAGAGCTGGTTAAACATTAATTACATTAAAAGAGCTGTATTTGGCAAGTCACATGGCTGTAACATCCTGATACAGCCATTAAAATGATAAGGTGGTCTGTTTGGAAGCCAAGCCAGACTTCTCTCCCGTATTATTCTGCAATTCCGGAGTGACGACTGTGTGCTGATTGGAAACTTCATTGCAATTTATGGTCAGTTTATGGTCTTTTGTAAGAGGGGTCTCTGGAAATAGTTGCAATTGTTCAGTCATCAGTACCCGTGGCCTCACTACCTGGATGTTTCTTACGACACAATTATATCTGAGGTCAGCAGTCATACATGGTGGTCTTATGTGTTAATGAGGTACACTGAAGTCACCAATGAAACGTGAATGCTTCCTTTGGGAAGTGGTGAAATATATCTTTCTGGACTACTCTAATACCGCAGCTGGCTAAATTCCCAATGTTCAACCTTATTTGCCGCCTGTCAAACCTGTAAGATTTAATTCCTTATTGCCTTTTAGGAAAGATGCTGATTTAAAAAAAGCTTGGGGTGACTATGGCTGGATCAACTGAGAACAGTTCCAGAATTAATCTAAAAAGGCGAAATAAAATAAGCTTTGATATGTGTATATTTACTGATGATCATTTACGAAAATCAAGATTAAAAGGTCCAACAAAACTCAAACAAGGAATTAGAAGAGTAGCATATTGTAGGAGTCCTCAGCCTAGATACCTTGATTGTTAACTTAATTACTTGTTTTTTTTTAATTCTAATTATTAACTTGTGTGATTACATCCACAGAAAGCAAAGAGCTACAGTATTGTTCTGCATGAAATGAACCGTATCTAAAAATGGTTGGAGATTTCTGTAGCTTAGGAATTTATATTAACTCAAATTAGACCATGTTGTGAGCAATGGATCTGACTTGAAAACGATCTCAGACTAATAATTCATGATGACATAATTTCCTGATCCTAGTTATGCAAGTTAGTGTTGATACTATTTCATAACTTATAAAGACCAAACATTAATCAGACATAAAATGTTTTCTCATTTTGAATTGTAATTACTTGATATTGACAGGGGATTTAGCCTATAACCAGGAAACACTTTGCACTTAATGGGAAAGGACATTAAAGGTTAAGTCACTTGAGAGAAATTTAACTAAATAAACAGAAAAAAGTCATTATGCTGGTAAAATAACATGACTTTAATAAGATCTGTGCTGTGATGCTGAATCCCAATTGAGCCTTTTGTTTTATACATACAGACTGACCCCTGTATGTGTTTTATACAAAGATCCATTTAAGTATTAACACACAATATTCCACAACATTTATGTGAATACTAAAACCCTACAGATTTTAACAATTATTTCAAAACAACAGACAAAGAACACTTGATTACATAAGTACAGGTGTCTTCAATAATGGTTATTGGGCGTAAGTATGACCAATTGCATTCCTGGTGATGTAAGAAGCTAATTAGCCTCCACCTGGGTTCAATTGTATTAATTGTGATTAATCCAGAATAAAGACAGCTACTCCCACATACCTCATTTCTTTTAACAAAAGGTAAATGACCTTTCACGTGTGATTTGGAGGAGTAGGGAGTAGATTAAAGAATGGGCATTAAAAGGTTTTTAAGACTTAAAATATCCTTTGGATGGCTGTGTTGGCAGCCATTGAGAATTAAGCGTATGGTACCGCAAAGGCTTCATTAAGATCCTGTGGTTCCACCAAGCTGGATGTGAGCACCAAAGGCAATTAGCAAGGCCAGTGAAAGCCCAAAGGTAGCATTGAAAAAGCTGTGGGAGACTTTCTCAGAGAAGTGTGTGTGTGTGTGTGTGTGTGTTGCAGCATTACTGCTCTGCACAAACCTGATCGCTCCTGAAGAGAGCTTCTCAATAATGCACACACTAAGGCTGTCTTTATGTACACAAACACTTGGGATTCTGGTGTTGTGTGGGAACAGATTTACTGATCTGACAAAACCAAGAACTTTGGCCTGGATGCAAAGCACTGTCTGCCATTCAGAGGACTGGCTCCCTGTAGAGAGTCTGGGTGTTTCCCATCAGGCTCTTGGACACTTATGAGGATAATAGAGTGACTGTGTGGTGCTTTCTGGGTTTAGGGGAGAAACATTCTGCATGGTTTTGCCATACACACATGATCTTTTTTTTTTTTTAAAGGGGTGGTACAATGGTGTAGTGGTTAGCACTGTTGCCTCGCACCTGTGGGACATGGGTTCAAGTCTCTGTCATGGGTCCATGTGGGTGGAGTTTGCATGTTCTCCCCATGTCATCATACCCACAGTCCAAAAACAGCCTGTAGGCAGCCTTGTGTGAATGAATGCTATACAAATATGCCATGTGATGGGCTCCAGGCCCCCCGTGACCCTGAACAGGACAAGCATTTTCAGAAAATGGATGGGTGTTCATTTTTCTACATGGTCTCCAAATAACTGCAGACATTTTTGCCACTGTTCTGTGAAGTTAATCTTGGAAATATGAGTCATGAAATGGCTCATACTATTTTATTATTATTAGGCTGTGTAATGTCTTAGTTTTTCCTCGCTGTAACTGCATTGTTTAGACTGCAGAAGCCACAATAACTTGGTTTGCCCACCGCCCTCCCCAAAAAGAAAAAGGAAAAACTCTACCAATGCACAGCTTGGGGGGTGGTGTTTATTGGGACAGCAGGTACAATACAAACTCAGCCTTTTCCAGAATATAGAAAAGGGATGGTGGATCTTGAGAGCTTAACAGTGGGATTCATTTCGAGGGGTTGGCTGCATGACTTTGCTTATAACTTTTTACCTGAACCCCATTATGTAAGTCTGTCGTGTCCCGGAGTGTGTAAACTGGCCAGATCCACCCGATTGATTAAATGCAAGGGCTCATGGCACCAACATCGCACCAAAATCAGAAAACGATTGCTGTGGTGCCCTTTCTTTAGCCCGGATGCCTTGGCAGAGACCGCTCTGAGATTGACTGTGTACTCTAAGCAAAGCCAAGTCACGCCCAGTTATCTTAATTGCCTCCACGCTCAGATTCTATTTTTTGGGTCTGCGGGTGACGTTGCCGTCACATGACGGCTTTGAGTCTGCTTTTGACTGTCTCATCATCCCTTCACAAACGGATGCGAACAGTTAGTTCTGGCAATGTACCGGGCAAAAAAAAATAAAAAATCAATTGAATTAGACTTAATTGAACATCATCACCCAAGAGCTAGTTAGCATCAAAGGATGCTCTGTGATTCACCGTTATATTGTCTTTAGCATGATTTTAATATGCTTTTTTTATTGCGCTGTTCCACTGGAGTGAGCTCATTTAATATCTCCTCCGTGAATTGGACCAGAGACACATTGCAGCGAGTCTCTGCTTTTTAATAAAGCCCATTGAAGTTACTTAGCGTTTCTCTATGTGGGGAAAGCTATCCGGTCATAATGCTGATTGGCTGCTTTCTTTAGAGTTGCACTGCAGGCAGCATAACAGATGGATGGATGTTGTCTGTACATAGTTCTGTAGCATCTGCATACTTATTTCACCTTTTTTGGTGCTTTGGGCCAGCGTGTGGCTCAGCAGGATAAGTCTCTGTGCCTGTGATCAGGAGGTTACTGGGTCAAGCCGTGGCCGGGTTGAGCAGAATAAACACATCTCTGTGGGCCCTTGAGCAAGGCCCTTAGCCCCCCAGCTCCACGAGCACCCTGCAGGGGGTGCCCTCTTCTGCCCAACTTGTTCTCGCCTAAATATATGCGCAAGATGGGGTAAGCGAGATGGGAATTTCCCCCTCAGTGCCATTATTATTATTGTCTTCCTGCGCAGTTCGTCTGATGCTGGGGTTCTGTGTTACGCCATATTCTATCCTTGTCTATCCACATGTGACATTATGTGGCGGGTTTGCTCCCCACCAGCACGTGATCTGATAAACGTGACCCCACAGCAAACCGTCTGCTTCCGAGACATCCTGGGTTCCGTGTGCAGGTGGTGACCTCACGCTCGCTTGACGTTGGCCATCGCATGCCACCGTGTTAATCTGTGAAGGTTACCATGAGCAGAACTGAATCGCTTACAGGTAATCTGGTGATGTAAAGGTCAAAGTGGAAACCTTAGAACTCTAATTCTTTAATTTGATCTGTTGTATCTCAGATAAAAAAAATAAATAAAATCAGCTGTGTGCCTTATGAAAACCGTTTTGAATCTGGAACCTTTGAACCTTTGTAATTCCACTCAATAATGAGAGAGCAGAGATTTTTCAGGAAAAAATGCCTTAAGTATAAGAAATTTTGAGAGGGGAAAAAAACTCTGCTTTCTATAAAATATGTAAGGGCTGCGCATTTAAAATTTTTTCAAATATTTTAAACTAATTACTGAGGTCCACCACCAGGCCCAACCAAGCCAGCAGGAAAGCTTTGTGCACTAGAAACTCAATGGCCGTGCATAAAACAAGCAAAGCAAATCTACAGAAGGCATCTTAACACCTTTGAGTCCTGAGCTTTTCAATGTGTATCTGGTACTATTTTGTAAAACCACCAATGTGGGCCTTGTAATGCAAAATGATTCTTTCACTTGTTCTGACACCTCAATTTGCTCCTCCTTTGTGTGTAGACCACAGGAAATACTCCCTCCCAGTGCTGATCCCAGTCGCTATACTAAAGTCATACTCTCTGACGGTTTCCCTTTCTCTGCCAGACATTTGGAGTTGCCCCCGGTAGTCAGTGACTGGCGTTAGTGGGACATCAAAGGGTCGGTCTACACAGAGCGCGCCGCACTATTCAAAGCCCCGCTTTGTCGCGTCATCCACTCAGAGCGGAGTGACGAACAGATGATCGTGGGGGACACTTGGTCTTCGGTTCAGCCCTGTCTCGCTCATTTGTGTTTAGCTTCCAGTTATTAGCTCCATTTTGGTAGAGGGACCTTCCAAACTGAAAAGGTTTGCCTTCAGGAAGCGATTGCACCAAAATATTCGACCATTATCTCATCAACAGACGCACGCTTCTCAGACAGCAGTAAGGCGAACATCTAGTTCAGCTCCTGAGAAGGCAGACGAACACTACAAAAAGGATACTTTGCTACCTGAGTAGCATCCGCCAAATGAACGGAGGCCTCGATGTCATCGAGTTTGTTCCTCTGCTTAGCTTCTGTTATCCGAGCGTCTGTGACATCATAGCAAATGAAGCTTGGGGACCCGAATGCGGAACGCGGACTGTTTGTTATGGAAACGGGCGGACGGAACTGAAATCAAATGGTGGTTCTCGTCATCATGGTCACAAAGCCAGAAGGGTCAGGTACCGGGGTAATCCATCCTACACAGACCCGGGACACAGCAGAGAACAGCGGGAAGGATTTAGGGAGAAGGTTATGAGGCAGGACTGTATTCCTGAAGGCAGGGTAGGTCAGGGCTGGATGACGGATGCGGGGAAAATGCTCAGTAAGTGACATCTAGATCAGCAATACCGCGCTCCGAGTGTGAGGGCGAGTGGGTTTTAAAGGGGGTTGGCCAGCTGTTCTGTGGAGCGTGACAGATATCCTCATCTGAAGACCAGAGGTGTGATGTGGTCATATCCCACTATCAGAAGAAAAGGCTCAAGGCTCACCATGAGGCACGTAGAGTGAGGATCCTGTCTTGAGATTTGACAGGATGGAAAGCGATCAAGGTCAAGGTCAAATTTATTTATAAAGCGCTTTTACGACAACCAGGGTTGACCAAGGTGCTGAACAATGAAACCAGTTCCGATTTTATAAAGGTTAAAACAAAATTAAAATAAAACGATCATTAAATAAAATAACACGTACATAAAATAATAAAACTTTATGAAAACATAATAGTAAAAAAAAAAAAAAAACGATTATCAGACTCGAGAATACGGCGTCGTTATCTAGGTCGTTGATGACAATTTTCTTTTTTTTCTAAATTGGCAGTTTAGCTATAATTATATTTATTAATTTTTTAAATTTCCTCTATTTTTAACTTTCCGTAACCCCGATTTTAATGTAAATGGTTCAGCAATATTAATAGCATTGCTGACCATTGTTAACGCTGTAGGTACTCTTTCTGACACGGCGGGCCATTCTGCTCTTTCTAAATCATCTTCTTTGGGTAGCTGGGGTGCATCATTAGCAACAAAACATTCTGCTTTTAGCAGCCTGGAGGCTAATGCTCAAAATCACATGCTGCTTCATAATCTGAACCATCACTGTCACAATCTGCATCATTAGCATTTCTGAAAATGGGACACCACACTTAGCCTACGGGCAATTTCAGTTTGATATCTCAAAGATGCAACATAATTTTCTTTGTCTGTTTTTCTAGTAGCGCCGCAATTTCATACATTTTAAAATGTCAACAAATAATGTAGGGTAAATACAGTGCAAGCATTTTACCTTTTCTGTGGATGATTTGACTTTACTTGATCACATGACACGGGTCACAGGAGGAGAGGCAATGCATCATGGAGCAAATGGAAGCCCCAAGGAATTGTTAGGGGTATATACATGGGTGGGGCCACAGGGACACTAGCCCCAGATGAAAGCTGATTGGCTCACAGAATTACCCCTTCCTTGTCACTCACTGACTCAAAACATATCATTGACTAATAATATGGTTGGTCCCTCAGTTGTCCCCACCCACCTTAACAAATCCTAGAATCGCCCCTGGTGGCTGCTTTGCTGGGAGGTAAACGAAGGGGAGAGCTGCTGCTTACGGAGAGTGGCATAAGATGGGGGGGGGTAAGCCATGGGATACTCCTCTGCGGAATCTGGGGGCAGGGATATTTACATTTACATTTGAATGTAGTTGCCTGGGCCTAAGTGCAGCTGGGCTGAGCTTCCGGTGACTGCCCAGGTACAGGTGTAAGTGGGACTAGAGTGGGGGCTACACAGCATCTTCCAAAGAGAGCATGAACCTGATTGGACAGCTGATCACATCAGCCGAAGGTGCAACATTAAGGGTATTCAGGGAGCATTGAGCGGCATTGGGTCAGTAGAGCTATGCCAGAGCTATACCCAGAGCTGGATAGTTCAGGTCCACTTTGTCCATAGCGGTAGTCAAGGGTACAGGAGCAGTTTAGTTCTGAGTCACAGAGCACACTTGGAATTTGGGTCCATAGAGGTCAGATGTCGTTCCATAAACAAACCGACAAAAAAGACGTTTCTTTTCCAGATAGTACGATTTTAAACTTCCAAGCAAATAGAAAGAAATGGGGAGAAGCAAACGGAAAATAAAACATAAAAACACAGACGTCCTTGTTGATGGATTCTGTTATTTCCTGGGGCTATATATTCTGCCAGAATCCAGCCGTCATGCAAACAGCTACTAGCATGCATAATGACAGAATTATGCGCCCTCTGCGTGCGTCAGGTGGACATTAGCGTTCTCCAGACTTACCTGTTCTGCAGCTCAGAAGTAGCCCTTAATCCAGAATTCACCAGGCTTCCCGAAAGTGCTTCAAGCAGGAACCATCTCTGAAATGTCACGGTTTAGGAATCTTTGTACCAGCGAATAAAACTCAATTAAAATTCAAATTGACTGTCCAGAAAATGAGTAAACATGTACGTTTTCCATCCTTCGGTACAAATTAAGAAGTACTATTGGTCGTGCACGATTTAATATCGAGTTCCATTCGCCTTGTCTTATCGCTGTATTAAAATAAGTGTCAGTTTACCATCTACGTACATACATTGTAATTTACAATCAGACATTTGATGCAAAATTTTACGTGCTATTTACTTGATCTGACATTCACCAGTGCTGCAATCATATAAATAGCAAATTTCAAGGCAATTACAAACAGACCTGAAAATTTACAAATGATGTTTCGCAGCATGCAAATGCGCCCCGCATAACGGGAAAGGTCACGAGGAGCGTTACGCTGTGCGCACTTAACTTTCCCTGCAATCGAGCGAAGCTACCAGGAGAAAAATAAAATAAAATAACTGGGAGATGAGCATTGAAATGGGAACATTGTGAACCATTGCTGCATGAACTTTAATTTAGCATTTTTTATTTTATTTGACAGTTATACACATGTGGCTAGCTTAATTATGTCCCATAAACCTTTTCCCCCGTTGCCTCCTCCAAGCAGAAATCCTACCGGTTTTCTGTGGATTTTTGCATATATGTTGTCATATATGGTTGTTTTGGTTTTTATGTCTTTCTTTTTTTCCCGTAAAGCACTTTGGGCGCCAGCTTGTACCCTATAAATAAAGTTTGCTTGTGAGCTGAGCATGATGCTTCCATAGCAGAAACACCGAGGCACGGCTTCCCGTCTTGGTGATTTTTCATTTATATGGTGTGCAGTTTTTCTTTACCTATTGCCAAAAAGATCCACTGAGTGCTTACCTAGGAGGTGGCTTCAGCTCCCTCATTTCTCACCTCTCCCTGCCCCATGGGGTCAAATTTGGCAGTCTGCTTGATCACCCCCCACCCTG
>JAODKL010000049.1:2642592-2655893 GCA_026780765.1 Petrocephalus schoutedeni
GTTCATTCCACCAACTTGGTGCCAGAACAGAGAAGAGCCGGGAGGTGTGTCTTCCTTGTGCCTTGAGGGGCGGTGGGCATTCCATAGTAAGGGCATTCCTGGGTATACATTATTTGCTGGACTTGCGCCAAGGTAAGCTGAGCCCTTAAATGGTTAATATGCCCGTGAACGGGGCAGCACAGCACACACACACGCGCACACACACACACGGCGCTTAAATGAAGCTGGCAGTATAAAGCCGCAGAGGTTCAGGATGGAATCACCTGACACCTGAAGCTTGGGGGTGGGGGGGTTCCCATGAGGTTTTCTTTTTTTTTCTTTTCTTTTGATTCTCAAAGACCCAAAGGAAAACCTGCCGTTTTAGCAAAGTGTGGAAGGCGGTGCAGGGGCAAATTAGGCCGAGGCCCAGAGGTTACTGTCAAAACGAAAGCAGCACATAAGCTGTAGTGCGGAGCAGGTGACAGGGACTGCAAAGGCCCCCTCTACCCACCGCAGAGATGGGTGACACCCACCCCACCTCTAACTATTAACTGTGTTTTTACCCTTTGCTAGGTTATCAGTAAAATCCACAGGCATTTTACTATTACTATTTACATCCATGAAACCAAATTCTGGGCCCTATGCACAAGCAGTGTCCATCGGCCCCCGTAAGCTCGAGGTTCACAGCGACCTACTACTAACCTAACTACTAATCTAAGAACTCTTATATGTATAACATTGTATGTATAGCATTTACATTAGTTAACAACATTTATTGTGATCTTAAAATTATATTTAAAGGAAAATAAAATTTCACTCCTCAGGGGCCCTCCCCCCACTTGGGGCCCTGGTAATTTAGTCCCACTTTTCACCCAACTACGACGCCCCTGGCCATACTGCTGAGTGTTATGTACAGTTAACCAGTCTGGAGGTTAAAGTGCTACCAATGCATGAAGGGATAATAAATCCTCCATGCTTCCATATTGCATATAGTATGGTTTCCGAGTTTAGAGAGAGAGCAAGCAGCATCCTGTCCGTCATGTCCGCACGGCCCTCCTGCCTCCTCCCAAGCGTGGCCCTGATGAGCCACACCTGTTGCTTGTTGCCCCTCGTTAGTCTTTGTATTTAATTACCTGCTTGTCTCGTCATCCCCAGTCGGGTTACTGACGTCACTCCTTGCCGAATGACTGCCTTCGAGTCCTTCGCCCCTTATGTTGTGACAGCATGCCTATTATGATAAATTGTTTCATTTCTAGTCTGTTTTCATATGGTATCTTAATATTATTACTTAGATATGATCACATTTGTCATTTTTTTAGATGAAATGGGGAGAGTATTGGGTAACTGTGTGCATCATTCCATGACATCTCCTTCAGAGAATGCGTGATTTGCATTCGAAGCACTCCAGGAGCTTCCAGCAGTAATCTGATCTCCTAGGGACCTCTTGTTAATATGCGGGCAATTATACTTTCGCTTTAAAGCGCCAATCCGGCGAGACATCGCCATTCTTCCAACTGAGCGGGACGAGCCGCCATGCAGTGTTGACATTCGTCACTGTCTTATCACGATCCCGCGGAGTGCCGTATAGGACACAGCTGGCACCTGCAGCAAAAAAAAAACACTTATTTTATCGAATAAGTAAACTTTAATGCTCTTCCAGATTGCCCCCCTACTCTCCCAGCTTCCATCCAATCAAAACATGGAGTGGGGGACTAAGAGAGCTGGCTGGAATATAGAGAAATGAAAAAAGTTCCAGTGGAGGAAAAGTATTATCCTAAGCACAATTTTTACTGAGGTAGTGTGTCTCCCTGCGGCTCGCTGGAAAAAGCTTACCATTCTAATAGAATATCGGCTCCATATTTCAGTGTGGAGGAAATGTAATTAATTATCAGACAGTCATTACCCCACGAACAATTAATTTTTTTTTCCAATCTTTCCACTCCACTGAGTAGTTAAAATTAGAGATTTCCAGATAAAAATTCACAGTATCCATTTGGTTACAAGCTACCAAACATCCATCCATCCATCCATCCATTTCCATAGGCACCTCTCCTATTCAAGCCACCAAACACAGAATTTTTTTAAATCGATATAGGCTGATGATACAACGCTGACGATTATCTCGAAGTGTGAAGGAGCAGGTGAGAATTATACTGGGCTGTACCAGACAGTGTGGGATGATTTATTACCCTCCACCTAGAGTGGCAGCAATATTGCGGTCTATATGTATGCATGTGTCCAGCCTTAGCACATAAGGGACCGTCACTCAATAATTCTTAGGAAAAGTTCTTTGACTTTCTGTGAATCTCCCGGGAGAGGACAGGAGGGGTTATGCATCGAGCAAGTTTGACATGTACTCGCCCCCCCCAATTGACTCATTTCTGAACTGATTCTACGCCCCAAGGGCTGCGGCGTATGGCACAGTGGGAGGGCTGCTCACTGATCGCGCCCTCAGTTAGCGGTCAAGCTCCGCCATCAATTAGCGAGCAAGCAAGGAAAGGTGGAGAAGATCAAAGGGGCCCCTTAACGAGGGCAGAGATCTGGAGATTTGGGGACAGGTTGCTCCAAACAGTTACAAATGGCTGCCAAATTTGCTTTTGTGGGCATTAATAATTCACAGCGTTTTTTTTTTTTTTTTTTTTTGAATTAGCAAGCAGCGAAAAAGTTAAATATTCCAGCCAAATTCATACCCCGTGCATAATGTAATGTATGCTCATTTTAGAAGGAATTTACACAAGTATCTGGTGAGGTCCTGCTTAAATGTCATGATTTTGTGAAAGGTTATAACAGGTGGTGTAACTGTTATAGTCTTGACTCGTTATTATTATTAGCTGTTTATGATGCATCATATTGTTACATCATGGAGAAATATGACCACCATCAATGTTAATGAACCATAACGTAAGTGCTTCAAATTATAAAACAATGTATGGTAATCAATGTCTAATCTATGCCTCGTTTGACTCATATTAAATAAAGAGTCTTTATAGAATATAAATTGTACTTCACATCGTTTTAAAGACTCTTCTATGGGCTCTGACATACTCGTGAATCATGTTTGTTTTTTTTTTCATTGAGGGGTTGGAGTTTCTCACCCTGTTAGTTCTGCCCCCTTTATTGTCTGTCTGCTTACATAAACCATTGTTGAGCTGAAAGGGAATCCGTTTTCCGCGGCTTATGGGTATTTTTGTACACCTCCCTCACACGTTTGAGTCACCCCGCAAGCTGGCTTCATTGACTGCCATCGCCAATCCTCCCCCGGCACAAAAATTCACCAGTGCCATTTCCTACATGGGAACATATTTTATTTTATTAACCCCACTCATTTGCTTTGCTTAACACAGTCTGTTATTCTTGCATTTCACATAGATGAAAGTGTCATAAATTGGCCTGTTTGCTTCTAAAGAATCACTGGCTACATGAGATGCAGATATGTCCATCAGACCACATGACTGTTAGCCATACTGCCTATGGATGTACAGAATGATCTGTCATGTACACATAAAGGCAAAATATTAGCCTTTCATTTGTATCACTCGTATAGACCCTTTTTTATTATAGTTTCTAACCTGTTGCTAATTGAACTATTCACTGTATCCGTAGTAATAAATCTGGTTTTTAATATTCATATATTAGTCAAATAGAGCAGATCATGGCTATAGTTCGATATAAGAAATGTAAATTGCACCATTGTGAAGTTTGACCCAATTAGGCCACCATCTCCACATTTGTGGCTATAGCTTAATTTTATGGGAGAGAAAATATATTTTTGAGTAGCGGACAGATGGTACCAAATACAAATTTTGGAACACACGATTCAGTGGTTTTCAGACCTTTACCCTATATAGATAAAATAAACTTGCCTAAGCTGAAATGGAATCCCTTGCAATCGATGCATTTCTGTTGCTATAGCGTTTATATACCGTCTCAGGCCTAATTTCAAGCTGCAGGCCTCGCTGCCAAATGCCTGTTGCTATGGTTACCCACCCCTGCTGAGGTTTCTGTGTTTTGTTTGCACAGATCCGCTGACATCTTTTTTTGATTGAGCATAACAGAACAAAATGCTTTCAGAAATGTTAAGTTTGTAACGGTTGTAGTGAATGAATCTGTCTATATGCAATAAAAAAACTAAGAATGCCAAAAAAGTATTGTCTCTAAAAAGAGTCTTATATTTTGTTCGGTTACTTATGGTTAAGGTTCAGACTGGGTAAGGAGTAAGGGCGTCATTGCTGGGATTCTGGATTTTCCCATAAAAGAAATGAATGAACCGTCCCCAAAAAGGTATGAATACTAAATTTTGTGTGTGTGTGTGTGTGTGTGTGTACGCACACACACACACACATACAAATGGTGCTAAACAGCATTTATCATTTAAATTTAAATTTATATTGCACATTTAAAAAGGAAATGTGCTGGTAACTTTATCTAGTATGGACTCCATCCATGGCTTGGGGTGGGGGGGGGGCTTGGGGTGAATCCTGGCACCTGGTGCTGTGGCAGAAACCCCCACAGGCTCAGGAATGGGATCCAGTGCTCCAAGAGCAGCAGGTGGAAGGTACACTTCTACACGGATGCCAAAGTCTGGGTTTTCCTCTATAAAGACAGAGGAGGGAAGATCGCCCAGAGGTTAGAAGCTTCCACAGCGGGTCTACAGCCCAGTCTGAGCATGGGATGTGGGAGCAGGCTATAATCACCAGATCAAATGCAGGTGCAGTCATTAAATGCGCTGCCCCGTCTGTGCTCCTTTGCCTGGTTCTGAATGGTGGCTTGCTGTTCTGTGGAGAAATGCCATATGCATATGTAATAGCAACTAAATAACAGCCAGCGGTCCACACCAGTCCACAATATCTCTATAATATAATTATATCTGTATATAGATAATAATATATCTGTATATAGCACAGAATGTTCATATAATTATACATAATATACAGTAAGCTCCAATGGACCTAATGAAGATGTGGAAGTCTATGTGGTATTTGAGTACTGTATGAGGGAACAGCTTGGCGAAGCGTGCCCTGCAGTGAGTGTGAATCCTTTGGACATGGCGTAATAGCAACCTGCAGCGCGTGGCTAGGGAAACCGCGTGCCGTGAGAGGGGGGCACTCTCATCCGGAGACGTGCTGTGGTCTTTAGCGGCTCTTAGGCCAAGATGGCGTGCCTGCGCTGGGCTTAGGGGGCCGGAGCCATGCCGAGGCGTGTTTCCCAGCCTGGACGAGCTGCGCTGAAGACATGACCAGAGGTGGGTAATCTGGGTCCAAAGGGTAACAGTCCAGACCAGGATTTTGTTTCAACCAACTAGTCAGGCACTCTGTGACTGAGACGCTTAATATTATTTAACTGGTTGGTTGATTTTTACTCTTTGGACCTGGATTACCCACCTCTGGACATGACCCAGGAGAGATCAGCGGGGACGAGAAAAATGAGGGAGAATGGAGAATAAAGAGGATGGGAGGCAGGAAATGAAGGCAATGCTGATGTCACCGAGACCACAGTGGATGAGGGCTTTCTCGGGTCACCAGCTAGCACCTGTCTGAAAGGTATTAATTAACACCAGACTAGCGTAGTGCTCGACCCGGCCTACGCCCCAGCTTGGTAAATGTCATTACGAACATCTCAAGGTTGATAATGTCAGAGTCTGCTGACAGGTAGAAGAGGATAATGCTGGAGGAGGCCGGTTTGGATTGGGCCTCGGCGGTCATTACGGGAAATGGACGCGGAGGCTCCATAGATAAATGCAGGAGATCCTAATGCTCCAGAAAGATGAGCAGCATCTGTCATTCTGAACATACATTTTACTTCCCACTGCATGGAGGCGGATAGTTCAGCTCCAGGTAGTAAAAGTCCAGACCGAAATTTTGTTTCAACCAACCAGTTGAGTACAAAGAGTCACAATCACAGAGTACTCAACTGGTTGGTTGAAACTAAATCTTGGTCTGAATTTTTACTTCCTGGACCTGAACTAACCATCTTTGTTACTGCATGATTTCTGTTCTTTCCATGTTTGAGCTGTTGGGGACTGATTTTGCTCTAACAGTCCACAAACATGTTCCAGGTGAACTGGTGTCTCTGTATTGTCTATAATGTGTGATTTGGGAGGGATGGATGGATGGATGGAAGGATGGATGATTTGTACAGGAAATGAACTGTAGCTAACGAATAACCAAGGAATGAGAATAAGACAACATAGTATAGTTGAATAGAACAAGGTTTCAGAAAGGAGATTAGGTAGTGTGATAAATTTCAGGCTGTGGCCAGAATATAGCAATGACGAGTACCGGAGATGAACTGGGATGAAGTGATGGTCGGGGGAGAGAGCCGTTGTTGATGTAGGTGTGCGGGGGCTGACCGGGGCACGCTAAGGTCGAAAATGGGGGAGGCGGCTGCCAGACTGAGTGCTAATGAGCCGGATGGTGCAATGTGAAGAACTATCTTTGGGGGAGAGAGCTGAGGTGGATGACCAGCTTATAAAGGAGGTGATGGAGAATAACGGCGCAGGGTTTGGTGGGCATGGCAACAGGATCTGCATTGGGTAGGAAATTTGGATGTGGGAGAGAAGGAAGACTGATTATCTCCATAATGGAAAAATCATTAAAGCATCACCCCCTGTGGACATCGCGAGCCGTTTAACCACAGCCGGTACAGCTGTTTGCAGTCGTGGTTAGTGGCGTGTAGTGAAGGAAGACACACCGGTACAGCAAGAGAAGATATTTCTGGAGCATAATATAACAAATCTACGATTATAACAGGACAGCATTTTTACAAGTCTCAGCTGAAATCTTAATATGTTAAAAACACACACTGTTTATTTATGACAACACTAGTGCATCAATGTGAAAAACAGTAATGCTATGTGGTGGCTTGTTAGTCACTTTGGATACACCCACAATATATTATTTCGTAAATATAAAAACTTATTAAGGAAACCGTCTCTGGTACCGTCATGTTGATGAAAGGGTCAAATTTGTTGCCCTGCACTCTCCTAGCTTAAATGGCTGTCCTATTTTTAAGATTATGACACTACAGGTAGACGGGCAACCTTTTGTATAAGCTGTATTTTCTTCATTTTCCATCTATTTGCCAGACTTGATTTATCATTCATCCATATATTCTCCATGTGTCTACTTCAATTACGGCGGACGGCGTGATCGGATGACATATCGAAAGAATGAGGAAACCTAGACAAAACTGTGAAGGCGAGAATGACATCGCGCTAAAATTCTTCGGATTCCACAGACAGGCTAAGAGAGACTTGCAGTGAATGAGCAGCTCGGTGAGACTGGAAGCGTTTATTTACCAAATAAAACGCACTTCTTTGCACGATTCCTTTGCTCTGCGGGGCACAGGAAGAAACAGTATTGACGGCCCACTAGGTAATGTGTCAGGCTGTCTAATTCAATATACGGGCCGTCACTCAATGCCTTGTACTAATCGCAACGCCCGGCTATTCTCCCATTTATTCACTGCTGTTATTTTTTGTTAAATCTGTTTCTTTTTTTTCTTTCTAAGCCAGGTCACTTTTTTTCTGAATGCTATGCTGTAAGACAACCCTAGCGGATGCAGAAAGCGGCTGATGGGTCTTCCTCGGTAAAATCCGGCCTGAGTGAATCTCTTTTCCGCACCGCACAATTTCACGCATATATGTTTACAGGATGTGGTGCCGGGCGGAGCGACACTCACGCAGAATTGTAGCCGCGAGTCATTGCAACGTCGGTCAAGAAATGCAAGGAAGCTCGGATATTGTCGTTAATGCATCCGTCCATTTTCTGTAACCGCTTCTCCTATATTTCACAGGACAAAAGAATTCAAATCCAATGTAATCAGTGAAAATTAAAATGAAAAATTAATTTGAATAGGCAGGCTCAGCTGTCAGTCTGGGTTGGCCTGGCCGAACAGTAGATCTGCCCCCCCCTTAAGAAAAATACTGTCAGACCATAGTAAAAAGATGACACAAACAAGACAGGGTTCCTGCAAAAATGGCAACCGTAAGAAATAATACCCTCAATGCCTTGCGACGTGACATCACCACTATGGCCCAATGGAGTGTACAGTACACCAGGAGCGTAGAAATCAGGGTGGCAGGGGTGATGTGTACCCCCAATATTTAATTTAGCTTCATCCCCCTCCTCCAAAAATGTCCCCCTAACATCAATCTGTGTCCTATCATAAAACCTTCTATCCTGCTATTTTCCAAAAGCACTTATCTAGTACAGGGGCTTAGTAAGTATGGAGTTTATCCCATGAAGCGGGGGACACACCCTGGACGGGATACCAGTACTCCATACACACGCACAGTCACACACCAACAGCAGTAAGGAGACACCAGTTTATTTACCAACATGTCTCTAGACAAAAGGAGGTAATCAAAGTACGCAAACTCATTCTGCCATGAGATCATGCAAATCATACGCGCAAAGCTGGTGGTCCGTGTCGACCCAAATGTGTTAAAAGCCGTCAAAAAATATTTTGATTGCATAGCCTTGCTTAGTTTGACGGACATTTTTTTTACGAGAGAACTGATTTGTTGAAAGCTTCATTTTGTTGCCGTAGCTATAAAATCAGCCCCTTCTAATTAGCCAGATGAAAACACTTTGTATTTTCTCTAACTGCATATCAGAAAATTGTGCCCTACAGCTAAGGGTATTTTTTGCTTCGATGTTCAGTGGTTTTCCATGGTACAATGTAAAAATCCATTTATTCAGCATCACTGGACTGATGCTATCGTCATTTTAGTACGACAAGCCAAGTATTAGCTATATGCTAATCCACCTCCGACGGATTTTTCATTTAGCGTAATTTTTCACGTCACTTGGGCTGCAATGAGATTATTGTTGTTGTTGTTGATGATGTTGCTGTTGTGGTTTTATTCCTATAAATGTATTATAATCTTCATAATTTTGATTGGCCCTATTAGGAGTCACACAACAAAATATTATCATTTCAAAGTTGCTATATTACAATTCCTTTGGTAATGCTAGATACTGTGTATGGGATTGGCTGGCAACTCAACCCTGAACGGTCCGATGCAATCCTTGCCAGGGACCAGTAGCTGGGATTAGGAACCTTTATCGTAAATTTCCGTTAGGAGAAAGATTGATGCAATACTTATAATTGCTGTTAACACTTCACATTGACTGACTAGACTTTCATAATGTATTTGTAGAACATTCAGTACACCTTCATAACCAGCATGTAAGTATAACAGCTTTACGGTACTTTATTGTACAATAATAGCACGCAGCAGGATTCAAACCTATGGTGGTGCTTGTGGAGCTGGGGGTTAATTGTCACAGACGGTGCTGCCAAAGCTGGGCTTTGAACCAATGACCTTCTGATGCTTAATAATGTTGCTCAGATAAAAACGCCCCACCCCCATCCATGTCAAACTCCTTTTTCATTTCCCCTTGCTTGGTCTAAATAGAGATTGATGCCTCCACTCGCTAAACGCTGCTCTAAACCCCTTATCAAAGATGCTTATGAGCGGAGACCTCCCACGGGATATTGGCAGACCAACATGGAATGCAACCTGCTAGTGGCCAAACTCTAAAATTACCTCCCATGTACCTACTTCTGGAAGCATTTCTTCAGACTATGACACATCCGTTTGGGGAGGGGGGGAGGGGTCGCTTGTTTGTACTGTGGCCTAAACTCACCCAAGTGCCCAAGGAATCTGGAAGGTCAGCACATTAGAGGTCACACCAGATACGGGGGCAGCTGTGGACCGAATGTGGGGGGTGGGGGACTGTGCACTCGGCCACCGTTTGGCGGGAAACACGAGGAATGTTATTCAATCAGCCACGTTATGAAGTGTGTCACTCCAACAGGAGCTGACAGATGGAATATGGCTGGCTCTACCATCTGCTTGTGAGGTTCTCCTACGTCAAAGCCCACGAAAGTGGAAAGCCATCTTTTACAGTCTTTTATAGAAATCGAAAAATATGCCCTTCCAACGTATCATGAATAAACCAAAAAAATAAATAAAAAATCGATCCATGTTCACTCTGAGTGTTTAACTGGAAGATTATGCGAAACGATTATGTGAATTTGTTTTCAAGACATATGTGAAGAGAATGTAATAAGATATTAAATGCAGCTAGAATGCATTTTTGATTTTTTTTTGTTCAGTTGTTTTGAAAATATTCATCATTTTATATTCTAAGCCGCAAATCGTTGTGGTGTTTTTATATTCAGACAGATAAGGACAGAAGGCTTGCAGTAAACTATGTTTAACGTATTCAATTGTGGAAAATTACGGAGGCACTTTATAGTTATGCAAGTCCTATTATATTTGTTCTTTTACTGAAGTTTTCAGTCTGCCTCAGAAATGCAGTAGGATGTGAAATCCTTATGAATGTAAAACTAAGGGCAGTGAGTATTTAGACATAAATATAACCTTGAACTAAAGAGCTATTTATGGGTTTCTGTGACTCATCTGTTCCTGGTTTGACTTCAGAGGTCGACAGATGATCTTAAATGCAAAATGAGTTTTTTGTGGGTGACCACAAAGGTGGCTCACTAATGACCAATCTTCATGGTTAATGTGCTCCTTGCTGTGTGGCATGGTGAAGTGGTTAGTACTCTTGGACTGGGGTTTGAGTCCCTGTTATGGCTGTATGTGTGTGTGTGTGTGTGTGTGGAGTTTGCATGTCCCCCTCTGTAAGCTCAGGGTCTTTTTGGGTTTCCCCCACAGTACAAAAAACAATGCTGCGGTTATTTGAAATGACTGAATTGCCTGTAGTTGTGAATGGTGTGTGAATGTATAATGGTGCGTGACTGAGCCCTGTGATGGCTTGGTGCCCCATACAATAAGTTTGCCTATCCCTACTTAAAGACATCTGACATGCATGTTTGTTTGTGTTCTGTGTGCCTTCAAAGCTCTCATGCTATGAGAAGAGAATGTTTTTCAGCTCAGATCTGCCTAGCTGGCATGTTCATTCATCCAAGAGGTTACTGATAAGGCACCGTTTTCCCTTTATAGTGTGAAAGAGGCGATTTCTGTTTGAAAATAGTGCCTGGGCCCAGACTGTGGACAGGAATATCTGATAGAAGTCCAATTTGAGTTTGCAGAACAGTCTGTTCAGCCTCTGCAGCCGGACGGAAAAAATTTAAACATTTACAATGTACTGGAAAAAAAACCATATGTGTTTTATTTTATTATGTAATAGCAAATATAAAGTATTTACTGTTTAATATGCTTTATACGGACCGAACATGTTCTGTGGGTTTCATATTGGCTTTAGGTACAGAGAAGTTGAAGCGCCATTCGGAAATGTGTTAAAAAAACCGAAATATTTCTGGCTGGTTACCGGCCAGCTGTATTGGTGGCTCAGTGTTTGAACTGGTAGCTCGTGTTCCAGGGTTCGATTCCTTCTTTGCATTTATGATGCTTGTACATCATCCCTCTGTTGTACAGGTTTCTTTTTCCCACCATTTAGTGATTTATCATCTCTTAATTGCCCATTGTGTGCGTGTGTGATGATGGACCTGCATCCCAAACCGGTTATGCTGGTATTTTGCATCTTGCGATGCCTGCCACATGCCCCAGGTTCTGCTGTAACCCTGCCCAGGACAAGTGACTTGGAAGATGTATGGATTGATTTTATATTACGTACAAATTAATTTAATTTTTTCCCCCATTCGTTTCCATTTTCTCTTATTCCAGCTCTCCACAAACAACATTAAGTGAAACCATTCAGAATAATATTCTTCTGATTCATTGATAACATTAAAATAAATCCTAATATATAACATGAATCATTTTTGTGGCCCTGTACTGGACCGTTGCATGGAAGATAGATGGTAGGCTCACTGACATTGAATTTTTGCAGTAAATTCATATGCAAAAATAACTCGTACAATGGTCTTATCCCCTTCAATTACCCCAGTACTGGAAGAACAAAAATGTGGTAACACTTGAGGATGCACAAATAATATAGCAGTACACTTTTACTTAATGCATTAACCAGAAACTGTTAGTTACATACGGATCCCGTCTTCGTTCATCATTAATTAATCATGACAGTTCATGTAGTCATGTTACTATATGTGTTCATGATTTGTACTTGAGTAGTAACCGAATTACTAAGTTACTTGTGCCCCTCAGGTAAAGTCATAAATGTAATTAAAACGTTTGCTAAATATGAAGGAATGACCGCAGCATCCACTTTTCAACTCTCCATCCATCCTTCCAGTTTCTGAAACCGCTTGTCCTATTCAGGGTCATGGTGGAGGGGTCAAGAGCCTGTCCCAGAGGCTTCAGGCACAAGGCAGGGAACAGCCCAAGATGGGGCGCCAACTCATCGCAGACATTTTTAAACGGAATGTTTAAAATGTTTAAACAGCTTATTTTGATCGAGGTTTATTAAGCAGTCATGTACAACACGCGATGTACAAAACTGGAGTAGTGGTGTGGCAGGGCAGGGGAGCGGTCAGGGCCAGGGGCCAATGGCCAAGGGTGATGAGGCCCCGCTGTAGGGCGCTTTATTTTGGCAGCAGCAAGAGCCAAGCTCTACTCAAAGTGGGTACAATGTCTTTATGCGTGGACTTGGTGTCTGTCAGCTCAGATCAGGGCCGTGTGTGTCCGTGACAGTGAGCCTTTTGTAGACAGCTGTCATCTGGGGGACTCTGTCTGTAGAGGGAGGGAATCCCCACAGCTAGCCACCTCTTTACCCTCCTCCCCACCTTTCCTGGGGCTGTTAGCGCCAAGCTAAAGAGCTGCAGCTGGGTGGCTTGATTAGCCACCAGCTGGGGGCCTTCTGTGGTTGCCACAGGCCATGGCCCGGTGCAGATACACCCCGCCGTCACGGCAGATTAGACATTAGTGCAAATACCTGATAATTATCCTCATGCCCCTTTCTTGTGGTACGATGGCTGGTCAAGGAGGCTTGTGTGCCGCAGCAACCCCAAGAGCTACGTTGAGTTTTCGACTCCTGACCGGGTCACACAGACAGTAGGGGTATGGGACAAAACCTACAATTGGGCGTACCCTTTGGGTGACTACTGTGGTGTCAACAGCAATAACTTCACACCATGAGGAAGAAGGCTATGGTAAATCCACTTCTAGGCCTGACCATTTAACTGCCTCTGTCGGCCCCTAGAGGATGGGCTCCCCCATTGAGTTTGGTTCCTCCAAAGGTTTCTTCCTTCTAGGGAGTTCCTTGCAGCTGTCACTTCTGACTTGCTCACTGGAGGCTTTGGGCAGGAATAATGTGCTCTGAGACAATGTAATGTGAAAATATGCTATGCATTGAATTGAATTGAATTGAATTGAATTTAGTCGAATGAAGAAAACCTTATGGACACATTAAATTTGTGGATAAAGT
>JAODKL010000049.1:2664122-2674713 GCA_026780765.1 Petrocephalus schoutedeni
AGCAGCTCAGAACCTTCTTCTGTGCAGTGATATGATTAGTATGTATTCCCAGCTGTGTGGAGTTCGGTAGAAAGAAAGTAGCTCCTGCATTAAACTGCTCGCTAAGAAGTCTGCGGATTATCTTGAGTAACCGGGTCATGATTTTTGTTAAGAGACATTGCTGTTGAATTTTGTCATTTTTAGCACTTTAATCGCCACAGAATGGATGCCGTTCAGGCCCATTATATTTGAGAGAAGTCCCACATATCTGCAAATCTAGGCAACTCCTAGCAAAACGACCTAGGTGGATGGATAGCACTAAAGCCCTTCTAAAACATATCTTTTTCACTGTAATCCCTCAGGGACTGACTGATAGATCTGTGCGCCTTCACTTTAGACAAAAGCCTCTGCTAAATAAATGTAATGTATGAAGGGTCAGGGTTAGTAAACTTCCGCTTGTTATATCTCCATATTTTTGGTCGTGTTTTGTTGGACAGGCTTGAAGTCAGTCAGTCGCTACAGGAGGGACGGCTTAACAGCATAAGAACAATTAAATCCAACCATCTTCTACGGCAGAGATGCTGAAATGTGAGGCTGCAGGCAGTGGGTTTCAGCCGAAAACCTGCACTGCAGCTACACAAAGGAAAATTGAGATACTTAAAGCCACCCACGAAATCTCTGATGAGGAACATAATGTCTCAAAGCCACTAAACAATACTTTCACAGAGAGACAAAAAGGCCGAATTTTGGGCTCCTGTTTTCCATGTGATGCACACCAGAACAAAGGCTTCATCCAAAAAACCTCCTACTGAACCAGAGGGAGTCAACATAGCTGAATGGCACAGAACTGACACCAACATAAACGTAGCTCCACAGTAGACCTGTTCTATCCTGCTGTGGGACAGGACAGAAACTGTCATGTCCAGCCCCACCCAACCTGTGCGATCCCTGTGTTTCCCGTGGGCGTGGCTCTAAACAAGCCATGCCTGATGCTTTTTTGTGTTGCCTCTTGTTCCTGCCCTCATGATAACCATTCACAGCTGCCTCTCGTTTGCCTCTTTGTTAGTCTTGCATTTAAGTGCTTCCCAGTCCTGTGTTCTCCAGTTCTGCCATTGTTGCCTCTCTGTGCCTGTACTCCCCTGCTGTGTTTAATTAAGTCCTCAGTCTGGGGTTTTGGTCTGCACCACAGCCTGCTTTTGGGTTGTACCTTCCCTTCAGGACGTGACAGAAATGTGGCTTTAGGTTTCTTAGCCTTTACTGCTAACTCAACTGAAAAATTGTGCCGGATTAAATATGATAGCTTAACAAAATAAGGTACTATGCATGAATGTGAAGTAGTATACTTGTTTAAGCCTTGGCACCAGAACTTGATGAGGATGTAGAGGGACAATATGCATTAAGACGAAAAGTTGGAGAGGTTCAGCCTGGGTTTAAGGAAGGGGAAGCTATCAAAGGCCGACTGTGTGCCGTCAAGGAGGCTCAACTTGCGGGATGTAACCGCAACAGCGCATCAGAGCTTCAGTCAACATTGGGAGGCATCCTGTCCCTCCAGAGGATAGGAACCGAGGAGAATATCTTTTAACAATAAGAGAGAGACCTACTCGAGTGTACTGTGTGTTACTGTGTCCCCAGAAATGGGAGTGATTTACAGTGCTGCTCTGTGTCGGCCGCCTCCCACGGGTAGAGGCCAGCGCTTGGCCAGTGCTCTTTGTGACGGCCCGCCATGCGTGGGGAGCGAGTGCCGAGCTCGACCGACTGAGGGAAACAAATGCTCTCTGGCAGCAAGAGGGGGGTGAGCTTTTCAGATTAGTTTAAACATGGCAATTAGCTGGCTTCTGAGTTCCAGCCTGCCAGACACGAGGCTCTGGATCGCCTGGCAGACGTACAAATTAGATCAAATCACAGAGGCTGACGCGTGTGCTTATGCGCTGGGGCGGTGTCTGGTAGAGCCCTGGGGCACTCCTCGCGCGGCCCCTGATCGGGGGCGCCGGCATCTTCAATTATCTGCTCCTACCTATAAGAGCGTGAAAAAGTATTTGGCATTTTTTTTCTTTTGCACTTATCTCATTATGATATGAACAGATTCCCTCTGGGTTGTTGGACAGTATTGGGGAGTCTGAAATGAATAAATCGATCCAGAGCTTGTTAGCAAGCCTGTATCAGGCTGGCTGAATAAAAAGGCACCTGCCTGACCCAATGTGAAGCTAATCACCAGGGGCTGCGAGGTATCAAATTGTGATGTAATCGCATGCATTGTGATGTAATCGCATGCATTGTGATGTAATCGCATGGCGCTGCCATGTCCCGGCCGTCATGTATCTGCCTGCCCCTCCCATCTTCCCCCCCGACGTGCCATGCCTGTAGGGTGCACTGACCCTGCACTGCGACCCTCTCCCCCCAAGCTATGTATGGGGCAGGCGATGAGATCAATTCCTATGTACCTGTACTCGTACAAATAATGGATTTATCATTTTATCTCATTAACAATTTAGGCATACTGCTAATCTGCTCACTAAATTGTGGGCGTAAGTGAATGCCCCTATAGTACCCGTATAGTTGTCATCTGAATCCCTGTTGTGCATGCACCATATAATGGAGGTGTGATATCGTGCAGCCATACCAATCACGGATCTATGTGCCTTCAGCCTCTCCCGGTGTGCCCCGCAAGCCCAGCGGGTCACATCACACCTCTTGCTTCGCAATCACAGGCTCCAGCTCCTTCTGGGTGGTCCCCAGGCATATCCCAAGTCAGCTGGAAGATGTCATTCCTGCAACATGCCCTGTGTCTGCCCCGGGGCCTCCATACAGGATAACATGGTCGGAACAGCTCCTTAGAGAGATGACCAGGGGCCCAAACCGCCTCCACTGACTCCTCTCCATCTAAAGTGGTTCTGTTTCCAGTTCCCCTCCGACCTCTGAATTCCTCACTTCATCTTGTCACAGAATGGTAACCTTGCTTAATAATCTCAAATAACCCATGTTCTTTCAATCATTATCCACAGCTCATGGCCATAGGTGAGTACAGAGGCCAGAATGACCAGTAAATCCCAAGTCTCTTCTGGTGACTAGTCTCCCACTTCCTCACAATAGACCCACTTAGCCCTGCAGAACTGTAGCCCTCAAACCGATCCATCTGTCATTCTCAAGTTCCCTCTCATTGCTACTTGTGAGAAAGGCCCTGAGGTACTTGGAGACCTACACTAGATGGCAAACCCTTGTCCCTTGCTTGGATGGAGCGATCTGCTCATTAATGAAAGCTTGCCATTGCCTGAGAGTTTGAGCCTCCATCCCAACTCTACATGTGTGGTGTTTCCACATTTCTCCCCATGTCATCGTGGGGTTTTCTTTGGGTGCTCCAGTTTGTCCAAAATTGTTCACAGGTGTGAATAGTGTGTGAGTGTGCCCTGTGATGGGTTGATGCCCCATCCTGGGATATTCATTGCCTTATGCCTGTAGCTTCTGAGATGGGCTCCAGCCTGTCGGGGTCGGTGCCCATCCAACCCTTCCCTTTGTGTCTTCTCCCCATTTGGCCAGCAGGTGTCGCTGGCCATCCTGACCTCCCCCTTGTCGCTTGCCCCTTAAGCCCCTAGTGTTTCCCTTCTTCCCTGGAATGCCGCATAGCTCAGTGGGCTGAGTGTGGGGCTTAATTATCACTCGGGTCATGGGTTTGAGGCTGTTCGTATTTTTTGTGTTTCCCGTTCTAAGTTTCCCCTCCTTGTGCCATTGGTCATTCTGTTTTCTTTATCTTCCTAGTTCTGATTCTCCTTGTGTTTTTTCAGATTCAGTTCTTCTTGTTTCCGTAGTTCATTGGCTTTTAGTTACTTCACCTGTGCCTTATTTGTTATTTGTGATCATAAACGTTCACAATGGTTTGACACTTGGATTCAGTCACTAATGGTGGTGACAACACAGGCTAGAGTGTCAGCGTAGCAGTGATATTATACTATATTCAATATATAAATAGAGTTACTTTGGACTAAAGTATTAAAAAAGGGAGGGAACAAAAACGTGGACTGTCTTTGAGTCCCCAAGGACCGGACTGGGAAACAGAGCTGAACTCCCGTCTCCTCTGTTCCTCTTTCTATTCATACTGGTAATGTTTTACATTCATAAGTCGAAAATACGCTTGAATTAAACATCGTCAGTGTTTGGGTTTGAGCAAACATCTGTTCATTATGCATGTTTTGAGGGAAAAACCAGCCCAAGCCTGATTTAAATAAGTCGCAAACAATAACCAACTACCAACCCTCGTGGGACATGTGACAGATCACTCGGGAGCAGAAATGGACAAATTTCCTTTGATGCTTGTGAAGGTTTGTGCTTCGACTTAAAGCAAAGCAGCTGAGGGTTAGCCTTCAGCCCCAGCACAAAGAAGCATTCCGGCCACTGGCCTCTGATAGCTTCTGAACACAAGGGGGCCACAATTTCAGGGCAGGAGTGGGGGCCATATTTACGATGTACAACTACAGAACAATTCAGGCTTCTATTTAAAAAGTTTTATCGGTTTGCATAAAATTATGCGCATGTCATTTTATTTATGATCGTCACTGTATGCGGCCAACCCTTCCACATCGTGTAAAATTTTTTAGTCCCCTTGGTGAGCGGATTCAAGCGAAGCGAAAATATATGAGAAAAGTGAGACACAAAGATCATGAGAGGCCTCCAGACCAGCACCAGCACCATACATATATTTCATGTATTTATGTATTTTTTGCGTGTCGTCTGCTGACTTTCTCAAAACTCCCAAAAAATTTGCATTTAATTTCTTATGCCCGCGTGATGCAGAGGAATCGACTATACTGCAGCTCTGAAACAAATAAACCAGTTATTAAAAACGGGCAATCGAAAGCATGGATGTGTGGATGTTGTACTCAGGAACCCCTGCAAATCACAGAATACGGGTCTGAAGTGTTGGATCGATACGTTTAAAACCTTGCGCGATCTGTTCGGTGTTAAGAGTAACTTACTCGAAGCTAGTGGCCCAGCACGTCAATTTGCAGACTCAGAAAGTGTGGCTATTATTACAAATCTGTCTCAACGAGCCAATTAATTTACAGATTAACAGCACCGAAGCATGTTAAAATTTCATATTTATTAATGCACTCGATGAATAAACAACAGGAATGAAGGACAAAGATAATTAACTATGGAATAAAACAACAAAGATAAACAGATACAGTAAATATGGTTAGTGTAACATAAACATGACAAAGATCAAGCTGATACCATATGACATTTATATACTATTACTAAACATATACTGTAGGTGTCAAGATACTTCTAGGACATAATTGGTCTAAAATATGCTCTACAGAAAACATTAAGAATGTTATATGCCAAGCGCTGAGGCTAGCTTACACTTAAAACATATTTTATGGTTCAGAAAGTAGTCCAGCAGAACATTACCCAGCAGAGATTAAACATTTTGAAATGTTGAAATCTGCGGAGTTGAGATCACCTCACTTTCGTAAATACCAAATGAGTTGTGTGTTTTGTCTGTGTCCACTGGAAGTCAATAATTAGTCGATAAATCAGACAAAAGGCAGGGGACACATTAGCCGTAATGCCAAGTCATTACTGGGGACAATGTAACGTATATAAGTGAATGTGTTTATCTCAGGTTCTCATTCTAACTAATCACATTAACCATTGTTTGAACAAAGTGATGTTCTTTGGTCCTGGCCATATAGCTGCTGTATAGAGGTTCAGGGATGGAACATATTGCAAAAAGATGGCATATTTCACTGCTGTACTTTAATGTTTCATGTAGGTAATATTGGTACTTTAATAATAAAAGTGTATCTGGAGAAAGAATGAAGAGGAAGCAAATTGTGCAGAAAAATGAACAGTTATACTAGTTCTCAGTACAAGATTCTCTGATGAGCGGAGTGGAGAATGGATGGATGGATGGATGGATGGATGGGAGGATTAGTTAATATATCACTCTAAAAGTTTTAAGTAAGCATGTTTAATCGTTTTTGCTGCTCTTTTGCGAAACTACAGCCACACCACACACTTTCCATCTTCATAGTATTTACAGTCAACAAAGCATTTCCAAATACAAGTATTAAACGCTTCTGTTTGAACTTAATTCTTAATGGTCAGTAACCGCAAACTGGCAAATCAGTATCTTCTGAGTGAACTGTGTGTGCAATGCGTAACGTAATGAAATATTTTTCTGGGAAAGGACCAGCACGAGGATTCCTAAAGGTCCACAGTCAGCCCTTCCTTAGACTGACCACATCGATATGAATCCTCCAGCCTTTCCTCAGAGGGCTGGAACCTCTGCTCGAGTATGGCTCTCTTTCTAATTCACCTTCAGCTTTTTTCTACAACTGACAGGCCATTTGGTTTAGAACTGGATAAAAGATGTTAAGAATTTATAAAGCTGGCGACACGGGGGCTACTGTTTCTGTGAGCAGACAGAGACATGCTACGTGCCAGCTCGTAATCACAGAGTCGAAGCCACAGTAATGTTCACAATATAACTTTGCAATATCTGGTGAAAGACTAGGCTCGGCTGGCTAAGTGTCCCATGCCACCAGAAGGTCTCCAGAAGGTCTCCAGCTCGAGCTTGGACTCGGCAGAATAGCCACAAGTCCATGGGCCCTTAAGCAAGACCCTTAACCCCCAGCTCCATGGGCAATTCAAGATCGCTGCCCCTTTCCTGTGACTCCCAAACTTGCTGCCCTCTGTAGATAGAGCAAGATGGGTCAAAAACAATTATCCCCTCAGAGATCAGTAATTATCTCATTCTACTACCCCAAATAGGGAGTAAAAATTATGTGGAAAAAATTGTTCTTCATGTAATATTCAGTAACCAAGAGTAAACCAAAAGCAATACTGGGGTAGCCCTACAGCCCATAATCCATCCATATTCTGTGGGCTTTTCCTGGTCAGGGTCAAAAAACTCCATCATAATAAAAATGGAGAATTGTAAGGGAACATTCCAGGCGGGAGGGCAGCAAAGCGGTGCTAACTTTACCATCTGTAAAGGAAAAGAGCTCTGCAGAAACATTCCAGGCGGGAGAGCAGCAAAGCCGTGCTAACTTTACCATCTGTAAAGGAAAAGAGCTCTGCAGAAACATTCCAGGCGGGAGAGCAGCAAAGCCGTGCTAACTTTACCATCTGTAAAGGAAAAGAGCTCTGCAGAAACATTTGCGGAGTTGATGAGAGAAAATGAGCCCAATATATAAGACATTTAAACTGTTTTTATTGACCAGACACTGGAATGGCTTTGAACACATTTCCGTATCGATCTTAAGTGTTTCTAAATGATTCGCAATCTCTTTTGATATTTTGACATTAATGTTCAGTCATCCTGCCCAGCTTATCTATGATTCCCGGCTCAGTAATACTGCATATCGGCTTTGCCCGAGTTATTCAACAGAAATAAATATCAAGAGAGGCAAGTCAGCTGTTTTCAGATGCAAATCAGAGCCTTTCTGATGGATGAAAATGTCTATACCTCCGAGTAATGTTAGCTATTTAGATGCCAAGTGGACATTCAGGCTTTATCTTTTCCAAGGGAACGACATAAATGGTAGCCACACAAACAAACATATATTAACAAATGTCGCAGGCAGTGCGGCCAGCTTGTCTTTGCAATATTAGGTCTGGGTACGGAACGATTGTGAAAGTCAGCTTTTGGATGGTGGACTAACTACGTGCAGATTTAAGATTATCAGTTAGGGCTCCCAGGTATAGTCACCTGTAGCTACTGGCACTCTGCCCACACAGATGGGATCTCACACTAGCTGCTGGCTAACATGCTAGCTTTACTCTGCTCACAAAGTGCATATAAAACCATCTAGGTAAACTACGCCTCACTTCTGGCAGGAAATTACAAAGAGTAATGTCTGATGATCAAGGTCAGCTTTTGGCATCTGTATAAAATTAGATATTTAGTAAAAACACATACTAGTCATCCTGAAAGTTCCTCAGTTTGATCCATGTACATCTCCAGTTTCAAATTCATATAAGCATAATACATTTTTACAGATTTTATTATCATTTCTAGGAAAAGGATGTCGGAAAGACATACCCTGTGAATCTTAAATAGTGCTTTCCTGGGAATTTAACTTAACTTGGACATTAAAAATTTGTACTGATCATTTTTTAATAAAGCTCTTTATCTTTCATAATAATTTATAATGGGCTTTCCATATTCAAGATTATTTCAGTGTATAATTGTTGCTTACGCTGTGTGACTGACAGTGAATTATTTGCAAAAAGTTCAGCTACATTGGAACTTTAGAACTGATTTATTGTGCCACGTCGCATTTTACCAGGATTAAAGCCTTGGCTTGATGTCCGAGGAAGCAAAATCGGTCCATAAACAACACAACAGTGCTCTGCCTGTCGAGTAAAAGCCAGGCAGAAATGTGACGCAGTAAATTAAGGGAGATGCATCCAGCTTCCATTCCGATCGGGGGCCTTTTAAAGGGTTCGATGGATGAATAGAGAAATTAATGAAAGTAAGTAAGGCCAGGAAGTCATGGAGAAATGCTTCTGTTTCTGCCAGTGATTTTACATTTTATGACTGGACTGCATAGAAAGACGGTAACTTTCATTTTGGGCTTTTAGTCTTTTAAGGACACAGTTATCCTTTTTCCTGTTACGTCCTTCATGTTCCTGTCCTCTAGGACATTCATTTTGAATTTACGTTTACAGTATCTTGGCCACCAGGGTCTCGGATACAATCATCTGTTGTCAAAACAATGCCGGTGTTCTCTGGTGAAAAGATCACCACTGAAGCCGCAGAAGTAATCAGGATGCCCGTGCGTCATCAAGCGAATACAGATATTCCGTCTTCGTGTACTGAAACGTTCATGTGCAATTTTGTGCAAAATGTCTGCACTCCTTTCCTTCCACAAAACACTAATTACGAATTATTCACAAAGTACGCCTTGGGATTTTTCCAAGGAACACAAACCTTCTGCTCCATCCTGGCCCCTTCTGTATATTATTTTAACATTTGGCCAACATAGGTCACTGGCCATCCCGTTCTTAGCTCCTAGTGTGTTCTCCTGTCCCCCTGGCTGCTGTGTGGCTGAATAGGTTAAGCAAGTGGTTGACATACCCAGGTCTGTCTTTCGTTGTGGATTTGAGTCTCTTGTTAATCCTCGTCATATATGTATTTAAGTGGTTGCCCATGCTTTACTCTTTAGTTCGTCATTAAGTGTGTTTGTGTTTTAGTTAGTTAGCTGGTTCACTGTATATTTTACTCCTGGTTCATTTGTGTTTTATTGCCTTTGTTTCCTGCTTGTTATCAGTTAGCTGGGTTAACTTAAACTAGAAGTTATGGCTGTCTAATAGGAGTTTAAGTGAAGAGCCACACTTTGGATCGTCCATTTTCTAAGGCCCAATATGCAATACTTGAATTACAATACAAAAACTATACAATACAAATTGCAATACAGAACTGTGAAGTAGAAAGATGAAACGTTTAATGAAATGGAAAGCTTCTGTGCCATGTTTTACTTAAAAAAAAAAAAGTAAAGGTGAACAGATTAAAAGTAAGTGTGAACAGTCTCTTCTGGGTGTTTGTTTGAAAACTGCCTGGTTTACTGAGAAATTATGGATTTAATTAGTAACTGTAAGGATTCCAGTTCAGGAAGAATCTGGTTGATTTATGATTCTCTTTTTCACCATTTGCAAAGAATATCCCCCTGGGATCAATAAAGTCCATCCTAGCGTATCCTATCTTCATATATTTGACCTCGATATTTGCAGTTGTGTTTTTAAGGGTTTGTGTAATAATTCTAAAAGACTGCATGTTTCCGTTAATATTATTGATTTTTGTTCCCCCATTATTGGCATCTGAACTAAACATGACGTATGTAACACTTTCAGGTATTTCTGTTTGTGTATTAGGGGTGAAATGCTTTTCCAATGCTTTTCCGGACCACGGCAATATACCTCACGGTTAAGGAAATAAAAACATATATTATTCCCAAAATAGGTTTATTATCTTGTCACAGAATAGCAAACTTTTCCTCAACTGCTACTCTTTTTTTGTGAATAATGCCAGACCTTAATTCATTCCTAATTCAACTCTTTCCCAATCGCAGCATCGCCTTGGATGAATTTTCTCTAAATTACTCGATCACACTTTTTGATCATGCACATTATAGCCGTTCCTTTAATTTTCCTGCGGTAATTTAATGCCGCCCACAAATCAAAATGCAAATCTGCATGACATTTGCATTCTCTGAAGTGGAGCCTCCCAGATCACAGGCCTGGATCGGAGTGGTATCGCCCGCAGGTTAGGCTGTGGGGTCACCTCGGCATTCCTGGCATCACATCCGAATGGAATGTTGGGCGTGTGGGTGTGACCCAATCAGCAGCAGCCCTCCAGCCTGGCACCCAATTATTTGCAATGTGACAGACATTTATTGGCTGACAAATTCCTAAGGGACATCAGAGTTTGAAACAAGTGATGAAATGCTTCTTGGAGTACTTTTCTTTATAATCTCTGACCCTTCTGTGTGTCTTGGTGTTTTTCCCAAACCATAATGGGATCATCTAGCGTAGGTCTACCTACCCTGTGACATTCACGGACAAAAATTTCACGGACTGGTAAAACAGCAGTGGGCCTGGGTGGAGGGGT
>JAODKL010000049.1:2702581-2715948 GCA_026780765.1 Petrocephalus schoutedeni
GTTACTGTACATGTAGCTAACGATGGGTACCTTCATGTTACTGTACATGTAGCTAATGACGGGTACCTTCATGTTACTGTACATGTAGCTAATGACGGGTACCTTCATGTTACTGTACATGTAGCTAATGATGGGTACCTTCATGTTACTGTACATGTAGCTAACGATGGGTACCTTCATGTTACTGTACATGTAGCTAATGACGGGTACCTTCATGTTACATGCATGTCGCTTATGAAAGGAACCTTCATGTTACAGTACATGTAGCTAATGATGGGTACCTTCATGTTACTGTACATGCAGCTAATGAAAGGAACCCTGACATTACTGTACCTGAAGCTTACGAAAGGATCCTTCATGCTACCATACATGTAGCTAACGAAAGGATCCTTCATGTTACCATACATGTAGCTAACGAAAGGATCCTTCATGTTACCATACATGTAGCTAACGAGAGGAACCTTCATGTTACCGGACATGCAGCTAATGAAAGGAGCCCTGACTTTACTGTACCTGTAGCTAACGAGAGGAACCTTCATGTTACCGTACATGTCACTAACGAATGGTTGTATATGCACACTACCTTCTGATGCATAGTTGCCCGGGATTGCTTCATGTAACAGGTAGCATTAACATTTTGCCAAGAGCATCATTACAGTTATGTAATTAACATTATGCAACTGCTAATGTGTTCTGGAAAATTCCAGAAAGTCTGTGGGACAGTAAACAAACTTGCCAGCAAAGTTGGACATCATGAGACGTGCCCAGTCAGTACGCCAGCACACCTGAGTCTGCTCACGTGACCCCAGAGCTGACACCAAAGGCCACGTGCTGCTATTAGGTAGGCACGTCAGAAGCACTGTGGCAGAGTCATTTGGCAGGTCTGCTTCTGAAGGTATCGGGATTCTGATTAGATTTTCCTTCTGGCCACAGAAGTAACCGGGGACCACGGAAGGTCAGTAGTATGACAGAAATATAATGAATCGTAAGGGGCAGGCGAATGAGCCCAAGTCTGACTAAAACTGATTTCAATGCCGAGCACATAGGGGTCGTCCATACAGTGACCAGCGGAGCATTTTGTGTTTTAAGGACCTCTTCCATGAATGATATCCTTTTTTTATTTATCCTTTTCCATGACGATATCCCTTTTACAATTGTATTATTTATACCCTTACTTATTACAAACACAAATATCAATAACGGGAAAGCCAACTATGCGCACGATTAATTTACAGGTCAACCGCGGTTGGTTGGGAAAAGGATTAATGGCCTGGGCATCTTTGCCAGTATCTCCTGCCTGTTCAAGCTGGCCAGCATCTCTCAGCTATCTATCTAAAGCCCTGGCAGGCGCCTCCTAGGGGAGCTGTTTGGTGACAGTGGATGTTCTGAGTTATTCTCCAGGAGGAACTAGCACCATGTAGCCTACAGCAAGAAAGAAAAATGTGACAAGCTCGCCGAAGACTGAGCTGAAGTGAAAACCTACCTCAATGCTCAAGGTGTCTGGGCAGATTTTGGAGGATACATTGGGCTCATTCAGAACCAGGGTGGAAATCAGGAGAATACATAAAAATAAACCGCTAATGTATCGTGATTAATCACGATGTCATTCTTATTAATGGAGGGTCGATCATGATCTGTTTTTTTGTCTCAAGGTGGCAGTTGGGTTATCCCTGCCCCCCCCCCCCCCCCCCCGACACGTCCTCTCTCATCTAAGGCCCTCATGATGTCCGACGGAAAGCTCTGTTACTTTCGAGCTGACCCGCAGTGGCGACCGGCCCCGTGCGTCAGCCATCGTTTTCTCATGTATAACTTTTGCCGCACTTCGTTCTACAAGTTGGCCGAAGCAGGGGAGTGACCTCAGTTTCAGTCCCATGCATCTGTACGTCTCCTGAGGACTCGATTTCACAGATGGCAGGTCTGTCGCCTGTGTAGCTCATGTAGCTAGCTGACGTTAGCTAACGGCTTTAGCTAATTGTCAAGACTGTTGGTACGCTTCAAAGCATGAACCATAATGACACAAAACCGCGAGCAAATCTTCGCTGAAAGGAACCCAGTTAAGAAAAAGGGATTTCAGTCTTAATTTCAGCATTTCAGAGTGAGGTCGCCCCCCCCAGCTTTTTCACATTGTACCACATTAGGCATCTTAACTGTGGTACTTATGTAAACATGGTGAAGTTTTTTGTCAATTTTACCTGCATATGCAAGTTCTATGGATCAAATGCTGAGTGTAGGAAGTATAATGCTTATCACTTTACTTTTTTACTATGGTAAAAAGATCAGTGAGGAAAGAGGGAGTGGGGCATTTAGCTTCTGGTAACAGTGAGCAGAGCACCCAGCATTAACAGCATTAGTGTTCGTGGCGTGATGCTGATGACAGAGACCCAGCTGTCGATGAGGGCCAGCGAATCACACTGAATGAAGTCATTGACCTCCTCTTCCCGGGACACCCACCCCCCCAACCCCCGTCTTACTCCTGCACAGAATCCAATTACTCTCTGCATGTTTATTGTCTCCACTTCTTCCACGTGGTCCGAATTATTGGCGCTCATTTGTTCGCACTCAGCTGGTGCACCTTTCCCACGGCTGCGGAAAATGAATTTTCCACAGGGTGATTATTTAATAGGGCGGTGGAGGAACTCGTGTTTTTTTTAATATAATGTATGGTGTGAAATAATAATTAGATTATTTGAACTATAACCTATAACTGTAACCTGAGTAAGTGAGTCTCGTAAGCTACAGACACTTATGGGTGCAGTAATGCCTGAATAACGTATTATAGATTATGTTGACATTTTTAATCAGTTTAATAAAGGGATCAGTTGTGAAAATCACTGCCTTATTTTTTTTAAAGCCTTATTGAGTGAACATTACTTATAACACAAAGCACTAGGGGTGTACAGAGCATTAAAAATGTTAAATGAAGTACACATTTTAATTTGTCTTTACAGCGTTTTGATTAACAAAGGGCATAACGTTCACATAACGTTCAGTCTCTTTTGGGAATCATACAAAGTGTGTGTGTGTGTTTTTTGCCAGAGAATTTGCACCTGTGGACATATTTTGCTATTAATAATAGAAAGTTCATTGCATATAATCTCATATTATCTCTTTCATCCAACAGTAATCCAAACAATAATCACTGCCCTGTTATCAGCTACATAATTCCTGCGAGCAGCGTGTCATGAGCTTGAAGCAACACAGGGATTTCTCCTGCACTGATTTCTCGGCTGGCCAAATCTGAGCCGCCTGCGAAATGTGCTGTTAGCTACAGTCTTTTTTTGTTTTTTTTTTGTATTGGTACGTTGCATGGATCGCAGCTCTCGGCAAGCTCCCCGCTCCTTACATAATCAGAGACATGATGTCTGCATCAGCTGACTCCGAGATGACTCACCTCCGCGTAGGTGTAACCCGACCACAGTCAGGTGCGAGCAATCAGAAGCCACAGGGTCCCTCCCTCACGGGGCGGGGGGGGCGGGGCTTCTGACCTGTGTCTTAATTTCCACACTAATACTGCTGAATATTTTTGTTTTCTGAATAGATGAGTGAAAGAGAAAAAAAATTCTGTTATTTCATGTTTGTATCCTGAGGATTCAAATGTCTCCATATTAAGTCGATTTGAAATGTTGAAATGTGCAATAGCTTATAGATTTCAGAGGATGGTTAGGTCAGGCGATGGACAGAGGCAGACATTTCAGGTCCAGAAAGTAGAAATCCAGACCAGGATTTTGTTTCAACCAACCAGCTGAGTACTATGTGACTGGGATTCTTTATGCTCAACTAGTAGGTTGAAACAAAATCCTGATCTGGATTTTTACTTTCTGGACCTGAAATGTCCACCTCTGATTGTGAAGGGTGATTCACCTTCCCAATTCAAAGAACATGACTGAACACACAGCAAGTTTGATTGGTTAGTGTATTATGTAGCCTAGCAGGATTATTCAGAATTTATGAATTGTGCCCTATTCCATTCATGAATTGGAATTTGAATTGAATTGGCCACAATCTGTAAGATATGGAATTGAAATGACAGTGAGAGGAATTCAATTCAATTCAATTCAAAACAATTTAACACAATCACACAAGACAGGAATGTCATTTAATCTAGCAAAACAAAATTACATAACAGATTTAGTTTGGTAGATGGTAGATGTATATATTGACCTTATATATGTATGAATGAGTTAAGTGAACTTTATATTTGCATGACTGTAAGATGAAAATAGTGTAATTGTTTTAGCCTATTCTAACAATATGCATATGTTGGGGGCCCAACTCCCCATCCCCCCGCTCTGCAAAATCAACTGAGTGATTGAAAGTGCCAACTTGAGTTGAGGGCCCCAAGGTGAGATTTTCTCAGGGGGGCCGGGATGTCTAACTTCTCCCCCACTCGTAAGTGTCAGTGGGCTGTCAGATGGATAGGATTACTTGTTTGACTGTATGAAGTGCTCATTCACCATGGTACACAAAATGACAGTTAAATTATTAATTCTATATGTGACACATCAAATGCGGCATTCCGAATAACATGTAGTCTCTTCAGCCAGGTGTTTGAACAGGGGGCATGGCCAACAGGTACTTTTTGCTTCTGAAAACATACGTAATAATGATCACGTGGAGGCAGGATTCATTGTATGCTGTTTATAATGTTAAAACGCTGTGTAATTCATATATATACATTAAGCTGTATTGTTAAAGCAGAACTTTTGCTATGTATATGAATTCATGTGAAATCAATTTCATTTTAATTCTACTCCTTTATATTTAAATTCTGATTGTGATTCTGCACCATGTACTCAGCCAATTTAACTTGGATGGTTGAAACAAAGTCTTGGTCTGGGGTGGCTTTTTGGAAAGCTGTGCTTGGATCACGAGATGAGCAGCATTGTAGATCTGCAGCCTGAAGGGTTGGCTTCTGAGTGAATTAATTGACGGCAGCAGAAAATACCCGGTGGCCATGCCCCCCGGTTCCAGCACCTGCCGGAAAAGTCTGTGCATGCCACTGTCATTGAGAAAGCCCCATTTGAAGTGTCGCCTACAGAATAAATGATTTAACTGTCATTTTGTGTACCATGGCACTTCATACAGTCATAGGAGTAACCCTCTCACAACCTTGACCATGTGACAATCCACATTAGCAAAGAAAAGCTACTGCAGACTTTCTCACGCAGATAGATATGTAAAAACAATAAATATGTGCACATGGAAAAGGACTTACAGGGCCGGCATAAACCAAATGCATATTGTCAGAACAGGGTGAAACAATTACACAATTTTTATCTTATTGTCATGCAAATATGAAGGTAGGTCACTAGTACATATATAAGGTCAATACATACAATCTACCATCCTAAAAGTAAATCTTCGCAATTATTTATGTTTTACTAGATTAAATGACATTCCTGTGTTGTATGATTGCATTGAATTGCTTTGCTTTGAATTGAAATTAATTCAATTCTTTTTACTTTCATTCCAGTTCAACGTCTTACAGGATGTGGCCAAGTCAATTAAAAATCCAAATGATGAAAGGAATGTGGCACAAGTCATAAATTCTCAACAACTCTGGTAAGCTACATGATGAGATAACCAATCAAAATTGCTGTGTGTTCAGTCAGATATTTTGTATTAGGAAGGTGAATCACACCAGTAATGTCAGGGAATTGTACAAGTCAACTGAAGACAGCGTTTGAACACCGCCGTCCAGGAAGCAAAGTTGCTTGTCTAAGAGCTGTTTTGCGGGTGACTATGAACCCCTTGGACCATCTAAGTAATGAACAGTTCATAGAAAAATACGGGCTGGCCTGTGGTGAAATAATGAGCCACCTCAATCTGGTGCAGAATAAATTGAAAAGAGGAACACACCGGAATTGTGCCCCTCTGACGGCTCTCTGCTTCAATGCCACCGGTGGATTCCTGCAGACCTACAGATGCACATGACCTCAGCAAGGCAGCAGCGTCCTGAATCTGTGCATGCATTGGTCACATTTCTGCTGCACCATGCACAGAATAACATGCAGTGCCCAGCAGGAGGGGATGCCTTGCATGACACTAAAATTGGTTTTCATGCCATTATTTTAGATGCAGTGGATGGAAAGCTCAACCCTGTCCATACATGCAGTGCATACAGGAATCCCACCTGTATATGTCAAAAAAGGTTCTTGGCACTAAATGTCCAGGTGATATGCAGCCGTCAAGGACATTTTACAGACACTGTCGCAAAGTAGCCTGGGAGTACACATGATGCTTGTATCTAGTCCAGCTTTGGTGTCAGATGGCAAAGGATGGTGCATTTACTGGTGGCTGGTTATTGGGAGACGTCGGTCATCCTCTTAGTGAGTACCTGCTGACTCCAGGGATGAGCCCCCAAACCGTGACTGAAGAGAGGTATAACAGCACACACCAAAGAACACACACTGCTGTAGAGCGTGCTTTGGCCACGTGGAAGAAGTGTCTGTGGTGCCTACAGAGGTCCTTGGAGCTCTAAGATTTCTCCCAGAATGTTGCTGTGCTGCTCTTGTGTGTAGTTTGCTGCACAACACTGCAGTAATTATTTTATGAAGATACATTGTTGACCACCCTCCTCAATAAGTTGTTTTGCGGCTTCTTTTGAGAAGTGTTACTTCCTTTTTCTATCGCCATTGCGCTTAATTTTTTACAAGAAAGCAACAGGAGCCCATTTTTTATATTTTCAGCAAATAGGTTAATTACGTATTTTGGTCTTACTTATGGATGCTTTAGTGTGTTTTTATTAAGTTTCTAATTAACTTACATATTTTTTTGATTTGCATATGTCTGGTGTGACAATCATGTATCTCACCACTGAAATACGTAGGATGGATTTTCCTGTTATCGACAGTCTGTGCTTCTCTCATGTTCTCTCAAGTTTGTTGGTTATTTCTGAAATAATGAAGGTCTTTGGGAAACGCACGTAGACCTTGCTCGTTCTTTACTTACATCTTTCATTCTCATGTTCGTCGTTGGCTAAGATCGACTGCTTTCCAGAAAGCCACCCCTGATCTGTAGGCATATGACTAATTATATGGGCCGGTGTGAGACTCAGTGGGATACGCCTCTGTGCCCACGATTGGATGGCTGCTGGTTCGCCCACGGTTTCAGCAGAATAGCCAGATGTCTGTGGGTCCTTGAGCAAGGCCCTTAACCCCCCAGCTTTTTCCATCCACTGCACTGTCTTCCTGTACAATTAATCTCTGGGTGTCATCAAGCAAATAAATAAATATTAAGAAAAGAGATCAGAGACTTTTACGAAACTTCAGACCTCTGAACTGATAGTCCACGACCTCAGAGTAGAGGGACAGAGGTCAAAGTAAATAAATTATAATGCATTCTCAACCAAATGAGAACCTGAAGAATATTGTCTGCATGTATGACTGGATACCAGAAATACTCCCCCAATGGGACAGGTGCCTCTCCTAAATTTAGCATCAAACTATGTTTCAGGGAACCTGCAGTGGATTCTGACTGATGGATTGATTCTCTAATTGCTTGTCAATTACTTCATGGATGATTCTGATTGGTTAACACATTTGGCGTGTATGTACTCATGAGCTCATTATTGGCTAGTACCCACAAAGTAAATGGTGTGGGGGATGGAAAGCATATTTCCTGTGTTAGACGCACGACGTAAAATTTTAACTAAGTATTCACGCCTCTCTCAGTGCGCTATATGCTAACACTATTGCTTTTTGTAAATTACCCATGTGTGACAAACATTTCCCATGCTTTTAATAAGCAATAATTCCCCCAGGACTGCTTGTCTAAATATATTCACATTTTAAAAAAATCTTCCAAAATACCACATGTTACTTTAACCAGCTTTTGATTATTTAAATGATAGAGTAATTGGGTCTACACTGCATTTAAGTCCAAGACAATACATCAACCATCAAAATTACAATTATAATTAATGATTATTCTTGCAAACGAGAACCCTTCGTCCCGTACATTTAGATTAGAAATATATATATCGACAAGTTAAATTAAGAAATTCTTATTTGACACATCTGATACAGTCATACAGAAACATAGAATACTTAGGAAAGTGATTTCCCGTATAAATATTTTTCACCGATTTAAGCAAGTAAAGATAAGGATAAATAATGGTTTGGAAGGTGTAATTACCATTAATGTATTATTTTTAGAGTATAACCCATATTGGCTAAGTTACTCTGTATATTCCATCAAATAATACATGGCATAAATATTAATATGCAAAGTAACGCAAACTACAGGTTGTTGATTTGAATTTGAATACCATGGTCTTTCAGGCACATCTTTAACCAAGTTTTAATAATGACAAGCGTTGTTTCATGAACATTATAATACCTACGCGTCCTATTTAAACGTCAAGATGGTTAATAAGTAGTCCTCACCTGCCTCGGGGGGATTTAGTCGGAATTCCCTTGCCAACCTTCGTGGTCCTTGGCAACCCCTACTGCAAGTTTAACTTCAGATATTTAAAATCAAAATCAGAAAAAAATTACTTCCACAAAAAAAAAACTGCTGAAAGACTACAGAACTAAGCTATTAAAACACAACAGTAAGTATGCTGCATATAGTTATAAGCGGGATGCAGCGTTCAAATGTCAAAATCATCGGTGCGCGAGCTTGTAACTCGACGTACAGTTGCGATCTGCTGACGGCTGCGGCGGAGCTGTCAATCACCCAGCGCCCCGATCCCATTGGCTGGGAGGCTTTATAGGGCTGGCCCTGCTCCATTTGGCAGAATACGCAGTAGTTTAGGGATTCCCAGAGCGAAACAAGTTCTTGATTTACATGGAAATGATGCCTTCACAAATGTGGTTTCCTTACGATATTCTCAAGAACGATAGGATGCCGCCGTGTTTGTCATACATTAATGTACGTTTAGTGGTTACTCTTCCTTTTATTAGGCCGGCAACCTTTTTATTGAAAAAATTACATCATGCTGTGTTACAGTATCGTAAACATTTTTTAAAATATAACATAAAAATTATGAAAGTGAAAGAACTTGCATAAAGCTATCTTTTACGTCCCTGCAAAACGTGATGTCGATCTGATAATTTCACCTTTATGTATCGTATGGCCACATCTGCCGAAAAGAGAAGCATAGTGTCACGCACTTCAAAGGGATATTACAAGTCTGGCCGCAAGGCTCACGTCATTCTCTGCGGTGGATTTCACAGCCAGGCTAAATTCAGAAATGTAACTCATTTTCAGTGCGAAGTGCAGTGCGGTGCATGGTTCTGCAGAATGTCCTAGGGCACAGACGCACAATGGACAATTTACAGACGCCAATAAACAATTGCATCTTTTTGCATTGCGAGAGGAAACCAGAATGCCCAGAGGAAACCCTCCCGAAGCCTGTTGCGCACCAGCTATGTGTCGGTAATTCTCTTTAATGCAAGTCATGGCAGGAAAGGAATGCTTGCTCTCGCGTTAAAGACGCCGAGGAACACGGTGACTTCATGTATTTAAATGCAGCCCTACGAAAAATTACGCGTACACGACGCGCTTACCGGATGAGCAGTTTGAAGAGGGTCGGATACAGGATCAAAAGTGAAAACGTTCATTTAGCAAAAGAGGGCTGTAGGCCGAATTGTGATTTCCTCTGACCTCTAAAAAAGCTCATTCTTAATTATTATGCCCCCATGCACAAATACGTTCAGGCAGTTACATGTGGGGATGGTTTTAAAAGCTAATTTTCACAGTTCATCCAGAAATTGGTTCCATTCTCTCCCATTTAAACACACACAAAGAAAAAGCAGATGATGAATTCAATAATTCAACAGACAAGATTAATGTTAGTTAGTAGCAGGCCATAAAATTTTAAAGCAAAGTGAAATCAGGATGATCAAAACCGATTCTTTTCAGTCCCTTTTATAATATTTCCCTCAACCTTTGAATATTCTGTGTCAAACTACAGAGTACTCAAGCTCAGGGGGCCACTAGAGATTTTAGACCTCATGAAAACATATCGTATTTGGCCCCAAATGCAGACTAATCCAATTTTTAAGGCCCTGGTCACCCTCCCCATAATGCCCTCATGCTCATGCTTACCAATATTTAATTAATAATTATACCGACATATTTGGTAGAAGCTTTCTAGGTTGAGACTTTTATGTTGAATGCCTATATTTGCTGGATTAAAGAACGCAAAACAAGCAAAATGTCAGAAGTGGGATATCATGTTGTATCTGTAGATGCAAGCCTGCAGTTTTTCTTAAATCATACTTGGGAAACTGATTTTCATTGGAAACCACTTTCATGGTTAACAAAGCTCTGACTCTGATATTAGCCACATTTGGTCCGGCTTTCTTTCGCTTGGTGAGGAATCCTGGCTCCTGATCATCTTCCTAATGTACCAGTGTTGATTCTTTCAGTCTAAGCACTTCAACGCAAAAATCGAGTAAACTGGTTGCAAAGAAAAGTCGAGGTCGAGGTCATTCGCAGTTTTCGTAGAGAACAGCGAAACAATAAGAATCATTGATAAACCAAGACCAAGGTCAGAATGAGCAGATCACTGGCACTAAATGACTGACCCAGTTTTAGAGTTTGTGAATAACATTCTGCAAACTCTGCTTCCCATCAGCAACGTTCAACAACTCATTCTTTCACAGAGCAAATAACCGGAGGCACAGCTAATGGTCACGGCCTGGGGCTCAAGGAAACGTTCTTTAAAACATGAAAGGAACACCCACAAACACAAAGACGGGCTTGTCTCTTCTCAGCTGGAGGGCGATGAGAAAGCCCTTAGGTGAGATCGCATGTTCAGATTGCACACGGTCTCCCCGAAACTACTCACTTCTGCTTTTTAAGAGGACTGGGGTATTGACGTTTCCATGCATACGGTGGTACTGGAGGAGTCTGAAATAGGCCATCTGGTCACATGTAACTGTTACTGTGCGAATACCGCATCGCCTGTGAGCTCCTGCAGAGTAATCTGAAGATGTGTCTTTATCCAGCACACCTGATGGCGTGCTGCACGTTAGTAATGATTTAAAATATCTATGTGGCATCTCACGTTCCCAGACATCATTTAGCAAGTACATTTGTTAAACAGACCCTGCTACCTATGCAAAGCATTTTGCATGACAAATAACAAGGTATGCAAAGGCTACCCAATCTTTATCATAATTTTTATAATTTTCATTCCCCCCCCCATGTTTAATGGAAATAATTTCATTATGTTGGTGTCATAAGTTTAACACACACCCAAACTCTTGTGTCAAGAAAAAGCATACATTTAATTTGACAGTGAAATATAGAGTTAGCAAGGCAAGTTGTCACATGGGGATTAAAAAAAAAAAAAAACTTTTTCGAGAACTCACACTTTCCATAATTGCAGGCAATATAAACGTGGAAAAAGTCATATTTCTTAATTAAAAAAAAAGGAACTATTTGCACCTGAACTGATACTAAGATTATAGCCGACTTACTAAACACAACAACTCGGTGAACAATAAGCTTATGTTACTTTGTAGATTTGCAATCATCCACCATTATTATGCCATTTCAAGCTGTAAACTTCCTTACACATGACCTATGGGTTATCCACCCACAGCGAGGAGTTTCCCATCCAGCAGGTCCTCAAAGCGCCGGCATTCCCCCAAACGAGAAACACGCCAGTGATGTCACAGCCCTAGACTGCAGCACTAGGCCTGTCTCCTCCATCTTTTGACACGGTGGGGTCCATGGCACGCTTCCTGTGGAAACGGACAGAGATTGTAGTCAGCGCAGAAATCAGACATCACCCGACAAATTACTCCAGTGACTCATTCATAGCAGTGCTCGCAAACTATCAAAAGCAAAATAAACTGGGTCCAAGAATAGTCTGATTATTTCAGTCACTGGATCTTTTGAAATGCCAAAGGGGAGCTTGAATCCTGAGGGCGCCTTTGGAGTTTGAGCCTAATGTTTACTAACCTGGGCTTCCCAGAGGTCAGGAGGAGGAAGGGGGCTTGGGTGGAGAGGCAAGGGGACTGGGAGAGGTAGGAACATCACTACGGCAGCTTGCATGTGTCAAAAAACACAAACAAAAAAAGAAATGAAACTTATAAGCAAACACAAAATACCCCATTAGCTATAACTTCCAAACTGCTAACTGAGTACTTAGCATTAATTGTAAGCGAATGTAATTTATAGTAAGCAGTTATTTAAGATAATCTCTTGCATAAATCAGTGGTTTTCAACATCAGTTTATGACCCCCCCGATGGAGCCCGGACAGCAGTGACAAAACTGCGTGATTCAGGTGACACCGCCAATGTGCAAAATTCTAAAGTAGCCCCCCGGTCAGAAGGCACTTCTCCACCGCACCAGCTCGCTTCCAGGAAAATACCGGAAGTACGACACTTCAAGATGTTGGTTTTCCACTGGCTTAAAAACTCATTTTGTACCGAGCTCAAAAAATTGCTGGAGTCGGGCTGGGCGACGTGCGATATTAAATCTAACAGCGCACTTTACGCACATGCAAGTCTCACATCGATAGTCAGCTAGATTAAGTTCAGGCTTTTTCATACATTTATACTGTACGGACATTGTAGCACAGGGGCGTAAAGTTTCACTAAAACATTTTTACTCTGTCACGGGGGGAAAAAAAAAAACACATAGCTAGCTTTGCAATTTTAATGATTATTCCTTTTTATAGATTATCCGATATACGTTTAAAAAAATCAGTTTGAAGTTTACCTAAGTAATCATAGTGAGAAAGCCTCAAGGGGAAAACGAAGGGTTAAAGCTCAACCTGCGTTACATGGCGGTAGAGGGCCCTTAGCACTGATCTGTTCTCGTTTGGGGGTTCCTGGTTCAAAAAAGGTTGGAAAACCCCAATGCAAATGGAAAAAAAAAATAGCTAATGGGATATTATTTAACTGAAACAAAGTGCATGAGCATATAACATAAAGATGGCACTGAAATAAACACAGGGCTAATGCAGCTAATTAAAAAGGTGTTAGACACATAAAAAGCAGCTGGTGCCCCCGCAGTGTTTGACAAACGGATACAAAAAGATGAGACTCTGCTACAAATACATACCGTATACAACAAAACTGGGCATAGCCCTGGCCAATATCGCTAAAATGCTAAACGATTCCATATTGTATCATCTTTCGATAATTTTATTTTTAAGTTAAAGTGAAGGATATCTGATATCCTGTATACTTAAAAACAAACAGGTTAGACTGACCAAGTTGAAAATAAGGACCTCAATACTGGCATGAATACTGGCAGCACATTCTTTGGTCAAATGGGACCAAAATAAATTGATCTGGATCAGAGAGGGTCCAGCATGTTTGGCGTGGACCTGTACTGTACTGTACTGAGAGGTGGGAGTGTTCTGATATGGCACTGGACCTGTACTGTACTGTACTGAGAG
>JAODKL010000049.1:2724365-2734471 GCA_026780765.1 Petrocephalus schoutedeni
GGCCGGCGTACTTTTATGGAGACCGTTATTCCTTAGGCGTTTGCCTTATGGTGCAGAGGTATCTCCAGGAAGCACCATCCACTGGGGTCACTTTTAATAATGAATCTTCTCTCCTATGGCCTACGGTTACCTCATTTCTGGCCCCAAGGGGTGTGTCAATCCCCACTGACTTTTACTACTAGGTTACTAAGTGCTCTATTATCAGTTTTTTTTTGTGGTTCAGTATTCAGAAAACTAGATTTTTTGTAGGTCTTGTACTTTATCTATGGAAGAAATGGGTTTTTAGTGAAATCACTGTTTTACCATGTTAAAGAAAGGCCACCCGTGACCTACACTGTCAGAATAAAAGTACCAGTTTGTACCTTTGAGGGTACAATTACTTGCCGCTGGGGCTGTACCCTCAAGCGTCTGCCAATTGTACTGCTATAGGTCAATGTCCCTTTTAAGGTAGAGAAATTGAACATTTTTGTACTATTGGAGATGCATTAGAGTTGTTTGTACGTTGCGGGAACAAAATTGCACTAGGGCTGTATTTGCATGGCTGTTTGGGACTGTACATTTTAGTCTGTCATTATAACGAGCTTTGCTTCCTACGCCGGGCTGTGGGTGTGAGATTAATTAAATTTCTGATCAGATGTAATCAAAAATGACCTTTCTGTCACTGAACCATCCAAAATGATTGATTATTTAAGGGTGCTAAAAGCATCCTCCATGAAGGATAATGCGTAATTATCTCTATTTAAACCCTGCGAGCAATAACAGACACGAAGACTAAAGACGGAACATGACAGAATCGCCGTCTGACACAATTACCGTAATTACAGTCCCGACGTGCATGGGTGATGCGCGGCTTTCGTGATCACAGCTTTGTTTTTGATCGCTGTACGGTAGCCGCACGTAGTTATTAAACCGCCGAATCGGCGCCCCGTGGGCACTCAAATGCCCCCGCCGAACGTACCGCGGCCCCCAGACACGTGATAAACGGAGACGGATGTGGATAATTAGTAAGATAAATGTATAGAAAAGCGGTAGGAGGAGACCTATTTAGACGTATTGGAAAGTTTATTTGGGGAGCAGAAAAATCAGGTTGTGGGGGCATTAATTCGTACCCACTTGCCTGTTTGCTTTTGGAAAAACTCCAATATAACCTTTTGTTTTTCTAAAATGATTCCGATATGATAAATTATATGATTAATAAAGTTATTTTCTTTTTGCATTAAATTATTTGTAGGTAATTTTTCCGTGATTGTTCATCACTGCATTCTTAATGATGCTCCGGTGTTCTTGATTGGCTGGGAGCTGGGAGGGAGCAAACATGCGGTCTGGCTGGGGGTCAGGTTAGGAAACACTGCTCGAGGTTAAAGCTGCAGCCTTGTACTGGAGAAGCCATTATGGAGGATGGATGAGATATCATGAACTGTCTGTTAGAGCTACCTTCTATTAATTTAAGATGAAGTTCATATTGGGGAGAACTTGAAAAATGTTAGTTTTTAAAATTGTTTTTTTTCTTCCCCCCAGATTGCAGCTCAGGGGAGAAACCTGAAAAGCTACCATTACATACTGGCCAACCTGGTGAGTAGGCAGCAACAGCCGATTTCCAGTGGCACTGTACAGTGTGACTGGGACGCGGGCACCCGCTTCCCCATCGGTCGACTTGGGGCGAGGCCAGCACTCTCAGTAGACTGGGACGTGGGTAAAAATGGAACTGACATTTGAGCAGACAAACTGTATTCCATTCAGAAACATCTATAAGGTTTTCTGTACATGGGAGTCAATTATCTACCATTTAAACTAGATGGAATACATATATAGAAATGTTAAGCCTCATAAAGATAACCTGGGGTGTTTACATATATGTGTGTATTATTAGCAGAGGATTGTCATTTCCGGTCCAGAACATAAAAATTCAGGCCAGGATTTTGTTATAACCAACCAGCTGTGCACTATATGACTGTGACTCTTTATGCTTGACTGGTTGGTTGAAACAAAATCTTGGTCTGGATTTTTACTTTCTGGACCTGAACTATCCGCCTGTGTTTGGATAGCATAAAATACTTAAATCAAGCGCAAAATAACAGAGTTAAGGTTTCGATTGTTAAGGCTCACCTACTCTACTGTCAAAGTTAAGTCTCTGTGGAGTTTTAGCTTATAATTATTTACATGGCCGAAACCAAGGCCCAGAGCACTGTGGAGGTCCGATTGGAGAACACGTTCAGATAGTAGCTGTGTTGGGCGCTAGGCAGCGTGCATCAGCACCAGCAGGTAATCAGAGTCGTTCAGTCGGATCCTGTGTAATATTGTGATCCAAGTAACACATCACGATGCTGAATGCAAAACACGGCAATTTAACATTCCGCTCGGAGGCCGATTTACTGCTAAATTTGTACAAATCACAGCCAGCATCTGAAACCCAGTCATACAGGCCCTAATGTTCCTGTCAGGTGCAAAGATGGGGTTAGATATATAAAACATAGCAGTTTTATCAGCAGAAACAGAGAGATAGCATGTTGTTCCTGAGACAGCAGGGCATGCATCGTGCAGCAAAGACTGGATCCAGATTCACTGGGCTTTGTGACCTGCAATGATACCGTAATCCATCTCGACCCACCTTTACTGCCCCTTGTGATGGGTAATTAGCAAAGTGTGGGGAGGGGTGGCGGAAGTGGAGGTGGCTTTGTTCATTATTTGTTGTTTCCCATCATACCCTACAGTGTGACTCTGGGATTTGTGGCCGTGTACATCTCAACAAGAATAAACAAAAAATGCTGCTGTAGCAGGAATATAAGGCACGCAAGAGAGGACTGTCTCCGGGGGGGAGGGCGTTTTTCGCTCTGGTAGCAAATAAACAATGCTCGCAATTTCCAGAGAGGGACCAGCCTGTAATTTGGGTCTTAGAGTAGTCCTGCTCTGTAACATTAAAATGCGCTGCTGATCAAGCACTTCTCTGTCGGTTCTGCTTGAGTACGTGAAAAGAAACGAGCTATGAGGGAGATTGGGCCCACCGCGATTTTAACGGACGGGTCCTGCCCGGCAAAATGTGACACGTAGCGTGACGTGTAGCGTGCGGCCGTGCGCTCTCAGCCTGTCCGTATACAGCTTGCTCTGCCCACCGCGATTTGTAAAGGTTCGTTTCTATAGTAACGTCCTCAGTTGACTGCTGCGTGTTTACCCGCAGACGGATCAGGAGAGCCGCCCAGGTTAGCGCTATGATGCGGGACCCCGGTTTAGACTGGAACGTCCAGGAAACGAGAGCAGGAAAAACCCTCGCCTGAGAAGGCTATTGGGAGGTGCCAGCGTTAAACTGGAAATCTGGCTACTGCCTCCATGTTTCCCCTGAAGCGATAGGTGTCCAGCAGCTCGCAGGCAGCACAGCGACGCGCGGGAGCAGGCGCCGCTGTAAACACGGCCTCCTTGGCGCGACGGCGGGAAAACTGCCGCACGGTAAATGGACTGCTGGATCAAACACTTATCTACTCCTACATTCAGACATCTCCTGTGCTTTTTACATCCGACTACAGGAGTGTTGTGCCAGTGTAAGCGTGGCATCGGAAGGAGTGAGGGAAGCCAGTACAGTGCGACAGCATGCAGTAATGGGAGTAATGCAGTTACAGTGTAACAGTATGCAGTAAGGGGACTTGTGCAGTTACACTGTAACAGTATGCAGTAAGGGGACTTGTGCAGTTACAGTGTAACAGTATGCAGTAAGGCGAGTTACGCAATTACAGTGTAACAGTATGCAGTAAGGGCAGTTACACTGTAACAGTATGCAATAAGAGGAACTATGCAGTTACAGTGTAACAGTATGCAGTAAGGGGACTTGTGCAGTTACACTGTAACAGTATGCAGTAAGGGCAGTTACACTGTAACAGTATGCAATAAGAGGAACTATGCAGTTACAGTGTAACAGTATGCAGTAAGGGCAGTTACGCAATAACAGTGTAACAGTATGCAGTAAGGGGAGCTACACAGTTACTGTACAGTGTAATAGTTTGCATTAAGGGGAGTCATGCAGTTACTGTAATAGTATGCAGTAAGGGGAGCTACGCAGTTTCCGTGTATGCAGTCAGGCCAGCTGCGCAGTTACAGTGCAGTGGTGGGCACAGTTATCCAAAAAGTTAGCATCAACAACCACTAATCCCCTAAACTCCAAAGTTTCATTTTATAATGCTTAATCAATAATCCAATAAAAAATGTAGCAGAAGTTAACGGCAACCACTATCCACTAACTTTTGTTGCATGAATTTAGCTTTGTTTTGGTTTTTGGTCTATAGCTCTGTCAATCAGAAACCGAAAAATACAACTGGGGCCTGGATCATGAAGCCAGATTTCTTACTTAGCCAGATAACTTGTTGGATTTAAGTTGGTCTGGTCTTAATGTGAGTGAACAAAGATAGAGTCCATTTAAACTGGTTACTTTAATCCCAACAAGATATTTTACTAAGCAGGAAATTCAACTTTGTGATACAGGCTCTAGTTCCTCGCTTAGTTCAGGGTAGCCCGGTTTAAATGGACTTTAATCATTTCTTCAGTGCGGCAGCGAAAATCACTTCCCAGGAATACTTACTCTACATTGTAGGTATCTTCTTTACACATACTGTGTAAGAAAGCATCTCATTATGCAGATCACTTTTCTATAATTGACTTTTTGCACAGTTTATATAGTTATAATGTGTCATTTATCCGCCTCTTTTGGGATTGACTGGCTTTTGCGCCTGGGAACGTGGATGGGGTTCCGTTCCCCGGAATCTGGCACAGAGAAGCCGCCTTTCTGAGCGGCTCTGTCTTCATTAAGGAGGGGTGGGGGGTTCAGAATAGAGCCGCTTCTTTCCACCTCCAGATTCCTGGGACCTGATTCTCACTCCGTCACAGAAGGCTACATTAATACCATTAAAGCTGCCCTTCCTATCCCTTCCACATTTAAACCTTTTTCTTTATTTATTTGCACTGAAAATAAATTGATTTGATTTCCACCAAGCGCTGACTTTTAATTGCAGTCTCTTTGTAGAAAGCATACATCTCCTTTCACACCCACGTGCAGCTGCGTAACTCCGAGGAATTCAGATAAACATAAAGACATGAAGAAAATCCTTTTCTCGGCTCTCCGACTCCGGCGGGCTGCGTATAATAAATTCTCATTACGTGGCACCAAAAATAGACAGATTGGTACTTGACTGGTGACTAAACTGAAAGGTAACGTGAGATGTCGGCACATGAGTTGCAGATGCGAGGGAAGAGCTGTGGCTGGTGTGAATCTGCTTACCGCTCACACCTTCAGGGTTATTTATCTGGGGCCGGGTTCAGCTCAGGACTGCACCCCAGTGAATAGGAGGACGCTTACACAGTTAGGGCTATTCCAGGTCACTAATTCATCATATGGCTCACAACTACCCACACAAACACCGGGAAAACATAAACTGAGCCAATGTAAAGCCCAGGACAATACGTTTCTGTTGTGTTGATATATGTTGATTTGAGTTAATTATGGTGTATTGTTAATCGGGAGCCCCCACCACAAAACACAGAGCACAGTCCTTATATAATCTTACGGTGTATTTCATTCTTAGATGCCATCTGCTGAGCTATCTGCTACTTCCTGGGTGGGATTATTTCGTATCGACCAAATGGTTAGAGCTTCAATGAATTTAGGGTGTTTATTAGTTTGTTTTGAAGTTGCACAGGGTTGAGAATGTTCTTCCGGTTCGAGATGACCCACGTGAACGGCGCGCTTGTCTCACAGGGGTTCCTCGACATCGACCTGTCCGAGTTCAAGAAGAGCGGTGCCAACGTGACAGGGTTCCAGCTGATGAACTACTCGGACCCGGACGTCAGCCGGACCATACAGGAGTGGCTTGAGTTTGACAGCAAGGATATCAAAGCCCCCAAGAAACGGCTGAAGGTAAAATCGGGGCCAACGCCAAAAGCTATACCTTAATTCAGCAACGGTAAATGGTACACAGATCCCGCAATACCAGCGTGGCTGAAGATTTAGGCACTTGAGGAAGCATCGTTTACCTTCAAATTTGCGACGATTTGCAATTAAAAGGAGACCTGCAACGGTTTGATCCCTTTCCAGTGATTGTGTTTTTGTTACTGTCTATATGCATTGTCCTGTACCTCTGGTTATTTGCACTATTTCCGATGTATCATTGTTGCTGTCCCGCCATTGTTCATTGTTCGGCTCTCGCGGTGAAATTGCGGTACGTTAACCCCCCCCCCCAGTACACGGGAGCCCTCACCTACGACGGTGTCAGCGTCATGGCTGCAGCATTCCAGAACCTCCGCAGGCAGCGTATCGATATCTCCCGACGTGGCAATGCGGGCGACTGCCTGGCCAACCCCCCGGCGCCGTGGGGCCAGGGGATCGACATCCAGAGAGCCCTGCAGCAGGTAGTGCTTTAGAAAAATCGGGTTGGCCACACGGCCCTGGTTAACCCAGTACTGATTACCAAATACTGACTACCCAATGCCGATTACCTGAGCAGCGCCTACTCAAAATCGGAATCGGAATGGACTTTGCCATGTATAGCCTGAATACACAGAATTAGTTTTGGTATAACTAGTCACGCTTAAGTAAAATAAATGGAAAAAATAATGTGACGTGGAATATTAACATCGAGTGATAATCAACGAGCAGCCCAGAGTACACTGTCAGAAAAATCCCTGGTACAGTTTTGTTCCCCAGTTTGGTTCCCCTTATAAGGTACCTTTACCTACAGCTAGGGTACAACTGGCAGACCCTTGAGGGTACAGCTCCAGTTACAACTAATTGTAACCCTCGAAGGTACAAACTGGTACTTTTTTGCGCCAGTGGTCTCCCCTTTTCCGCTGTTCCACTTTCCGCATTCAACCGCGGTCCCAAAAATGTCTAATGAAAAAATTCCAGAAATAAACAACTCACAAGTTTTACATTGCGTGCCGTTCTGAGCAGTGCAATGAAATTGCAGCCCAGCCCAGCACGCGAATCATCCCCTGGAACAGTGCATCCTTGCAGTAAGCACTGCCAGCCTGTTAGTCACGTAGTCACCATCTCGCGGTATCTATCGCGGTATCTATCGCGGTAGCGCTGCATGTTCAGGTAACCCTTATTATTTATACTTCTTCTGTTTTATTGTTAGGTATTGGTGTTGGTGACTTACTGTGTGTAATTCGTAAATTAAACTCTATCGTAGCTACGCATGTACATGAAAATCAAGTTATATACAGTGTTTGCAAGTCTTGTGGGTCCGGCTGTCCACGGTAGGTCTTGGAACGTATCCCCCACAGATATGGGGGCACTACTGTACACACGAGTAAGCGAAACGAGACATCAGCATGAGGGGCAATGGGGCAAACCACCTGGACAATACAGAAAAAGACAGGGGCCCAAAAACAATGCAAGATAATCTGATTGCTTTGTGTTGGGGGCAGAGAATGATCTGCATTCATGGGGCCCAAAATCTGTAGTGGCATCCATGGGTACACAGTATTAACAGGAGGGCAAAGGAATGAGAATAAATATTATAGATAGCAGTATCTGAATAAATAGAAATTTGCTTTGAAAAATTGTGAATGGATAATGAGGAGGATGGTGAAATGCATTGTGGGTAACTCTGCAGGTCCAGATCAAAGGACTGACGGGACACATCCAGTTTAATGAGAAAGGCCGGCGGACCAACTACACCGTCAGCGTGATGGAGCTGGGGGCGGACGGGCCCAAGAAGGTGGGTGGCTGGAGCGGGCGAGGCGCACGGCGAGGCTGCCGGATCTCTTTGTGTTCATGAAGAAGGTCAGACGAGCTCGTTTTGACGGCAGGTCGGATACTGGAACGAGGAGGAGAAGTATGTCAGCACCGCCACGTACCCGCACGGCAGTAACGAGACCTTCGGGCTGCAGAACCGGACCTACATCGTCACCACCATCCTGGTAAAGCCATATTGAAATCTAAAAACCAAAACAATGCTTTATTTGCACAAGTACTCCTTTTAAAGACATGCACGCGCCCGCACACCTGTATATATGAAGCTGCGAGTGAAGCTTGGGGCCCGAATACAGAGTAAGGCTATTTATCTGGTTCCCCGGAGCATTTTGGGGGTTAGGGGCCTTGCTCAAAGGCCCAACAGACACATGCCCCCAGAGATCAGAACGTATCTACCTGTGCATTTTAAGCCCATCGGGGTCCCTGGAGAATGTTACCAGTGTCACAGTGACGGCAAGGGGTAATTTCTCCTGGGTTTGAAAAGGAGGGATCAGAGTGGCCGTCCAGTCCCAGTGCCACCGCCTCCTTCTGCAAAACAGTTGTCTTTTCCTGTGCAGACAGATGGGTGGTGGGTGGGTTGGCGGAGGGAGGGAAGGGGGTAACCACCAAAAAATAAGTATGGGGGTGCTGGTACTGGAGTCTAGGCCAGCGGTATTAAGCCCCCCCCCTTTCCTTTCTGCTGATACATTCTCAGTGTTGCCTCGTTTATTTATTTCCGCCCATCCACGGCAGACGCGTCTCCGTCCGGCTCCTCCCAGACCCCATCCTCCCCATATGCCGTCTCCCACCCGGGGTCCCGCCCCCTGCCGCTTGGTCTGATGTTGCTGCTGTGGGGTGTTCCCGCGGTTTGCTCGCGACGCCCTGCCTGTCCCTCTCTACGCGCTCAGTGTGTCACTGGCACCGCTCGGGCTGGCTTTTTGTTCTCTGCATTTAAGCACTCATTAAAACCGAACCTTTGGTTCTGTGTTCTTCAGGGACCATAGCCATTCCTGTTTAAATTTTATGTAAGGCCTTTGACAAGGTGCCATGGTGGTTAACGCCGATGCCTCGCACCTTCAGGGCTGGGGGCTGGAATCCTGGCTCCCTCTGTGTGTAGAGTCTGCCTGCACGTGAAGTTTCGCGTCCCTGTATTTGTGAGAGCTGCTCTTACAGAGAAGCTACTCTAGCTACCCTAAGCTACCCCAGGCTGCCTGCAGCCCTGTCCTGGATAATGCAAAAGAGAATGGATGCACCTTTGTCAGTCGACTGTATTTCTGTTGTCCATTTTTGTCTAAATGCATTGAGGGTCTTATATACCAAAGAATATGGTGAAGCTGAGCGCGTAAATTTTTTTTTCCATCCCGAATATCTGAGCTTTAATCTTGAGGTTTAGCTGCGGCGCGTACCCTGCGCCTAATAGTCACCTGCTGCTTTGAAGAATTGGACTGGCTGTAAACGAACATTAGTGAGTGTTAGCCCGTTAGCAGCTTACCTTAGCATTGATAGCAAATATTCTGTGTCACTTCAGACCAATGGAATGGGGGGGGCGTGGCCAGTGGTGCTGCTCGGGCATCAGGATTGGCTTGTGGCTGCCTGCCCTGTTTTGGGACAGTCCAGTTTCAAGTTCCGCACTAATAGGTGTTATCAGGTGTAATATGCGTTGCAAGGCTGTGTGTGGCTTGGTGGGCCAGACCCACTGTCAGGTTGAAGGTTGTTGGTTCGAATCCCGGGGATATCAGACTGATGCTTTGCGCTGTTGGGCCTTTGACCAAGGTTCTAAACCTTTGGATATGCCCCTTGGGTGCTGATCGTTGAACTCACACCCCAAGCTTCACTCTCACCTGTATGTCTCACCGCAGAGCATGATGGGAAATGCATCCCAGTGTATACGTGCTCACACTTGCACAAATGGCAGAAAAAAAAACCCCGGGAATCTCCTCATCTCCACCCCGAAGGAGTCGCCGTACGTGATGCTGAAGAAGAACCACGACCAGTTCGTGGGGAACGACAAGTACGAGGGCTACTGCGTGGAGCTGGCCGCCGAGATCGCCAAGCACGTGGGCTACACCTACAAGCTGGAGATCGTGCCGGACGGGAAGTACGGCGCCCGCGATTCCGAGACCAAAATGTGGAACGGCATGGTGGGGGAACTGGTATACGGGGTAAGCCGCCGACGCAGAGCGGGGCTATGGGATTTAGCCGTTCAGCTCAGACTCGCGGAGGACTCCAGAGCTCGTTATGGACCGGCCTGAGGCCGCCTTCTCTCCAGGGTCTCGGTATGGCGGTTTTGATCCGCGCCCGAGTGCGATTACCGTGTTCACAACCTGCCTAAACGGATCGCGCTAAGGGAGGAGTTGAACCAGAGTCAATTTTTACCGGACTAAAAAGCGCT
>JAODKL010000049.1:2749575-2769012 GCA_026780765.1 Petrocephalus schoutedeni
CCATAATTCTTTTACAGGCACGATTTCTCTTCATAAACAAAGGTACAGAGCGGCCTTCACTCCCCTGTCTGAGTCTCGAGCCTTTGGGTATTTTTGAGACACGCACAGATCCCAACCCTCATAATCCACTGAAGACTTTTCCTTACTCTTGTAAAAATTCGACCGCACCTCTCGCATAGGTAGTGGTTTGCCTGTCTTGTGTCCACATATCTCACTGTATGCTAATGGTTAAGGACTCCTGTTGTGCCGGAGATGCACTCAGTTCTGCGTGGAGAAGCTGGGTTATATGCCTGACAGCTTCGGCCAGGGACTCCATCCCGCGTGGCGACTGATCAGGTCCTACATCTGAGGCTGGAGCCTAGGGCGCCTCTCGCTTTGTGGAGAAAGTGTGCCATGTGGGTCCATGACAGACGGCGGGCGGAATCTCTCCACTCATCACCAACTCTGATCAGCTTCTCCCCGTTCCTGAAATGTGCCCCTTTCTCCTGAGTCATCTTTACACTTGTTAAATGTGACATAAGGCAAGTGTGCGAACTTTTCTCACCTTCTACCAAAAACAACTGGCATCTGTTCACGGTTTAATTTTTTTTTGTAATTTAATTTACAACAGTTTGCAGTTTACAGTTTGCTCAGCATCCGCTGAAATTCCTGGAGCGGCAATATCGGATATGTTATGTGACACTAAATTATAGTAAGGCAATCGGTGGAAGACATTTCCGCCAAGCTGATGAAGACTGTTTTGTAGATCAAAGCACCTAAACCATGGAGTGTCGAGAAAGTAGATTAAGAAACCGATAAATAGGAAACCATTAAATTCATAACGAATCCAGCCCATCTATGGTTCCTGTCTTTAGACTTCTGTGGGAAATAGCACAGTGAAAGCAACGCTGTGTTTGGAAACCTGGTCACAAGGGTCTCCTCAGTTAATCCCATCCTCACCTATCCGACATTTCAGTCATGCGCTGCATAGCAACCTCTGTTAGCCTTTTTTGTTGAAGAGCCGCCTGCCGATTTTCCGTCCTGGAAACCCGGGCTCTCGTTTGCATGTCGCACTTACCCGCGTCCATGACAACGCGCCTTTTCAGTCTGACGCGGGCGAGGGGCTTCGGAGCCGGGACACAAAATACGCCAACGAAAGGTTCAATTCCCTGGAACTGCGTCACGTTTTCCGTCCTCGGATGGATGCTCTTATCTTTTTCATTTCTTAGACACAGCAAATCCCGGAGCTTGATTTATTCTTTACATCCCGCTGTGCAGACAGACACTGCAAAACCTGTGTCTCGTTTAAAAAAAAAATAATTGTACCCCTTTGAAGTCTCCTCAGGTGAAAGTTGAGTTAGTCTCCTGCTCAGTATTTTTAGTGATCCTGTTTAGGTGCTTGTTTCTGAACGTAATGGACCACAGTCAGAAGAGCTCTGCACGCTCTGCATCAAAGAGTTATTTTCATAATATTTATTAAGCAGCCACTTCTCTTTGAGAAAGCAGAATCCCAGGGGTTAAGAGTTTTGCTCTGGGGCCCAATGGTGACATCACTGTGTCAGCCCTGGGATTCGACCCAACGACCATACATCCATTCTCTGAAAGCGTTTATCTTTCCGGGTGGCTTATCCTGGAAGCTACGGGTACGAGACAGGGAACAACCCAGGCCGGGGGACCAGCCTGATGGGCACACATGCACAATTTGGTAACTCCAAATAGCCTCAGTATGTTTTTGGACTGGGAGAGGAAACCCCATGATGACACAGGGAGAACATGCAAACTCCACACACATGGAAACCCAGCAGAGACTTGAAGCACAGTGCCAGAGGTGTGAGGCGACAGTGCTAACCACTGCACCACCACCCCGACCTTCCAATCAGACATGCATCACCCAAACCCATTTAGCCACACACCTGAATCTTTGATCTTGCTTTTTGCCAAAGCATTAAATATGAATGTCTTTGGGTCACTATCTCGCAAAGAGACGACTCACCGTTGTGTGTTGGTAAAAAGCCCTTATTGTTAATGGGGACCTTCACGGTTTGTTTAAGTGGACACATTCATTTACTGAAAGGCCACGAGAAACGTGTATAAGGGCTGACAACAGGCTTTGTGCAGGTTTGATAGGTTGCCGTGGTGATTTTAGGATTTTTTTTTTAAGAGGGGCCATAATTAATAAAGAGGGGCCAATCTTATCATTAGCCAATGAAATGTTTTAAATTGGTGAGTGACAGCTGGGGCCCCACCCCCTGTATACGCTCCTGGAAGGGGGGGAGAGAGAGAGAGAGAGAGACCATGGCCTGGAGAGTAGCTCCATCATGTCTGTCAGGAACTGCGCCCAGCTTTGGGCAGAGGCGACAAATTTATTCTAGTGTCGAGGCTCTATTTTCCTGCGGGTCAAGCTTGTCACTTCTGCTCTCGCGTCCCCCTTGGTCATAAACACAGAGGTACTGGGGGCATGGAGACGCGGTGCTGCAGAGGTCACCCTGACGCCGCCCATTGCCGGGCCACTCGGCGGCGCGCTCGCCAGACTGGGATAGTGGAATTCTGTGATGGTGGAAGTACTGCTGTTTTTTTTTTGTTGTCCCTCCTCACGTGAGAGGCAGCCTGATAAAAAAAAAACCGCGGCAGAAAGCTGTCTTGAATTTTTCCGTTCAGATTGTCCCGGATAAAAACAAGATGGCTGCAGCACAGGGATTAAGGCCGAGCCGATTTCTGCCATGAGGCGTCCTTGGAAAGCTCACAGATGGTTTGCCGTGATCCAAGAAAAGTAGATCTCTACATGCTCTTGTTAAAGTCCCTTTTATCTCTAGTACATCTGAAGATGTCTTCAAATGAGATTACTGTAAGATCTCAGCTGCTTCTCTTCTCGCCTTCCAAAGCAATCTAAAATTGTTTTTTTTTTTATTTTTCCTCCAAATGCAATTGCAGGAGATATAATTCAGCCAAAACAAAAAGTATTGTGGAACTGAAGGCTCCCACTCTGTGTCTACTAAAAAATAAAGTGAGATGAACTCTCCCTTTGGGAAGAGTTGATAAATTTGTGTGTGTTTGTTTGCACTTGCGTGTGTGTGAGTGTGCGTGCGCGCGCTTGCTAATTATTACATTTGGGGAACAAAATTCTCTACACTGTGATATGAACCTGTAACTTTTTACCTCGTAGGGACATTTTTTTCTCATAAGGATGTCATAGCTGGGATTTGGGTTTTGCCCATAGAAATGAGTGGTCCCGACAAATAATATGTGGCATGTGTGTGTACGTTTGTGCGTGCGTGCGGTTGTGTATGCACGTGTGTGCACATGCAAATTTGTCTCAGTGTCAGTGTATTTTTAACTATCGAAATGAGGGAAAAACCGCAGAGGGCACTGATGAAATTTATTTCATGAATGGTGAATGAAAAAACAAACTTGGTGATTAATATCAATCAGAAAGGTATTGTGTATAGTGCAGTTTATGCTTTCTAAAATCCGAGAGGAGGTGATTATTATGTGTTAAGGGCAGGTATATGTACTGTATATATTGGGAGGGGAAATGTAGTGCTCTTTGGTCAGAAGCTCGGTGTTAGAGGTTGGCCAGACACTCGTGCCGCGGCTGACACCAGATCGCCCAGATGGCAAGTCGGTCATCCTAGCCAATCAGACGCAAGCCACTGTATCTTGTCACAATGACCAATCTGTGCCTAAGGGCTCCGTTTGCTACTCTTCTTATGAACCGCAGAGGCCTTTGGTGGAGGCAGTTATTTCGCATATAGATATAAAATTCACATAGTCGTGAAACACGGGAGAGCGTATCTGTCCCTGTTACTTTGCAGTCTTGCCTTTTTGCACTCTACTCATCCAGTATATATTTTAATCCTTTTAAATTCCTCAATGCATTTATGTATTTTCAATGCATATGTATATATTTTGTACATTAATATATTTTTTTGTTTATAGACCTTTTTTTTTATTACCTTCTTGACCTTTCTCTGCATTGTCACTGGTGTAGCATACCAAACTTTGTGGTATTCTTATTTTTATTTGTCAGTTTAGCTGATGGTTGTCTGAAGTAAGTTCATTCAGGCGCAATGGCCCAGTTCTTGGAGGTTTACTGGTTTTAAACTGGTTTTGTAAACCAGTAAACTTGGAGGTTTACTGGTTTACTGGTTTTAAATCAGAAACCACCCTGTATATATGTATGTGGTTTGCAAAACCCCCCCCCCCCCCGTCACTTGTTCATAAGGGGTTGCCAGATATGATCCACAGATTCATCCTTTGCTGTAACATTTTGAATTGTGATTTCTTTAATTTGCTGTGATGGATTGTTCTCTGCCACTCCACCCTCCAATGTCATACAACAGTAAAATACAGTGACTTTCGCGATCTTTGTGACAAGTAAACATTCTGTCTGCAGAATGTTCCCAGTATGAAAGGAAAATGTTGAATAAAATAGCAAAGTATATCAGGGGGTGCGTTGCATCATTTCCCCTCTCGTATGTTACATCACTTCCTGTCTCAAATGTTGCATCATTTCCTGTCACTGAAGATACAGAAATAAGCTCCAGAAACAGGTTGGAGAGTTATCAAACACAGCAGGCAGTGTGCAGGACAGCTGTAATATTTATACAACACAAAATTTATTGGACACCGGCTTGGATATTTCTATTAACTTGGTTGTCGCGCGAGACTGGGTGAGAGCAGTGCCAGCTGCCGGTTCGGGCTGGATGGGAACACGCTTTTTTTTTTTTTACCCAGGTCCATGGTACCAACTGTGTTTGCTGGCTTGTTTTCTAGCTGAGCTCCAGATTTTGGAGGAGAGGGGTGTTGCTTGAATTCTGACAGTGTTAGCCTACTTAGGACTGTACCAGAGGCATGTGTATGTGTCAGTTAAATGGACAAAGACATCCTTGTTTGCATCAATTGGTTTGACATTAACACCGACCCAGATCAGGGTGATGGTCAGCCTGGAGTCGATCCCACGAAGGCAGGGCACAGTCCAGTCCATCCCAGGGCACACACACATCAGCAAATTAGGACACAAAGTCACCTGACCTGGCACATTGTTCCAGGCCCCTGAAAATGAAAAACTATTTAACTTCTGTTTAATTTCTGTTGTATTCTTTTTGATTGCATACATCTCAAATTGAATGTCATTAAGGATTCAAAGGGTTCATTGCTCTGTGTATCGTTACAGGTACTGAGTACAATAAGATGCTTACTAGTGTATTCATGCAGACAGACACAGGGTAAGAAGACTGTGCACACACTTACTAACAGGACACAGAACAACAGTTCTGTATAAGATATGGGTATATCTGGGAGATACATTAGGACTAATATTACTATATTAATAATATTAATATTTCTTTATGGCTCTCACAGTAATACCCCATTGTGTACACGCTTGGATGTATCATCAAGCCATTTTATGATAATGAAACAAATCCCATGAGGCACAGTGACCATCATCAGATAAAGCATGTAAAAATTTTATTTATATATTTTCACACACAGTACCTTCGCATTCCAGTTAGATTTATCACTATAAACGGTCAATAAAAAAAAAAGATTTAGTTGAGCGATACCCAGTGTTAATAGTATGTCACAGACACAAAGCCTGTATTTTCAACTGCTCTTATCAGGTTTCCCTGTGTGTATAGCGACTGCATTGTGCTGTATATGCAATTATAGCTTCCCTGATAAGAGAGAACATTGTCATAGCAACCGCGGGGGAAGCTGAATATTTTAAAGTCACTGGCTTTGTCGGGTTCACTGCGACTCGGCTGATTGAGCGGTGCCATGGTGCCGTTTCAGAAATTAAAATGCTTTGCAAGTATCTCGCCCCCTTTTTCTTCCCACCATCCGCAGTGCGCGCTGCTGGATGGCGTCTGACGTCGTCAGGCATCTCATTATGGCCGTGAATCAGTGTGACTTTCGTAGGAGGCCCCTTTCCGGCAAGCCCGGGGGTCAAAGTCGGTAAACTCCTCTGGAGTTCCCCTTCGCGACAAAAACCACAAGCTCGTGTAAGCCAAAGAAAATTGCGCGGCTTTGACTAAAGTGTGTGTAATAATACCTTTTCCATTCCCATTTTCCCATTAGCACATATTTAAAAACAGACAAAAACATTTACAAGGGCATATTAATTACTCATAATAAATGAAAATTAAGTTATATTAACTGCTTTAGCTGAGAGCGTTCCTGTGTAATTAAGGTGGTCCTGTTCCCTCAGGAGCTCTCATTTGAGGTTTGGATGTAATATTTGCTTCATCTTTGTTTTTTTCTTTTGTTTCCTTAAATATTTTATTACTTATGCCTTATTATTATTATTATTATTTCTTTTTTATCTAATGAATCTGGTTACTTTTATCCAGAGCAACCCAAAAAGACAACTACGTTGTTGTGTGAGTTCAAAGAAATTTTAAAAGCATTAGGATAGGATAAGAGAGGATATTAATAGCTATAGTTAGCTTATCAGCCATAGTTAAATCATTACACAGTATATTATACAAGTCAAATTTGCAGTCATGTTAATCTGAAGCAGTATATAAGAAATTCTGTCTCATACACATTCATATGATTCATATTCATATATCTAGGAATAGTCTTAGACTATCCTAAGGTTCCATTAGAAGAGGAGTTTTACAGCATGTTTGGTATAACACATGACCGTAATTTTGTCAGTCGGTGTTATTTGATGCATAAATGTAAGCTTCACGCTAGAGAGGATTGATGGTGTTCAGTATTTCAGAATCTTGCTCTGCACAGGAGCTATTTCGGTTTAAAAATGGGTTGTTTGGGTTTTGAAGCCTTTTGCAAGTTGTCTTTTTATGCTAGGAGCCTTAGAGGTTGTAAAAGTGCAAAAAAACGTGGCGACATCTTGGAGAGAAAAAAAAGCTGTATAAAAGATTTGTATAGTGTCATTTTAGGGTAACGTAGTTCCCTTCAAGTTAAACCCAGCTCACGATAGCTTAACGTCTTAAGTTGTGTTTGGCTTGGCTGCACAGTGAGTCTCTGAGCATCCCAGCACTATTTCAACATGGTCAGATTCATTCTTAAAGCAGGAAGCCAGCTGGCCATGGTATGTAGTTAGCTGCCAAGCACAGTTTTTTTTTTATTATCAAGATCCCCTCAAACAATTGTTTAATCAGAATGCTGTTACCGAATGATATTATTTGCAATCGTGAGTCAGCTTGCCTGTGTATTAGCCTACCCCAATTTTCTTTCTCTATCTCCCTTGTCTCCCTTTTTTAATTTCGCCATTTCCCGACATTTCCTGCCTTGTTATATCAGTACACATTCATGTTCCCGCATGCTCCGTTCCTGTTCCTCCACGCTTCTTTCCTCCGTCTTGTTGAGCCCGCGTTGCCTGGCAAAACGTGCAGATATATATTTATTTGTGCTATTTCTGCTTCATAAACTCCACTCCCGTTCGGTGACCGTCTTTGTTTGTTTGTTCGGGGAACAGCGGCCTTCAGGGACCGCACCACACACCAGGCGTTTGTTCTTCAGAACTCGGTCATAGTAACTGCTAACCGCTCTCTTTTTCAGTATAAAACCTAGGTTATTCATATTCATATGTTCATTAAACCTACTGGTTACTTTTAAAAACAGAGTTTAATTCATAGCTACAAGTTCCCTTTGGGACAGCCTTACATATCTGATCACCCTTCAAAGAGAATTTATGGCATGTTTATGTCACGTTGAATATGCATTATCTTATATCTCAGTCTGATACTGGAAGTTTTGGATCCGCATTAATTTTGTGGAAACACGTGTAAATCTGAGTTTTCTCCAGGTACTCTGCTTTCCCACCCTCTCCTTAGACATTATCTAGATCGGGGGGTTCTTAAAGTGGGGGCTGCGAGATGATTTCACGAGTGTGTCACTAAATTTGAAACGTCTGGCAGAATCTTCCACGGGGAACCCACCGCCTTCCTCCCATGGTCGGTAAAATCTGCCGAGCGGGTCGCAAGTCTCTGTTATTTTGGGCTGGAGAGTTTGGGAATCCATGATCTAGATTGTTTTGTTTAATTAAATTAGGGTGTTGGGGAATAATTATTCCTTCTTGCACACTGCACACAGTACTTCCAATTTTTAGTGTATCTTCTCATAATGGGGCGGCGTGGTGGTTTACACTGTTGCTTCACACTTAAGGGACCCTGTAAAAAGGGCCAAGCAACGCCCACGGCTGCATGTCCCGAGTCACTGTAGGGTTTCCTCCGGATACTCACATTTCCCCCACAGTCCAAAGACATGTTCTCTGGAGTTGCCAAATTCTCAGTAGGAGTGAATGGTGTGTGTTCTGTGATGGGTTGGCGCCCCATCCTGGGCTGCTCCCTGCCTTGCGCCTGTGGCTCCTGGGACCCCCACGATCCTATATAGCAGTGTTTCCCAGCCCAGTCCTCGTGGTACATTGGACATTACACGTTTTTGCTCCCTCCCAGCTCCCAGCCAACCTGGAACACCGAATACCTGGTCCAGCTATGCTGGGAGCTGAGAGGAAGCAAAAATGTGGAATGTTTTTGACCTGGGACAAAAGGACACATATGCACTATACTAATACATATGAATCATGGCATGGGCGATATAGAAAAACAGAAAATCATCTGATCATTTCAAAATAATACTTATGCCTTTTTAAAATAGTCTTTGTTTTTATTGGTTAAGAAATTCAAATTCTGCCTTAGAACCTTGAGATCTGCCTGGACCTCATCCGACCCATTCTGCTGTTCCTATAGATCTCTCTCTGGCCGCATCGTGGGCGGCGTCTGGTGGTTCTTCACCCTCATCATCATCTCCTCCTACACCGCCAACCTGGCCGCCTTCCTCACGGTGGAGAGGATGGTGTCGCCCATCGAGAGCGCCGAGGACCTGGCCAAGCAGACGGAGATCGCCTATGGCACCTTGGACGGCGGTTCCACCAAGGAGTTCTTTAGGGTGAGGAAGTGCCCCGACTGTTTAGAGTTGTGTTTCCCAACTCGGACCTCAGGGACCCCCCGGGTGGTCCATGTTTTTGCTCCCTCCCAGCATCCAGCCAATCAGAAACCCTGGCGCATCATTAACAATGCAGTGATGACAATAACAATCACAAAAAAATTATCGACATATAATTTAATGCAAGCCGATAAAACTTTATTAACAAAAGCCTGAATCATATCTGTAATTTTTCAAGATGTGGACTGTCATGCAGGGAGCTGGGAGGGAGCAAAAACGTGGAACGTCTGGGGGTCCCCAAGGACTGGGTTAAACTGGGTTAAATTTTAAAATATTATTATCCCTAGGCTCACTGTAGATCCTCCTAGATCCCAGCTAATCTAATCATGCTTCCAGCAGCTTCTTGTGCTTGGTGCGGGAACAGCACTCTTTTTTAGCACCCTGACCGATTTAAGTCCGGTCCCCTTGAAAACAGCCTCTACTTGCCACTCTCTTCTCAGAGGTCCAAGATCGCCGTGTTCGAGAAGATGTGGTCCTACATGAAGTCGGCAGACCCGTCCGTCTTCGTAAAGACGACGGACGAGGGCGTGCTCAGGGTGCGGAAGTCGAAGGGGAAGTACGCCTACCTGCTGGAGTCCACCATGAACGAGTACATCGAGCAGCGTAAACCATGCGACACCATGAAGGTGGGGGGTAACCTGGACTCCAAGGGCTACGGCGTGGCCACGCCCAAGGGATCGGCCTTAAGGTACGGCAGGCCGCTGGCGACGTCGGCTCGATCGCCCGTAGCCGAGATCGCGAACGAGCCGTGTCGACCCCTAAGATGTTCAGTGATGGCCCTGGCGGGAGTGTAAATGCACAAGGTGTGGTGAAAGATTGTTTTGGCAAAGCCCTGCACTGACATTCTTCTTCTGTCCAGAGAAGGTTTGATGCCTTTAAATTAAGATGATGCAGAGCACAGACGAACATATTTATAGTACAAAAACGCACACAGTGCGAAGACCGCAGGTGCGTGGTGCGAATATTCTAAAAAGTAGAATATTAAGAAAATACATTAAATATAAGATTCAAATTTATATTTAAAAACAGAAGTAAGAGTAATATTTTTTACACACTTAATACAATACATACAGACTCGATGCACACAATTACTTGTTTCCTAGTGATACAAATGTTAGTTTACTTGTAAAAAATGTATTATTATAAGTGTGGAAAACCGCAAACCAAAGAAAATAGTCTAACTCCTACTCGAAGTACAATTATTTTAAATACATTAATATACTAATCATGTGAAGTTTAAAAAATAGTAGAAATACTTATCAGCTTATCTGGGTTTTACAACCATATGAAAACAGATTTTTCTGGCCTTAACCAAATATCCCTCACCTTAAATAGCTGCACCCTACTTTGGATCAAAAGAAAACAAATAATATATATGCACCCTGGGACAACTCTGTTGTGAAGGGCGCTATATAAAAATAAATTGAATCGAATTGAATTGAAATAATAGGTATAATGCAGGAGGGCATATTTGTAAATGTAGAAAAAGTACAATGTTAAACTATGTAATTTACAAAATTTATTGTAACATATACACAGTTTTCCTTATATATAATGCGTGTATATATAATATACATATATAAAATGTATAAATGCATATATAATTTGCTTGAAATGTAAATTAAAAACAAAAATATAGAGGAGCAACGTTTAATTAAAAATAGGCTACAAAATCATTAATTATCCTTAAAGATTTTAATTACCTCCCTGAGAGACGACTTCAAAGCAGTTGCGTTGTTTTGATGCACCTGACTAGACAGGAACTTTATGGCATCTGACATCTTATGCAAATTAGCTTAACATGTGACCCAAGAAAGAGATTAGATTAAATCAGCAATAACAAATCACAGCCAATGAAATTAAAAAATCCACAGTGTTGGGATGACTGGTGCTTGTACTGTGAATTTTTTTGTTTGTTTGAGGTACTTATTCATGTTTTGGTTGTGCGGTATTACGTGGAACATTCAGTTGGATGGGATACTGCCAGAGACGTAATGAGCCCTAGCTAACTAAACTGAGGATTCATCTGACACCGTGTTCTTTGAGGATTCATCTAACACCCTGTTCTTATTACAGCAAAGCAAAGTAGCCAAAGTATTTGCGCAGACCATAATCCGTAGATGATAGAAATATCCTTCTAAATTTGCCTTTTTTTCTCCGTCAGTCTCGACACTCACTGAATGTTCCTGCGATCTTGATAATATGTATGCATAAAGCCAACAGTATTCTCAGCATCCAAAGTCACACAATGTCAACGTGTCTGTACCAGTCTTGATGATGTTTCGAGCCAATAAATGTATTCTTGCGGGAACACTGCCACCTCCATACGTACAGTTAGGACGTGGATTTTCTTGATTACGCTCCAACTTTGTTCCTTGCTTCTCTGGATGAGAGGAGCTATACCGAAAGTGGCTATAGATAAATAGACATCTCCATTAGTCCCAGAGCTGCTCTGCTGAGACTCCTACAGTTCAGCAAGCCAGCTACAGGTGGGAGTGTCACAGACTGAATGAATAAAGAGCTGAGTCATTCCTTTTCCATCTAGTTTTTTTTCCAGATAGCAGAAAATGTCAGATTGCTGTGGAGGAAAACAATTTCAAATACCTAAGCATTATTCATCATGTCAATGGTGTTATGCACTGCCCTCCCACCTCGGAAATGAATCATTAAGTCACGTATCAATGTGAAGGTTACTTGTACCCAGTTAACCTTTATTTATTAAAAACCACGTATACCAGATGAACAGATCCAATGCTGGTATTTATTTTATACTGTCGTTATGGCAAGCCATTCATTTACACTTAATGTTAATGCTTAGTAAATGCTAAAAACACTGTTAGCTGAGAAATACAGACTGAAAGATTTTTTTTTTTGTTACAACACTTATGGATTCAAATTAGCATCAGCTGCAGTGACAGGATCTGGATTTTTAAACAGTAGTCTGCTTTCATATCTCACCATAAGTTCATCTCACGAAATGCTGACCAGTATTATTTTATCATTTCAAGAAACCCAGTAAACCTGGCAGTGTTAAAACTGAACGAGCAGGGCCTCTTGGACAAATTGAAAAACAAATGGTGGTACGACAAAGGAGAGTGCGGCAGCGGGGGAGGTGACTCCAAGGTCAGCCTGAGTATGAGCGATCCAGCGGTAACCATAACATTGAGGGCAACCGGCAATCACACATGCAGAAACACCTCGGCCGCAAATCCCCACGTTGCCTGCAGGGCGGCGCTGTTGAGCCACCAGGCACAGCACTTGGCATCAACTCTCCAGTGCCTGGACGTATCACACCTGAATTTGACATAATGGGCACACGTGAGTTCGGATCAGACTCTAAGCGACGTCTCTTTGCGTCCAATGAAATCTTTCACCTGGTAATATTTAATGGCCTTCTTCTGGGGGAGGAAAATGAACCAAACTGCCATGTCATTTGCATAACCGAGTGTTTGCAGTGTGCCGGTTACCCAAAGTGATATAGTAATACACATCTCGCAGTAGGGAGGAAGGAAAAAACGCTAGATGGAGTATTAAATCATATCACTTTGCCACTAACTTTCAGATTATTATTATGATACCTTTTAACATGTAAATACGTAAAGAGAACCTATTTATGTTTATTTGCTGTGTCCTAAATAACATAAAATAACATGGATAATGTTATTTATGTTATTTTCCTGGTTGAAGAATCCCCGTAAACCTAGCGGTGTTGAAGCTCAATGAGCAGGCCGTCTTAGACAAACTGAAAAACAAATGGTGGTACGATAAAGGGGAGTGTGGAAGCAAGGACTCCGGAAGAAAGGTCAGTCCAAGTACCGCTCTCTCCTAATATGTGAGAAGCCATTGATGCCCTTAGAGAAAAGACTCTCCTCCCCCTTACCCCGGGCACTTCCCCACCTCATCTCCGACCTGCCATTGACCCGATGAGTCGCCCCTTCATCTTAACCCCGCCCCCCCCCTTCCCCGTAAGATTCTGCATTATGGTTTGGGTGACTGCGATTTGACCGACGCTATGGCGTCCCGACCTCGATTTCATTTGGAACTCGCTTCATTTGTACAAGGAGCTTCTGCATGTTAAGTCGGCCCTGGACCCATAAATACGAAGTCAAATACATGACCTTCTCGTGCCAGTTAAGTGCACAAAAGGGTAAACCTGTCTTTTGTGTAACTATTAAGTCAAATAATAGATTATTTTGTTTTGGCTAAGGACAGATTGTTGCTTGAATTTTTTGTGATAATGTTGAAGTAATAGTCAGTTATGTCAATAGATTCTACACAAATAGATTTTATTTACGGTTACATTTTTACATAAAAAAATCGAAACCTCTGCCATCATTCCATAAACGAAGGTATGCAGTTACTTGCTAAAAGCATCTTAGCGCCATGAAGAAAAATGTATTGTTTAAATGTGCAATAAATTTCCGTACTACAAAAGCTACCTTATATAGTCTTCTTCACCATCAGCGCGCATGCTTTCTTACGAAAGCAGGTCGATTCGCTAAACTGAACACACTGACCGTGTTTCCTTGGCCTGAGTTGCAGTCCCCAAACCAGAATGCATGTCAATCACGCCCCCAGCCACTCTAGGGTGTTGCCGTGATTTCTGTGCCCTTGCGTAAATACGCTAAAAGTAACGCTGTTAATTACGTGCCCATTGAGCCTTGCTGCCCTCCTGTTTGACATCGAACGGGACATGAAGCTTGGTCCCGTTAGCAGCTAGCATCAGATTTTAGCTTCTCCTCACCGCATGGAATTAGCAAATCTGTCACTGAGGAGCTCCAAACGTCCTAAACCCACAACCCCAAATTCTAATACTATGAGAATAAAATTTCAATATTTAAAGAGGAAAAAGACTTATTTTCACTTTCATTGTTTAATTGTACCTAATGGATTGGTGGTTTATGACTTGAGAGGAAGCCTACCCTGGATAGTTAGCTAGAACTTGCGACGCTAAGCTTGTGATTTGTGCATGGATGCATGTTTCTGTCGACACTGAGTATATTTTGCTTGCGTTTTTTTCTTTGCCTTTAGTCATCGTTAAATATACTGGAATTCTGCATAATTATGAAATATCTAATATTTTAGATTACTGCATTATTTTATATTTTCTAATTAAAGCTATTGTTATTTTCCAAAGCATGCATTTGATGGCTTGATTATATTGATAATATGTATTTGATTAGCGATGTTTTTAGCGATGGCTGCTGTTACGTTCTTCTGTGTGTTGACGAGTATGTTTCATTTGCTTTTTCATGTGACCTCCTTCCTCTCTGTCTGTAGGATAAGACCAGTGCCCTGAGCCTCAGCAACGTGGCCGGAGTGTTTTATATCCTCATCGGAGGACTAGGACTGGCTATGCTGGTGGCCCTGGTGGAGTTCTGTTACAAGTCCAGAACCGAGTCCAGGCGAATGAAGGTGCCCATCTGTGATGCTCAGACCCCCCGCTTCATGTCATTGAGTCCCTGTCAGGCGTAGAACACAGCGGACCACATACTGGAGATGCAGAGAACAGTTTATTACACCAAGGTGCAGTGAAATTGTGCAAAAAACAATACTGCAGCAAAATGCTTATGGCCGCGCGGTTCTCGCTCGTCGTGATGCCAGCTAGGTTCGAATATCCAGGATCCAAGACGCAACCGTTGTCAGGATCTATACAGCATGATGTGGCTGCATGCTGGGAAATGTAGTTCCCTAACCCTGTTTCGTAACAGTACCTGTGCTGAAGGTGTCCAAAGTTATATTTATGTCTATCCCACTTATTCAAATTTTTTTCTTCTCTATTTTCATGTCTCATGTCTCGAACTGTCCCTGACTCTGTGCATGTCCTCCTTGTGTGGCACTGTATTGATGTTTCCTGTGTTGTTTATGTGCCCCGTGCAGGGAGGGGTGGACTTACCATAATGCACGGGCAGGCAGCCTCCTGGGCCCCCCAAAAACTAGGGGGCCCCATGAAGACAGAATTTCAAGAAGTTACATTTTTGGATATAACATAATATGATTATTTAAATTATAGCAAAATATCTGTTATTTGCATTTTAGTGGCAGTTTTCAGGCCAGACAAGGTTGCCCCCCATCCCAGCTGTAATGCACTATTCCTACTTCCTGTCTTAGTGCCACTCAGCTGTCTTGTAACATTGCAGCCTACCAGTTATTTCTCTGCCAAGCGAACCGGGCCGAAGTAGCCAAGCAAAACATGAAAGCCATGCAAAGATACAAGACTTACAATACATATCCCATGTCTTTGATGCTATCCCGCTAGTGCAGTAGACAGATTGTGAACAAACGTGGAAGGAATGCAATTAAATTAACATGTTATGCAAAAACTCAAGGCTAACCTTAGCGTCAGGGGCACTGTAAGGCACAGGCTATCCTAAGCTGCAGCCTAGGCTCACGTCAGGAGATGGAATGGTTAAACTTCTTAAATTTAGCCAATTCATTTTCTGGCGCGATACCCCTCTCCCCCCAGCTGGTGAGTTTTACTGACAGCTCTCCCACCCCCACCCTGATCAGTGCATTTTACCTCTGGCACCCCACGCTTTGATTAGCATATCCATTGTTTTTCTTCGCCAAGAAATATCTGAATGGCCCACTTACGGGGGAGCGGTACCCCTGTCGGGCCCCTGGCCCTGTGACAGACTGGCATCCCATCCAGGCACTGCCCTGCCTCATGCCCTGTGTGTCCTGGGGCAGGCTGTAAGCTGACTGTGTGAGAAGCAGTTTGGGACATTGAGAGATGGACATATCACTTCCAGGCAGAGTGGGCATAGATATGTTAGATGTCAGCTGGAACTTAGTTATGCACCAACAGATTTTGGCAAATGAAATATGTCAGTGGCTAGCTTACTGATATTTCTAGATGTGTATCTAAGATAATGTAAAATAGTTTATCAAAAAAAATACTTGGGATTCAAGGCTATTTGGGCTGCGTTAGTGTCTGTTCATCATTTCCTTAATCCTCCCCAATGAAACTTTCATTAAAAGCAGCTAATTGCATCATTTGACGGCTTTCTAAAATAGCACTTCTTTTGAGCAAATTGCCTGTTTGGTTACACTTCCGTTATGGTGAGTTGCCGTCATGGAAAGCAGCGTTGCTGTGCCGCAAACTCATAAGGCTTCTTGTGAGCAAACGTTGTCGGGAAGTGGATGTTTTACTGTGCTTCTGATCTGATTGATTTAATAAAAGAGAGCAGCTTTGGGCCAATCATTTAGTGCACAGAAGGACCTCAATGCCACGGATGGCGAAGGCTGGCCTATGTTCAGATCCCTCTCTCTCATGTCTGTAATTTTTTATTCCTTAAGGAGAATCTTTGTCTCCATGCATGCGGTAGAACCGTCATTTATTCGCTTGTCTGCCATTTGCGTGCCTTTTTAGGAGCGGCATAGTCAGGAATACATTAAAAATTGTAACGTATGCAGACCCATGTATCTCAGCTGATAGAAGATGCAGCTGGGGGGGGGGGCGCGTAGAGAAGCAAAGGTGTCTGTCTGACGAGAGAAGGCGATGGTGACGGCTCTGCCCGTAAACCGGCAGCCCATAATATCTCTGAGAGTGTCATTCAGCACCTGCATTATTCATAAAACCAGGAACTCAATCCGGGATTTAAGCAATAAGCACACGAATTTAAGCATTCAGCCGCTTGTCGGACAGAAACGTTTTGGCCATTCTCTGCTTTGCAAACTGCCTTGTGGCGCCTTTTAAAGAGCTCCCCCCCCCCCCCACCCCCATTTCGATTTCCACCCTCCGCTTTCATCTATGAAGATGGCGTGTGTGTGCGTAACATCCCGCTCGCCAGTCTGCGTTATCTACAGAACGTGCCGCCTGGTGGTCTGCAGTCACGCGATTTGGTGCCTGTTTATTCGGCACGCCGGCCCGAGCGCGTGGCCTTTAAGTCGGCGCCCATTGGTCGCCGGCGATCAAACTAATTGTGCTGCGTCAGCTAAGAAACAAGAATCTCTCAGATCCATCAAAGTGGGTTGAGAATATATAATTTATAAATCAACAGCGATATTAAACGTATGGATCGTTAGCCGGTTCCACACAGCTATGGTGCGGAAAATGAAAGTGGGCCACAGGCATAATATATTCTGCAGTCTTGCCCAAGTGTATGAATGTTAAAATTCTTATGGTTTGCCCAAGAAAAAAGAGGAATACCATCTTTGAGATGTATAATCTCAGCACTTTCAAGCTGCTTATTACTTTCCGGAGTGTACGACAGTCATTCTGAACTGATTCTTCACTTTCTCTGACTTAGAAAAAGGGGTCATTACTTGTCTGGTGGCCGTCCTTCCAAGATTAAATTTAGGCATTTCTCCATAAGAGTCGAAGCAGCAAGGCCAGGGCGGACATTAACATTAAGCAGCCTGGATCGCAGTGGATGACGGGTGATTGGATGGGGGATATGAGGGGGCGGAGCCACTGGGGCACTGCCCCAGCTGAAAGCGGATTGGCCCCCAGAATGCCCCCTCCCTTGGTATGCACCGATTCGAAACATATCATTGGCCCCTCTGTATGAATAAGAGCCCCTTTTATTCCCGCCAACTTGAAAACATCATAGAATCACCCCTGATCCTTGGGTCCCTTAGGCCGTGACATCCTGGAAGGTGCCCTTCATAGCATGGGGGGAAAACTGCATCATTAAAAGTGAAATATTGGACTATCAGACACTATATGGCCAAAAGTGTTATGGCTGGGGGAGCACCATGGGGGATGGCCAGAGGGAACTGCTGGCCTATTAGGGAAAAGACACATGGGACAGAGCCAGATAGAAACCAACCCCCGACCAACAGTATGTGGACATCAACATCCAACATCTCATTCTGATACCAATATTATGCAGTTGGTGCATCCTTTGTTGATATAATTGACTCAACTCTCCTGGGAAGGACTTCTGTTAAAAGTTGGAACATTGCTGGTGGGACTTTCTGCCAATCAGGTTGGATATTGAGGTCATGTGATAGGCACTGACATGAGGAGGAGGAGCTTCCATCCCTAATGACGTCATTCTTTTTTGTCTTCTCCCCTTATGTTCGCAATGAAATCAGTGCACACTGACTGGGGTAAAGATTTAAATACCCACCCAACCCCGACCCAGATTTAATGTTTATTCGGGCAGGCAGGTGGTGTAGTGGTTAGGGACACAATCATGTAGTCGAAAGATTGCCGGTTCGAGTCCCTGACCCGCAAGTACCGCTGAGGTACCCTGAGCAAGGTACCGTCCCCAAGCACTGCTCCCCAGGCGCTCACATAGCTGCCCCCTGCTGTGTCACAATGTCACATGGGTTAAATGCAGAGGACACATTTCTTTGTTGCGTGCTGTGGCGCGTCAACAATAACGATTAATCAGCTTTCCCTTTTCTTTCAGATGTTTCAAATAACTAGCTAGCGAGTTGAATCAGAATATTGAAGCTAGCTAGCTGCTTAACAGAACATGGAGCGCCATTTCCTAAATAAGGAACGTTTATTCAATATTTAGTGCAGCGACTGTCAGGTGCGTGAGAGCTGGCAGCCAGGGTCAGGCGCGGAGTAAAATTACGGGTTGAACACCTCCTCCCTGAAATTTGTTCACTCCTGACAAGACACGCAGGCAGGTGGTAAAATTATGGGTTTGAACCCCCCTGGGTGTTCAGTCTACCGAGAGGAACCCGGCTGAGGGGTTGCAGGTCACCTCAGAAAATTATTTCTGCCTACGGGCACGCTAGGTATATTTTTCCAACGGTTCAAAAGCTTGCGGTTAGATGCGAGTGTGTCCCTGCGCATCCAGGGGGGGGCTCCAGAATGACTGCATGAATGTGTGGTCTGAATGGCGGTAAACACCACAGCTGCCTGCCGTAGAAGGCGTATGTACGCATCACGGTGCTGTTGTCCAGTTCTGATCTTGTGTCCCTCTCTTCCCCATTCAGCAAATAATCAACAACGCTATGCTGAGCTCCACTTTGACCAGAATGACCCGGAACGGCAGTGGAGGAGAGAATGGGCGGATAGTGACGCATGACTTCCCGAAGGAGGGACAGACTCTGCCGTGTATGAGCCACGCGGCCGGTATGGGCATCGGCGTGTCGGGGATGTGAGAGCGCCGCGGCGGCACAGGGCGGACAGCGGGCAGGACGGGCCGCATCCCGCTCGGCTCCCGCCGGCCCCGCCGCCGACTGGATCCAACACGCCATGATCAGACAATTCACTCTGAAACTGTGGAGAAAGAGAAGACTTTTTTTTTTTTGAAAAAGAAATCGTTTTCAACCACTGCAATAATGAAGCCATCTGGACTTAGCGAAGGATCGTACGAGCGGATGTCCCCCGGAATCTAACTCCTGCGCTGTGCCAGCATTACGGTCCTGCTTCCTCTCGTCATCGCGTGCTGTTTCTTTGGTTCCTGAGCTGTCAGTGATGATGTCTGCCACAGATGTTATATATATAAATATATATCTATAATGCATATATATATTTTATATATATTATATATATATCTTATTTATATATATAAAATT
>JAODKL010000049.1:2791494-2825041 GCA_026780765.1 Petrocephalus schoutedeni
TTCCCGACGTGGACCCCCCAGCTCGAGTGAACATTCTTTTGGATTCCCGACGACGGGGAGGAAAACTCCAATACCTCATGGACTGAGTTCCCCCGAGGAACGTCAATGGGTCACGGCTTCACCAGACCTAGATCCCTTACTCGTGCAAGACTTTCACCGGGCCAATCCCGACAAACGGGCGCCCCGGCCCTGGGGCCGACCCAGGAAGCGCCGGCGGCCTCCGGGAGGTGGCCGTCAGGGAGGCGGCCGTCGGGGGGGGGTAATGTCACGCCCACCAGGGCGGGATCAACCGGCTGCGCGCAATTGGCAGCAATCACGATCAGTACAAAACTGGATCAACAACAGCAGGAGAACGCGAAGTATTGTTGATTTCACTGAATGAAGCATACCGAGCGTTCTCTCCCTCTCTCTTTGTGATCCTCCCATTGCCTGTTCTCCCGTCTGTACTTGCCTCATTTATCCCGATTCCTCCTCCAGTCCAGCTCCCGTTCCTGAGACCCTCGCCCAACTATTTCCCGTCCTCCTCCTTACCTCCTGTCTCCTGTCCTGGCGTCTTCTCCTCGGACGGACCACCCCGGTTTTGACCTCCTGCCTAAACAATGGATCACGACTCCAGCCCGCCGATTCCAACCTCATATGCCTGCCTCCCCTTGGGAGTGTTCCCCTTGCGGGAAACGCTAGTCAAGAAGTCCAAGTCCCTGACTCTGCTGGAGTTGTTACTTGCTTCTTCAATAAAGCCTGTCAACCCCGCATTTCTGGATCCCTCGTACTTACCTGGTACACTCGTGACAATTATTATTTGTGTTACTGATTTACTTATCTTAAATTACAGAAACTAACTTTTTTATCCTTAACAAAGCTTCGATGGCTTGGTTCAAACAACAAATGTTTCCGCTGAAAAAGAGACTAGATAATATCTAAGCATAAAATGTCGAGGCTCGGCGTTCTGATGCCCTTTTTCAGAATTGTATGTCCCTATTGGCCACGGTTTCAATGCAAAATGCCGTTAAGTATAATCTGTTACACATATTTGAATAGAAAAGCAAGCGGGCGTCGCTATTAAAGAAACAATTTATTCACATTTCGAAGGCTGTTTTGGTCATTACTGATGCTGAAATCAAGTGGAATTCCAATTTCTTATTGAACAAAGAACAAAGGGATTATTGATAGTCATTTCTATGCATATTTGCTCCAGATGATGGAAGGAGAAGATATGTAGGCCTATTTAAGCCCTTTTTTTGCAGTTTATGTAGGCCTACATTATGAAATGGACCGAAAAAAGTTTTGGTTCCTTATAATTAAGTTTCTTTATTTTTTTTTTTTTCAAAAACAAGAGAAGTATGGTGATGCAGCGGTTAAGAATGGAGCCACATAGCTAAGTTTTAGGGAATCTGTATCCCAGCCTGATTCCGTGTTCTGATGTTCCAGCTTCCGAGTTCAAATGGAACACACCATCAGGAGAACTGCCATCCCATCCAGGCTGTACCCCTGCCTTGTGCCTTTTGCTGCCTGGGAAAAGTGGTTCAAAGATGCATGGATGAATGGATTTATATTAAGTACTGCAAAAAAAATAAAATAAAAATCATGTCAGTGTTCGGCTTGGTCGAGATATATATATATATATATATATATATATATATATATATATATATATCCTGCCCTGCAGTTGAATTTATTGACCTGCAATGATCTCATAGTCGCTGGATTCCTGCCAGGACAAACACACATGTACGGCATGTACGAGCATCCCTTTGCTGAGCAAGCCGGAAACCTCCCAAATCGTATCTAAGAGCCGCATTTATAATTGAAGGCTAAGAAATCATTTATAAGGCGGCTGGATTCCCGGCGGATGGTGGAACAGAGGCCTAATTATAATGGACTGGAGAGGCATGTGGGTTTTAGTTAGGAAACACACCCTCAACCCAGACTTGAACCCTGCGGTGGAGATGCTGCTGGGGTACGGAGGGTTTTCTGGAGCACTCCGCCCCTTTTGTCTTTCTGAGGCATGCCTGGGGGCTGAGTGCTTCACACTCGGATTGGCCTGGCTGTGATGGTAATCTGCTGGAGCAGATGTCCCCGACAGCTGCCGCTAATGGCTGCCCCGTGCTGGGAGGACGGAGGGCGGGCCACTGCCTCGCGTTCCCACCGCTCCCTGGCTCCGAAGCCGACCTCAATCAGCCGGGGGGGGGGCGGTGGGGGTGGAAGGCCAGAACCTGACCCCCGAGCTTTCGGGTCTCCGATGCGGGCCGATCTGCCTTTCAGCTCGGTAAATGGACCAAGAGGAGGGTGAGGTTCCGAGGGGCGTAGGTGGCCTTTCAGAACGTCGATATTATTCCAGGTAACTGTGGAACGTGAATGTCATATGCGGCCTGCTACCCCACTCTTATTTTAACGGGAATTTGAAAATAAAATAAAGCTTAAAGCATCTCATAATATACTAGAGTGTAGTATATATTAATGCGCTGTATATATTGCAACGATGACACTTTATTGAATTATTGGGGAGATTTTCTTTTTTTGCCAGCCCTTGCTTTCCACGACACACAGACACAGGAGATGAGAAGCTTGGGATGGAAGGCGGCCACGTGTAGTGGCACCCATGAGGCTGGGGGCCAGGGGCCGTTCTCAAGGGCCCACAGATGTGGCTATTCTGCTGGGACTCGAACCGGTGACTGTCTGATCATAAACACAGGGGCTCGGCACGCGGACCCGTGTCATGCCCACCACCGACTCTTTAAATAAACATACATATACACACACATACATATGCTGTTTACACAGGGAGATCTGAGGGGCTTGGCTGCCCTGGCAGATGCCGGGGGTCTGGCACGCGAATTACGGGGCCCATAATGTCAGATGGACAGGTAATGCACCGCACATGAATCATTTAATTCTGTAGTCTCAACGCATCAAAAATATAAATAAATGATATATAAACATTTCAGTGTGTTGTGTGATGGACTGACATGGACTGTACGATTTGTCTAGGAGAGATGGGCTTCAGGCTAATTATATCCTAGCAGTAAGCGGCTGTGGAAGATTTATGGATGGAATACAACTCAATATTAACCATCAGGATTTGCTGGTTTTGCTAAAAGGCTACTGGTTGGTACCCCTAAACTTTAAAATGATGTGTCTGTCACCCCTGCTCAGTTCCTGCAGTATACTGTTTCACCTTTTGGCCTTTGGGATGCACCAGCATCTCAAAGCCTAATCAGACAAGTTTTTGCTGAAACACCTAACTGATGGACTTTTCAAAATGCAATTTTTACCACAGACATGGTATTTAAAAATGTAGACCACATTGTTTTTATGAGTAAATACAAAAATACAGAGTAAGCAGCAAATATGAGTGATCTTTAAATATTGAATCAAATAACTACGAGAAAAACTTGGTATTACATGTTGTTAAATGGTTTGTGTTCATGCATAACTGCTTCCACATCGGGAGTTATGAGTGTTGCTTACTGTCTAATTGGAAAACACATTTCAGCGAATAGATATTTTTAATTGTGCATGTAGGTCTAATTAAGTGAACTCGTTCGTTATTATAGTTGTATTTAATGTGTCCAATTTAGTGTATTTTATACTGATTATCTATGTCTTTATCATAGCACTGTCTTTAAACCGTTTTGTGCAGCCTCACATGAGCAGCAACTCCGCACAATATTTGTTGATTATACAGTCTTTTCTACCGCTTGTTTTATTAGATCTGCAAATCGCTTAAAAAAAACATCTGGCAAGTAATCAAACGCAGTTATGAATATGTACTTTTATCCTATTAGCTAGCCTATAAATCGGCCTATTTCTCTGTAGTGCTTTCTGTGACGATCGACACGATTTTATTATACATGATCGATGTTTAGGCACTTGTTATACAGGCTACACGAGTATATTAGCATGAGAATTTTGTATTCACACTGTCGCCCCCGCACACAGTGTGTTATTTTGCTTATTTCTATAACACTCAGGAACAGACACCACTTCAGGTGTGCTCTCAGATGATCTACAAATAAGAACCAAATAGAGGCTGCAGTGTGATATAAAATTAAAGTCAGGGCAGCTGGTTATTGCTGCCCTCCGAATGGCCATTAAGGCGGCCCAAAAGTGGCCGATTGAACATTCCCATTCCCGAAATGAGAGCGGCACCCAATTTCACATCTCATTCAGCAGAACTGGCTTATTGAATATACAGGAATTAAAATTCGCTTCCTTTACACTTCACCCGCATGTGGGCTTAATCGAGAAATAAGCGGCGATCGCCTCGCCCCGGACCGTCCTGCAGCCCCCCCCCCCACCCCCCGCCGGCGTGGTCGAGCCAGCTCCATTGTTAAGGATAATATGTTTTCAGGATCGCTTCTTTTTTGAAGACATCAGACCGAGAGAAAAAATAATTCCGTTCACCTTTCAAAAGAGACCCTTTTTTATTTCTAATACCAGGCATGGATTTTTTTTTTTACTTTACAGGGTTTTTACAAATGGGAAGAACTGCTTTTATTTATTTTGTATGTTTTTTTAAGCAGACGTGTTTGTCTATAGCATTACAAAAAGGGCTGTGTGTCGGGTTAGCCTCAGTCGGCAGCATAGCCACCCACCTGCACGGGGCTGGATTAATGAGACCTCCGAGGGTCGTATAATTGCGGCCTGTGAAAGTACGACTTGCTGCCGCTGAAGCGATCATTTCTTTATTTCTTTCTGCATGATGACGCACTTCTGGAAGTTGAAAGGCTTGTTTGTCTTCTTCTCCTGTGTTATACGTTTGGAATGCAGTGGTAAACACGAAGAACCGCTCTGATTCCTAGCATCTGATTAGTCCTGGGGCACCTTTCCCGAAGCCTTAACAAGTAGATCTTAGGAACGTAGCATTAACAAGGCTTTAGGAAACATAGCCCTGATCTCTAAGGGCTATAGCTTACGTTATCTAGCCTCTGTCTCCATGTGAAGGTAGTTTGTGCATTTTCCACATATTTATGCACGCCCCAAAGCACACGTGAGGTGAATTGGAGACTACATATGAACAACTGAATCGACCACAGTGTATTTTTGAGAATATGAGCATCGTATCCTGGGAATCTCTCAGCCCTGTCATTCCTGCAGGGGTGATTCTAGGATTTTTTGAAGGTGGAGGAGGCATAATTCATAGGGAGGCCAACCTAAGCCAATGGTGTGTTTTGAATCGGTGAGTGACAGGGAAAGGGATACTCCTGTGGCCAATCAGCTTTTACCGGAGGCCAGTGCCTCTGTGGCCCCGCCCCCTGTATATATTCCTGGAGCTTGGGGTAGTCTTCAGACTGATTGAAGTCTTCCACTAGATAAGCAGGTGTAGAAGAGGAGTGGGTGGCTGTACTGGAATCTGCTCAGTTAATAAGGCACTGTGATCACCTGTGGGCGACGTCTCATAAAGCCGCTCCTTTCCTAACGGTTAATGACGAGCTTCTCCCGCTCAGTGCTGTGTTTTCGAACACCGCCACAGGGGTACGAGCGATCAGGCTGCCCCCCCCCCCCCACTGCAGCTTTACAGCCCAGAATAGCTTCTGGGTAATTTTCATCCGAAACTCTATATCAAATATTAATTGATAAAAAAAATACATTTTAGCACCTTAAGAAGTTCGGAGGAAGTTTGCATAATTGGAGGGGGGATATCTATGAGCTCTGCCGTGGGTGTCTTCGTCGCTGCAGGGAGCTTCACCGCCACATACTTCCCGCCACCACAGAATCGCTCCAGATTCTGCAGTGTGTCCATTTCGGAACCGAAGACCTCTGAAGCCCCCAATTTACCATACAGTATATGTAACCTGCCATTATACTGACCCACATGTCTTCAGAGCCTGCCTGTTTTCACAGTATAATTTCTTAATGTTGTAGTATTGTGCCTGTAGGCTGTCTGGCTAATTTCCTTCATCGCTTCCACACCGATGTTCCCGCCACTGACCTTTTCTTCTGTCTTTTCTCGATCCGCGGAACAGGAACTCATTAATGGAGACGCTCACCAACCTTCACCCTGTTTGTTCTCCTTCTCCCGGCTCTCGGTGGCTGGTCCTGCTTGAGCCATCTTCTCATTTACCCCCGGCTTGCACTTCTATTAACCTGCCTCGCGCACCCACTCATTTCCTGCGATAACACTTGAAAGTGCTCCTCGCCGGGTAACGGATTGGCGGCGGGGCAGGACGTAAAGACTGCGGTGCCGGTGGGTCTTATGAGCGATGGAGACGGATAGAGGTGGAGGAAGGGCCAAAGTCGCCTGATGCGGGGATGTGAACGCTTACCGTGTGCCTTTCTGACAGCATTCCTAAAAGCCAGATATGTGTAAGGATTATTTGGAAAGGCATATGAATATTTACAACTAAACATAACGAACACATTGTTTGCAGATGGATGTGAAGCTCGCCCAAAAGCAGTATGAACATCTTCTGTCCTCCAAAAAGGTTCCTGATACCATTCTGCACGAGTTCCCTGCTTCGGTTCTCAGGCCTCTCCTCAGGGACACCTTCAGTCAATCCGCATGTTTGTTAAGTTTCACGGCCAGCTCACTTAATTAATTAAATTAGTTAAATAACTTGATGAGGTATTGATTAGCCGAGTAAGGTGTGCGGGTGAGTTACTAGACAAGAATATGGGTGTATTGGATGGTTGTTATAAATACTTACCTAAGCTAAGACACTTTGACAGACGTAATATCATAGTTTTACACCAACAGGAAGATGTTTTAAACATCATTTTATTGATGGCTTAGGATTTGCACAGCACATATACTATTATTTACTCCCTTTTTGCCATAGTGCCAAGACTCCACAATTGGCAGCTAGCCTGCTAACAAGGTAGGACCCCAAAACCAAAATATCGTTGCTGTCAACAAAGATCAACCCTGAAAGCAAACCTTATTCAGTGTCAGGGCTTGGGTGACGTTTACTATAACCACTGGAAAAAGATTTTTAGCTGAATGAATTAATTCATTTAGCTAGCAGTACAAATAAAATAGGCCGTCTTATCAATACGACAACATTAACGGATTAACAGAAACTATAATGTACAGTGCTGAAAAATGCACGCGAGAGTGAAGTATGTCCATTTTGTGAGTGCCATGAAATCGTCAAGGATGCAGGCGGAGGTGGTTTGAGGGGCACCGAGGGGCAGGGCTGTCTGTACGCTCCGTTAAGGAGAGATGGAGAGGTTATATGAGCAGTGAGGGAGAAATGCACTGTAATGAGGCAAATCTATGTGGTCCAATGGAAAAGAGTTAGAGACTCTGAAGGTCCCGGGAGGGTGGAGAGGAACCGACGAGCTTCCGAAAGATGCTGAGAAATATCACCTGGGAAGCAGCGACTGATATTTCTCCTGAAAGCTTTATTGAAGGGTTGGTGTGACCAGTGTGTCTCCTGGTCCACATCAAGCGCACATTTTTATCACTGACGCTAAATCAGAGACATAGCTACGCTCGGCGATAGTTTACGATGCAAATCCATTGCCTTTCTTATTTCACACTGGTGATTTCGAAAACAGTAAACAATAAGTATGTATATTTCAGTTTGTTATTGTGGAATAATAAAATTTAACAGTTATTTAGGACAGTTTAATGGGCACGGTAGTCAATACGGCGCTTGCTAAAATATCACGCCTCAAATACGGAACGCATTTCATTTGGACGGTTGGTTACAACTTCAGAATCATTGGCCTAGTGTGTAGTAAGTAAAGTCTCATCCAGGTGCATGGAATCTATCACATTCCGTGATGGTGAGATTTCCATTGGACGTGACTTGCATAAAAGCGATTTTGCGGGGACCTTTATTTGTACAAGCCTAATGCTTTGAGCTGTCGGTGCACCCATGTGTATAAGTCATCCCAGAACTCATACTCGGGTTGTTGTTCTCATTATTAGGAGGATTAGACGCCCGTAGGTATTCCTGAGTCTGTCCCTGGTGCACTTTCACCTCGCTCAAACATAAGAGAAAATATTCAGTTTGATTTCCGTCCAGATTACCTCGGCAGGAATTGTCTCGAGCTTTGCTGCTGGCACACGCTCCCCTGCGCCTTCTACTCCTCGTGTGTTGACGCTGGTTGAAATTATCATTTGTGAAGTTGACTTTTTACGTCCTTTTTTTCTTTTTTTGGAACGAGGTGTCCTGAAACAGAAGCCCACGTGAGAACTCGCCGCGGCGTGTGTCATTTCTGACTCTTTAACGCCGGGGACAAATCTGATGATCAATTGACGCCGAGATTGCCGAGGTCAGAGTGTGCAGAATCTCTGCAATAATGCTGCCCATTCAGGACAGAGAACCTTATACCTGTTGACTCTGGGACACATGCAGGGGACGAGCCTCATGAGAAAAAAGCCGGACCGACATTATGACTCCTTCAATCGCCCATGGTGTTATCAGGGAATCAATAGTTGAGCTCTTGTTCAATTTGACAAGCATCTACATGAGGGGGGGGAAAGCAATCACTTACCACCACTGGGTCTATGATATTGACTTGCAGTGATAAGGCTGGTCCTTTTCAATTATGCAGGCCAATTGGCTTTGAAAGATTAAGGGTCGAATCGCATCCAAAATGCATACGTGCCATTCAATCCAGAGGCTATAATAATGGTGAGTCATATTAAACCGTGAAGTTATTTCTGCTTGGTTATATGCGGCTAGTATTAACCCTGTTGTGAATGGTTCAACGAAGCCGTCCAGGCAATGCCTGCAGAGATGGCAAAGGCAGTCAACGCATCTGTTCATAGATGTCTTTGTGGACCGAATGGGGACAAAGAAAATAAGTGTTATCTGGAGAAAATATATATATATATATCTGTTGAATGGTTTTCTGCATGTACGTCCATCTCTGTTAAATAATAGCTGGCAGTGAGCCGGACACCTATGAATCCCCAGTGCTGTATCACATGACTCCAGATGTAACATGCCAACAGTGTGACCGAGTTGCATGTAGCAGAGCTGCACTGAGGCCCCTTGATGTTTCTTGGCACATACTGTAAGGGCCAGACTGATGATGGATGTGAGACAAAGCTGGAGATGACCTCAGCGAGGGCTAAAAAACAGCTCCTGGCAAAATTCTGGCAGTAAATCACCTGCCTAGGCCACACTGTAAGTCTGTGTTTCCCTTTGGCATGTTTAAGAAAACAAACTTATTAATTTCAAGGATATTTACTAAGTCAAAACAGAGCCTCCTACTCATGTATCATTGCTATAACAGAAGCGTGCACAGGCCTCCTTCATTAATGAAAATGAATGCTGAAAGAATTGCAGTATATTTAATTAATACAATATAAAATGTTTATCTATGAGAGTGTCCTTCCTAGCTTTTTTTTCCCACAGATGTATTTATATATTATATATATATCCACTTTTAACTTTTATATATATAATTTACCATAGTTTTATATAAGCCAAAAGGTATTATTCAGCTGAAGCCTGGAGGTACATTCGCTTACCTCTGGGATCTGATTACCTGGAGTGACTCCAGTTACCTCCTTACAGCTTCCCAGCCACCTGCTAAATCCTAGCAGCTGTCATTAAACGCGGTAATTCCTATGCTTTTTGGGATAAAAGCACGCTAGCCTCTGCGTTCTGTGTGAGAATGCTGCCTCCAGCAATTCCACATAACAAACATACGTACATACTTCTGTGCCTGCGCGCCAAAACATGCAAACATGCAAAAAAAAAAAAAAACGAGGCAGTGATTCCTCACGTCTGACATCAGAGGCTGATTGCTTTCCTTGACAGGGAGTTTTTATGCTGCTTTGATTTCCATAGGTGTACCTTCTGATTTCGCCGTCCTCTACATGGCCAGAAACAATGCCGTAGAAGGACAATCAGTGGTGGATTATGGGTAGCAAGTCACCGCTCTTTCTGCTAGTCTTATGTATCCGACACGCCTCAGAGTCTGCCCACCCACTGCCCATTTACGGCGCAATAACTCCCCTCTGGTGCTCGTGGCGATAGTCTCTTAAGGACCGATTTCCCCCGTAATTCATGCCCACCCCGACGTGACGAGCTCCACTAACTCAGGCACTTCTTGGCCAATCTGCTGACGCGCTTTCCCGCTCGCGCTGGTGTTTTTACCGGTAATCGTGCGCGACAGCGTGTTGACGGCCCTCATTAAGATCCATTAGGAAATTTAAGTCCGGGCCCAGAGGTCGTGCCATTTCTGCATTTCTGTAGGGATCTCCTACCCCCGAGAAAAACGGAAAAAAAAAAAAAATCTGTCACTGTTGGCTCGCATGAATACCTCTGATAGTCTGATACCAATCCTTCCGCTCTGAATATTCTTAATGTTGCATTTTGTGGGCATTATTAGTTTCTTGCTTTGTTAACAGGTGTTCCAGTACCTCCTGCTCCAATACTGCTTACCAGGTTTATTCATTGGAAGCTCGGCCAAGCTGCATTTATGCTCGGTCGCCTCCTTGACAGCACATATGTTTGTAATGTGCTATTTGCTTCACTTGTTTGCCACTTTGGACAAAATCGACTGCTAAATAAAAATAGATATATGTAAATGCATTGGCTTGGTGAGGGAGACGGCCCGTTTCACGGAATCAGAGTGTGCAAATTTGATTATGCTAATCAATTTCTACTCCTTACTTTGCAAATCAACAAACAGACATTAAGATCTGTCTGTTTAAGTGGCTTTTTATAGACAGCCTATTCCGATGTTATCTGCAGCAAAGTGCTGTTTCTTGTTGTGGAAGAGGCTTTGATGGAGATGGAAATACCTTCTGCAGCCTGGCTCGAGTAGAACATGCACCGCGGTGATTTTAAATGGCTAATTTAAGAACGAATCAGGATTCAGCGTGGGCCCGCGGGAGCAGCTTTAAAGACGGGATGGGCGCAGAACTGCTGCCCCGCAACTGAAAATACGTGTGGCGTGAGCAGTGGGCCTGAATGAGCCTTGACAAAGCATTGTGAGCATAAAGGTTCCCTGTTCAGATCGCACTGAAAAATGGCCTTGATAGTGATTGTAGCTTCAGTGTCCCAGCTGCCAATATTATTAATGCTGCCAGCTTGAGTGTTACCCAGGGAATCCGAGACGCACACGCGCATTCGGGTATCCGCACATTCTCAAGGTAGCATCGAGCCGGGGTGGAAGCTTTGCGTTTGGAAACAGTGAGCTATCACAGTATAAACAGCGCAGCAATCATCGTGAACTCTAGTGCATTCTAGGCAGCTTTGTGGCGCTGGGTAAATAACTTAAATAATTTCCTTCCAGTCACACACTGGAGTATTCATTATCTATGTGTGTGTGGGGGATACTTTCAGTGAGTCACATGTTGACAATTTGCACGTGCTTTTCTTGTTGGGTTCATTTAATTATGAGCAGTCCGCTCACAGCTTTGTTTCTGACACATGGCAGCCAGTCGCCGGCATTGTTAAAATAGTATCCACATATATCAGAGCAGTGTCCGCAAACATTGTCAATAGTTTTTAGCATCTCGTTCAGAAGCTCAAATGAATTTCAGCGCTCAGAATCAAAACCTGTACTGCAACACGGCTCAGGCTGGTGGAAATTTGATTTGTGCTGGTGCAGCTTGCTACTCTCGGCGTGACAATAGGCAGCTGACAATTAGGGCATAAAGCAGACAGAGAATAAATATAAGACACGAGATGCTCAACAGGAATGAATAAATGCAAGGTATGTGATGAAAATGGCCGTCTGTGCAATTCTAAGTAATGCAATGCAGGAATTTGACACAACACAGACAATATACATGTATATGCAGTCACCGATTTAATTAAAACACTGCAAAGCAAAATAATAAAATTTCCAGTAAATTTTAATCTGGTTATGCACACCCTTTATTATTGTTTATTCTTTTCTTTAAGCATGCCAGCGTAAGCCAATAGTCCTGCCTGATGAGTCGATATGCCTTGCCCTCTCACCTCTGTTATCGACCCGGGAAAATCGATCAGGGGAATGCGTTTCCTCATTTTATTATTGCTACATCTTTGACAGCTTTGACTCATAGTATCACAGGACTTATTTGATGTATTATGATTTTGGACAGAGCTGGAGGTGGATCACGGGAACGGGACCTGCGATTGAATGACAGCTTTGTGTGTCTCCCGGGACCCCGGCAGGTCCTGATAGCGCTCGCTCTGAACACTGAAAACAGAGCAAAGTCCCGGGCCAAACAGAAGGTCATTTCCGTGCTTTTCTTTTCCTGGACACTGGAGGATTTGGTAGGGCTGGTGTGGCGGATCTGGGTTGTACAGGTGGGGGGGGGGATAATAATCATAATCTTGCCCCGTGTGGCACAGCAGGGTCGTGGGGTTTCGTCTCCCCGCCGACGCCGGAGCGGCTGGCAAGGTGCAGAGCCCGGCAGGAGGGGATTAAGCCTCGGCGGAGGTTACGGTGAAATCCTCCGCTGGTGTTAAGGTCGCGGAGACGCAGAGGCCGGGTTGTTACATGGAAACACTTTAAAAAATCTTTAAAAAGCCATTTTAGGAGCTTAAATATATTTTTAGAACCAAACAACGCAAACAGTAATATCATTATAATAAAAATAATACATCAATAATAAAATGTATCATCGCGATATCATCATCGGGGATTTAGATAATTGGTACAAAAAATGAGCTGGTTAAAATGAGCTGTAATTTCCATTATATATATATATATATATATATATATAAATAACATTATATTATATATATATATACCAAACATATACACCAAATATTAAAGCTAAAAGGTGATACAAACAGTAGGTCTCACTCATTCATTGTGCTGAACCATCTGCATATTTCATGAATCATATTTTGGAGGCAAAAAAGTCAATATGTTCAGATCTGTCAGGTGTTCTAATAATTTTGGCCACCATTGTGTGTAAATATATATAATTTAAATAATAATATGAAATATGAAACACAAAATTGTATAATTGTTCACCTGAATCCCGTGATGGATGAGTATTTATGGAAAATGAAAGGATGGCGTTATTTTAATTAGCACATTGTTTATAATTGATTGTAAAATGCTCTGAGGGAATTCGGCTGTGGAGACGTCATTCCAGCGTCAGGTTGGGGGGGCGGGGATGTGGGGTTGGGTACACGTCCTGGGCCTGCTGATGAAAATCCATCAGGTGGCTCAGAAAAATCCATACGTCCCATTTACGGGGGGGGGGGGGGGGGGCTTTCTTGCCGCTGGTCTGCTGGAACCTGGGCTGAATAGGAACAGCCATCCAGCAGGACAATACGCAGGCTCACCCTGCAGATATTAAGCAAAACAAACTCACCACAGTGACAAGTTCTCACTGAGGCTGTTTAAAAAGAATATGTTTCCAATTCCCATTCAAAAATCCATTATATATGAATAATATAATAACAATAATATTCTTCATGCCAGCATATGCTCTCAGTGTCCTTCTAGGATCTGTTGAATGCAGTGGTGGACAGCAGAGGGTAATCAATAGCTGGTTCCTGAGTAATTGTGGATGGAGCAGAATCGCCCACATGTAGGTGGTAGTGGGGGAGGGCCAGGCCAATCCGGAGGTGTTTCAGCTGACCCTGGTCCCTTAAGAGGAGCTTTTTGCTCAGGAATTACGACAGGGACAGGAAAAGGGAGACGGAGATGAGGGCTGATAACTCCGGAGTGAGTCTGATGACAGCCGTTCGGTCGCAGAGAGGAGAGCCTGGCCCGAGAGACTTAGGGTGACTGTAATAAAAAAAGGCAAGATGAGAGATGGGTCACATGACCAGGGGGGCATTATGGTACCACAACAAGTGGTGGAGGCGCAGCGCTGAGTATGTTGTGATTTTCCCATTAATCTGTCCTTTATGGACATTTTAATGGTTCTCTTAACAAAATGCTTTTAAATTTAGTAAATGGAAAAATAAAAAAATTAGGGTAAAGTATTATAAACATGGTTGTAAATATTTATAAAAAGGCATAACATCTTATAGCCACATTTCTCATTCATTATGAATGTTCTATGAAGGTCTCCTCTATAATGGACTATAAATACCTTTATAATGCATCATATTGGTCAGTATACGAATTAAGGATGCTTTGTGCTGCATTATTGAGGTGTTTATAGTGCATTATAGATTAAACCTTCACAGAGCATTTTAATGCATAATATGACTATAATATGTTACGCCTTTTTATAAATAATAATAGCTGGGTTTATAATGCTTTATGGATGCATTATAATGCATTATGAAGGAATGTGTGATGTAGTATCATGACAGCTTTAAGTAAAGTGTTTAGTGATTGAAGATGATTGTGAGCCGGCTGCCGGACAAACATAAATATGGCCCGGTCTGTGTTTCTTTTTCTTGTATTCCATTCTCGTTTAGCCTCCAGGCCCGTAGCATTTCCTCTCGTCCACCTCTCTGTCCATCTTTCTCCTCTCCCGTGCAGGCTATCAGCACTCCACCCTGACTCAGGCCCTGTCCATGCATGGCTGGGGACTCCATCAGCGATTGCCACATTGCCCAGGTGTAGTAAATCAATATAAAAGTTCATAATATATTTATGCGCAGACTCCGCTCCCAGTAAGGCACAAAGGAAAGGAAACAAAGGGAAAGCACATTTGTGCTTCTGCGGGAAATGCGGGCCCAGGAGAAGCTTACGCTCACCGCTGTTATTATTATAGAATTCCCTTGCCGTGAAAGTGTTATTGTGCTTTGTCGACGAGAATGAAAAGGAAAAATACATTGATGGTGTCGGAGAAAAATAAATGTTGTTTTTGGATGCATCTTAACTGAAACTAGTGTATTTCAGTAGGAAAATATTAGGTCAGCTGCAATTATAAATGCATTCTGAAGATCTATCAAAGTTGCATTTATGACTCCATATTTCTCGCCGTGGCTTTGTGTATTCAGCGCCGGAGCACTGCTGGATAATCGGCGCGTTTAGCAGGTCTGTGTCTTTCATCACGAAATGATCTGACTATTATGATTAAGAGCAGTTATTACAAAGAACACCCTTCTTAGGATTAACTCCAAACACTGATTTATAATCAAGAACCGACCCCCCCCCCCCCAGGCTTCTCAGGCAGGGATGTTCAATGCACATCTTTTTCCACACTGCCTCCGAATTTTGCTGAGGAAGGGGAGTACTATATCCCATCTGGGCGAGATTTAGACAGCATCTGCTGGATGTCCGTATTCCTCGGATAGTGAGACCAGAAAGCCATTGGCAGCTTGCTGGTCTCTTCAGAACACACACGCGCACGCGCACACACACACACACACACACACAAACCTCTCTCTCTGGCAGAATATGCTTGATCTTATTTTCAGAATTGTGTTTGGAGCCCTAATGAGAGTCAGCGGTGGGCCTTCTTTGGTCATGCTAATCTTGTACAGGTGACATACGCACAGCTGGTGCGTCTCAATCTTTCTCTCCCGAAATCCCTCTGCCGACCTCAGGTGCCCTGGGCCGGCCCTCTGAGAAAGGCTGTTCCGCATTTTCCTACACGATGCCCCCAGAATTATCACGGACTGACCGGCCTGCCACCTTCGACGATATTCTGGTGCTTCTGTGAAGTAGTTTTTTTTTCTTTAAGATCTCTATTTGCGCATTGATTCGTCTCAGGTCTAATATTATTTAGACTTAATCAATGCAAAGTTGTTTTTCTTTACCTCTGGTCAGCACTCCAGTCGAGGTGTGCGAAGCTAAACGCCAAACGTGTCGTGAACGCAACCTGTTTGCTCGCCAGAAGCTCTACGCTGGCAGTGCCCGAGGCCGAACCTTGAGAAGTCAGGATCGTAGCTGCCCACTCAGCAAACTTTTTTTCTGGATGGAATATGGATGAAATGATTGATGTGTGCTCTGATGCACGCCGTGGGGAAGCCAGTGAGATGAACAGCACTCCCTGATTTAGGGCTGACATACACGCATCAAACGATTACCCACAGCAGCTCTGCATCCAAAACTATCTGATATAGGCTTCTCACTCCCTTATGTGGATTTCCTATGCCCTTACAGGCCATCTGGCATACTGGGCACTTCCCTAGTAGACTGATGGGTTGGCAAAAGCTATCATGGGATCCTCTCCTTCCATCCATCCATCCATTTTCAGAATCCATCCATTCTGAAACCGCTTGTCCCATTCAGGGTCACGGGGGGGTCAGAGCCTATCCTAGAGGCTACAGGCACAAGGCAGGGAACAACCCAAGATGGGGTGCCAACCAATCGCAGGGCACACACTCACACACCATTCACTCGCACACCCTTTCAGTTTGAAATATTTACTGGGGACCATAAAATCCAGGCCGGATGATGCAGAAAATGTCTTCAGAGAACCTTGAAACATCTGAGATTCAAATTTTTAGGGATGGTGTCACACAAGTATTTCCATGCAAGTACAATATCAAAAAGTCATCAGAAATGTTCAGGCTTAGCACAACCATGCGATCTGCATACTTTCATAACCCTCAGCCACACGCCAGTGTTACAGTGACTCTCCGGCTTCCGCTTTAGTGTCAGATACCTCGTTTCAGAATGTCTGCCGCGGAAAATCGGGTTATCTTGCCATCTGGGTAACGTCTAACTATGTTTGGAACCTTCATTCGCTGACGGGCGATAGCGATGATTCATGGAGCCAGTCCTCTTCCTTGAATTTACATCTTACTCCTACGTGCGCGGCTTGCAGTCAGCACGCTTGTTGTCAGTTTGAATTTTCAACGTGATCGTTTTGGCCAAAGAAGGGGGGGGGTGAGGAATTAGCTGTTTAAATACAGTCGCCGGCAGAGGTATTTGTTTGGCTGGGTACTGTGTTATACGGTGGCGCAGCAATTTCCCAGGGAGCCCGCGGAAGTCTCACAACCGGGCCGCGCCTTCTGACACCTTCATCTAATCGCAGAATCTCTGACATCTTCTCCATTACCTGGGTCTGTGGAGACGCGCCATGATTCCACTGATTAATATCATCTTATTCTCCTAGGTGTCCTTTTGCGACGGAGTAGCTAGCAGCAAGTCACAGTGTGTATATAAAAAACAAGCAACAGTTATTAACAGTAACCGGCAGCGTGCTTCCTTTAACACGTCCCTGTGACGACGGCCGTGTAGGCTAGGTAATAAAAAAAAAGAAAAACAGGCTAAACAAAAATCAAAGCTTGATATCGCATGATGTCTGACCGACTCAGCTGCCAGACAGATCGACGGCTTTGTGTTTCTCCTGAGAGGTGGGCTTCGGGGACGGCGTGCTGAAGGACGTTTGGGAGACAAGAGTCAACGACGGGCTATTTCACTGTGTCTTGCTGTGCATCTGAAGGAGATTAAGTCAAAAGATGCGAGGAATAGCTGCAATCAGAATCAGGCATGGCACCGCCTTGCTGTTATTCTCGAAGGCCCGTCCAATCAGGTATTGGAAGAACTTCATCAGTAACTTTATTGACTGGGGTTTGCAATATATGGTTCACTGCCGCTGCCTTGTGGCTCCAGGTTTATAAGTTTGACTCCATCTCTAGCTGAGAACACAGAATGAGCCTGTAGGTGTTTTTGTAGGCTTCCTCTGACACTCCAAGACATTCCAGCCAAAAATATTGACTATATATTAACCTATAAACTGCCCGCCACCCAATACCCTATGCCTTCTGGGATTGGTTTTGCCTTGTTACAACCCAACCGTACTCTGGCCCAGAGAACCAGTTTTTCCAAATCTTTTCTGCTTCATACAGCAATATGTTTTCTGACCCTGCTCAGTCATGTACCTCGTTGAAGGACATGTCTGCACTGCCTCATTGTCAATATAAGCATTTGTTTACGTTTTCGCTATTAAGTTTCATCAGTGTGTTTCCTTTACTGTTTTGAAACGATTTATCCTCCATCTGCAACCCCTGCTGCTGAAGCCAGAATGCTACGTGTTTAATCTGTCCACCGCTGGAGATATTAAACCTCCTCAAGCCCTTGCTTCCACCCGGGAAATGCCCTGTTTATATTTTCCGGATTCTTCTCCATTTATAAAGGAAAAGCACATGTTCCCGAATGCCCTGTTTTAATACAATATCATCTTCCTTCACGGCTTGTTCCAGAAAACCACGGAGTCGGGCTCCAAAGGATGTCGCGATGCCAGGCAAACGGGACGTGTCGAAAAAGCAGCGGGTTTAACTTCAGCAGAAGCAGACACTTTAGCAGCACAATCGAGCCACGAGTCTCTTCCCACTGGGGAGCCAATATGCTCTGGTAGCTTTGGGTGGAATGATTTGTTAATAAAAAAATTCAATAGCAGCTATAAAAAAATCTGGACTTATTCTTTGCAGGAGAGCTGGCACAGAGATGACATAACGGAGACAACGTCATTTATTAGTTCGACCAAAATATATATATTAGCAGCTCCATGATTGGACAGCACATTACAAGACACCAATGCACTGCAGTCCGGTGACTGATGACCTCAATACAAAGGGGCATGACTAAATCACAGTGACTCATCCCTGCAATGTGAGACAGCCATCACGTTTATACCAGCTGTATCTCAGTAATTTAGCTCCAGTCTCTGAACTCCATCCATCTGCCACACCTACTTGTCCTATCCCAGAAACACTGGGTGAAAGGCAGGGATTAGCCCAGGACGGGGCACCAAAACATTGCAGGATACATTCAACGTGCTTTTGGTCTGTGAGGGAAAACTAGTGGACCAGAGAAAACCCCGCAGGGAAGACATGCAAACTGCATGCACATCGGGCTAGGGCAGAGACTCGAACCCAAGTCCCACAGGTGTAAGACCCCCCCCCCCCATTTGCTAAACTCATCTCATTTAAACCTATTGTTTCTGCAAAGTAAGGGAAGCTACACAAAGGCACTGTCCTACAATCGCACTGTATTATCCTTCGTCTCCCGGTGTCGGTTAACTAGCGTAATTCGCATGTTAGTACACTGCCAATTACAGCAGAGATTGGATACGCGGGCTCTTGACAGGCATAATTGGAGACGACCGGGGGGTCCCCATGGTGTGTAGGGCTGCGTGCGTAGCCAACTGTCCATTCCTGTTAGCTGACAGGGCACTGGGGGGGGGGGGGGGGCCCCTAGGTGTATCACTTTGCAACATAGCAAAACCGCGTTTCTGGTTTCTTCCAGCTAACGTAATTCAATCAAAGTCACCCCCCGGTTGGAGTCGTCACCTTGGTGGTTATTTAAATCTGGTCACGCTTGTCTTGTGTTTCACGTGACCGGGAAGAGCCGTCCGAAGACTTTGGCTCTCGAAAATAAGATGACCGGGTAATTCGTTTTTTTACATGAGCATCCCTTAAGTGATGTACGTCTAGTCTGTGAAGTCATCTTCTATAAATTGTCTTCTAATATAAAACCAAGCCTCAATGATTCAGTGCAAAAAACACTGCCTGATCTTTGGAGACTAATCACCAATTCATTCACTATTTACTTATTTAATGGGTCCCTCATCTTAAACTACATGTTTCAATTACTCAAGTCGGCTGCTGGCTTTTCTAATTCCAGTTTGCTAATATGAGATGCGTCCTCTCCTAGATGCTTATTCATGTTAGTCATTCCTCTGTCCTACGTCGACCAGTTGTGACAGATGGGGACATTTGAGACGTCTCTGTACGTCTTTCCAGGGTTGGTGAAGCAGCACATGACACGGATTTGGGGCGGACCGGGTCTTCACCTGGGAATGGCGGTTTAAGAGATGCAGCGGGGCGGATGGGAGAATAAAACACAGGCATTGCAGCCGCGGCTTGGGGGCGCGAGGAAATAAAATGGGTGCAGGGTTACGGAGGCGGACACGACTGGGGTCAGGAATCAGGATCTGGGCGTGTTTACTTGTGCTGAGAGAAAATCATTTGGTCTTTTAACGATAGGGAGGAACACACAGGTGTAGTAAGCGAGAGGCATCATTATATGACCTTGGCCCTAACCCTGATACCATCCCCCCCATCTCACAACAACATTAAAGCATCAGGATCCCAACAATAGAACAGCAGTGGACATTTACCAGTTCACCAGGTTTATGCTCTTTTCTTTAAATGTTTCCAGTGAAAACCAACCACACGCAAAATCAAATATACCAGATATACCAAAGTCACATGATCCCTCCCAGAAGTGGAGATTTCTGGTCCAGAAAGTAAAAAATCCAGACCAGGACTTTCAGCCAACCACTTACGTATAAAACTGGATTCCCCAGTTCCGGTCCTGGAGGGCCGGAGTTTGTAGATTTCCTGGCTCAGACACACCTTATTGAGCACATCAACAATTGCCAGGTTTAGTAGATGTGTTACAGCTGGACAATTTATAAAATGTGTTGCAGAATGGCCCTCCGGGACCGAAAATTGGGGAACCAGAGTCACATTCACAGAGTGCTCAACCGGTTGGTTGATACAAAATCTTGGTCTGGATTTTTACTTTCTGGACTGGAAATTTCCACCTCTGATCCCATCCATGCATCCATAGCTGCTTATCCAGGACAGGGTTTCGAGTCAAATTATATCATATCATGATTATAACAGGAAGATCCAGTGTAACACTGCTGATGTCAGTTCAGAAAGAAACCTGATTGGTGGATTCTTCACCAGCTGACCCTAACCCGCCAATAGGCTAATGAAAAAGTTTTTTGGCATGGCACCATTATGTCACTCTGCCTTCATGTTTACAGCACAGCTACAAAAACTAAAATGTGATCCCGCAGATTGCTTAGAATCCTGCAACGAAACTCAGCTTCAAAATACACTACACTGATCCCAGCATCAAAGGCCAGATTAAATATATTTATGCCTGCGAGCAACTTCTCACGTTTTTTAGTCAATGTCAGTTTGAGTTAGGTGCCTTTTATCTTAAGGTCATCTTATGTGATATTGCCATAATAGGAAATAATTCTTTCATGTAAAATTTTCATATACATCCATTTCCTGATCCACCTGTCTTCAAAAGCCCTTATCTGGTACAGTGCTGCAGAGAGTCTGGAGCCCAATCCAAGGGCACAGAGTGGGGGACACCCTGGATGGGATGCCAGTCCATCACAGGGCAACTATGTCTACTTATTGCATGCAAACCATCTAACTCAGCTAACAATTTTTCATTCAACATAACGATAGCATTGACGGTTACGATTAACGTATGGAAAGGACCAAGGTGTTCAGTTTTCCCAGAATGCTGTAGAGACAAATAAGGGCCATGTTAGACAGGGGTGTGGCCAGACCTTTTACAATGGGGTGACTAGACTACAGTAGTGGCCAAAATTGTGGAAGCACTTCCAATTTTTAGAAATTCGATTTTACAAACATCATCTGCTTCATCTACGATCATCTATGATTTTGGCCAGTGGTGCAGACCCAGTAATTTTGCATTGGAGTAAAATTTTGCTAGAACCATCTCTTGGTTGAGTTGCAGAATGCTCCATCTTTTGTTTTTATTTTTTGGTGTGGCATGGCAACTGAGCTGACCACAGATTTACAGGGGGGGGGGGCATGACCATGCCTGGCCTCACCTATATTTGCCTCTCATAGTAGGGCAGTGGTTACCACTGTTACTTTACACCACAGTGGTCAGGGGTTCCCGGCAGGATGGCGTTTGCGGTATGGCCATATTGAACTATTATAAAATGACATTTTGTATTATGAAAGATCAACATTCAACATTACATTCAAAATATGTTCAGGTAGTAACGTTGTAGTAACATTGGCAGAACATGAGAGTAACATTCCATTACCGTTACAGTACATTCTCTGCCAACGTTGAGAAGACCTTTACATAACGTTAGCTAAAGTTCTGGGAACATTGCCTGTTAACTGGGAATGTCCATAAAATATCAAGCATCATAAATATGAGTGGTTTAGTGTGGGGCTGGGGTGGTTTGGGTGAGAATGCATTTTTAATAATTTTGGAAAAAAAAACATTAAAGGCAACATACAGAGGTACTCCTGCCTGCTAATGAGAGGGGACACCAGCAGGGGGCCGGAAATAATTAGTCAACATGCGCAGCGGGATCTGTTCCAGCGTCTGAAGTTAGCCAATCAGGAGTCAATTAAAATGTGCTCCTCAGCCAATGTTCACGCATCCAGGCGCGCTTCAGATGCCGGTCCAGACGGGTCCCGTTTGTAGTTCAAACAAGCTAATTTTTTTGCGGCGGACACTGAGCATTTGTCAGATCCGTGTCGCGTTAATAAACTGTTGTTACTGGCGTCGGAACTCGGGGAAAATGGACATCATCAAAGGCATTCAGATGTGGATGTTTAGATGTTCGATGTGGACCTGTCCCACCCTCACAGGGGCGCGGCATTAGTTCAGACCTCTGAAAACAAGCTCCACTTTATCGTAACTGGCAGGATCCCGCCACTCGTGCTAAGTATGCTAAACAGCAATTTAGCAAGCTAAACTATTTATCTGCCTACACAAATAGGCAATGCCAATATGCTCTACATGTACCATTACCCAGATACCCCCCTTTTAAATAAGCTACTTCACAAACAATGATGATGGCTTAGATTAAATTTGATGGGCTCATTGGAAGTACCTGTGCTCTCCACTTCACAACAAAGCACGGCTAAAAATGCCCACTCTCACCTCTCTCTACCACAGTCCATGGCACAGAACATCTCTACAACTTTGAGCAATGCTGACTAGGTTACACATATTATCATGTACACTATATTTACATATCGGGGTGACACTTTTCTACTGAAGTGCAGGTTAGGAACAAATAGTAGACTCTTGAGATAAAACGTGTTATGATTCGCTAATGATGAACAAACATGGGATCAGTATTTTAATTTTCATATTATTTATTATTTGTTCCTTCAGTAGTTCACAAAGGTTTATAGAATTAATCGATATGGTGACTAGAGTAGCTGCCTGTTATGCCTGCATATAACTGCATAATACTGCATAATACTGCATAATAACACCATACATCAAAACTATACCCATGAACAGGGGGTGAAGGTAGAGGTTTTGTGCCCCCCACTTGGGTTGGGTTGGTCCCACATGGGTAGATTTCCTCCAGCAGCGGGGAAGGAGTTTGTTCTTACTTCTCAGTATATTTTGCTGAGCAGGGCCCCCCAGTGGTAGATTTTGGGGCCCTTACGACGTGCTGGGCCCCCCCTGAATCTGCCAGGGTCTCCATGCCCCGACCCGCACATCCCAAAAAAAGGCCACGGCCTTGCTTATTGCGTATGGATCCATGTAATAGCTCCTTTTTGTTTACAAATTGGCACCATCTCAGAAACGCCCACCTTCATTCATGGATATTGAGGCCAAATTCGGCCAGCACCCGGTCTCTGGAAGCCTTTGAATGAGGTCATGTGACCTTTCGAACGCGCCGTGCCTGCCTCATTAACTGCGATACGCAAGTCCATGCTTTGACATCCTCCGCGGTGAATCACAGCGGCAGAATGAGAGGCTCAGAAAACAGTCAGTGTGACCGAATTAATTTGCATGTGAGCATTGTGATTAGATAATAGGAGAGGTTAAAGATACACCTAGGTGCCCAAAGGACTACCAGATGTGGTTGGATTCTGAGAGCAACAGAATATCTGTTGATGATCTAATAAAACACCGTTTGTTCCGTGTCCAGTCCTACGCTCTGAAAGATCCATTCAAAAGCCGGAACATTAATCCTGGCATCCTTAAAAAGTACACCACACTCTTTGGGTAGATAAGAGTATCCATCCTCTGGCAGGTATTTCACTTAAACTGAGCACTTGGGGGAAATTAAACAGACAGCAATCAGCACTTCTTATTTTGATATACTCCGTACAGCAGATTAAAGTCTCCCTGGAAAGGTATTTTATAGATTAGGCAGATTATCTTACAGAGAAGAATAGGATCCAAGGGTGGCCTTGTAATGCCATTAGATATGTTATTAGACACAGGGCTTGCCTCGGGGTTCTGGGTCCCTAGACAAGATTTGGTTGGGCCCATCCCCCGATCATCCACCCAGAGCAACAGAAAATTAATTTTCCCAGTTTATTTATATTAAAAACATTTCAGTAGCACAGGGTATCTGGCCGCTAGCTAGTGTATGTTTCACAAGAAAAGTAGTGAAATATGAAACAGTGTAAATAACTGTGACAGAATCTAGCCAGAGGTATTTAATCTGTTCTTTTTTCACTCATTTTTTAATGCCCCCCAATCAAATGGCATGCTAGGCGATTGCCTATGTTGCCTTTAGGGCAGGCTGGCCCTGATTAGACACAAGCATAAAGTCCGCAGGAGTCTATGCTCCTTTACAGAACATTCTTTGGCAGTCTTCTTTGGCAAATGATATGATTGCTCCTACCACAGAAGCTAAGGCTCCTTTAGCACCTGGTTCCTATAAAGCTTTCTTTTAGCAGAACTGATCTACTTTTGCATATAATGATCTGCTACACACCAAGAATTTCCCAATGACACGATAGTTAAGGCCCCTTCCGCATGATTGGTCTTTTCTAGTTGCTAAGCAACATCTAGAAAATGCTTTTTTTTGTTCAAAGAAATTGCGTGTGTGTTTTTTTAGAGAGTCTTTGTTTTGCTTTTTGTTCCAAACCTTACACAGACGTTTGGCTTTTGCTTCTGTTCTGCCATGCTTACGGAGTACCACATGGCTCGGTCCTCGGCCCTGCATTTTTCTCCATTTGCCTGTGATCCTGTGGCCCATTTTTATTAGCACTTGTTATAACAGGAAGCTCTGGCCTTTTTTTCTTTAATCCCAGGAGGTCTCACTTTGACATTCGCATTGCTGCGTTTTCAGAAACGTCCCCCCCCCCAGTTTAGGGCAGAGGTGTGTTCGGTCCTCCTATTTATAACCTACCTAGCTGATAGTCCCCCCCCCCCACACACACACACAATCTGCAGGAGAGTGAGTGCTGATTAGAAGGGATTGTACACATTTGACAGGTCTGTGGGGGATGCTCACGCAGTGGCCAGTGAAGATAAGCGACCACAGAGACTTTTCAAAAATGTCATGAATATCTTGGGAGGGAAAAAAAAAGATCCCATCTAGAGTGCTCTACAAGGGAAAGTTCAAAGTTCAAACCAGTGAATGGCGAGCTTTGCAGCAACGGGAAAAGAGTTTTCAGTGTCTCCCCGAGGTTCCTGATTCTCTCTGAAGCTACAGGCCAGAGGTTACATGCCAGCAGCCTCCAGAATAGTGTGTGATGGTAGGATTCCCATCACTACAGAGCTCTTTTCAATCTTAAAATTACATTTGTATTGCTGTAAGCGGATGTATGGAAAGCTAATTGCATTATTTATATAGAAGAAATCCATCCATCCATCTCTCCAATCAATTACTAGTATCTGGTATAGCATCATGGGAAAAGAAAGCCGTTGAGATATGATTTATATAATAATCTATGGAATGATGAGGTAGTATTAATTAGTCAACATGGTGAATCCCTTAACAAACTTTTTTGACATTAGATAGAAAAGGAATCAGCTGCATCTGTGCTTGTCAAATCAGACAGCATATTCACCTACTTGCTTTCCAGCTTCGCTTGGCCTTTCCAGACACTCCAAGCGAATTGACTCTAATTAGGAGAACCTCTGTGCTTGTTGATTTTAGACGCCGGCTGTCTGCTCGCTAACATGTAAGTGGAATTGAAACGATTAATGAGACTCGCGGCATTTTCGGGACCTTTTGTGTCAGCGGGAAAAATAAACATGCGACGAGAATCCGCACTAACCGCTAGCCTGCTGTAAGAACACGCGGGTAACATTTAAGGAGCCTGTCCCACATTATGCTTACTTGTGCCTATCGGAGCATGTAACCATGCGGTACAGATGGCTCTGTCACTAGTCTGCAGACTACACACGCGAAACAGGATGTGAGATACAAGGTGGCATTTCACAGTCTGAATGCCAGTCGTACACTGAAGAACCTCCTTCGTCTTCTGGAACGGTGAGGGAGAGATTGTTTGGCTTAAATGCTGTTACCTTTATAAGTCCTAGCGCAGTGATATTTTAATGACTGTATTCTTTAAAATGTAGCAAATTCCTACATAGTACCGTAACCCATAAACCAGGGGTGCCCAACTCCAGTCCTGGAGGGCCAGAGTCCAGCACAGTTTGTAGAATGATTTGCTCAAACACATCAGCTAAGATTACCAGGTTTAATAGGTATGTTTGAGCAGGGAAATCTGAAAACTGTGTTGGATTCTGGCCCTCCATTCTGGCCATAAATGATTCTGGAAGACAGAGGAGTGGATGGATGGTCATTTCTAAATGTTAACAGCATGCTTTGAGTTAATATGCTGTATTAATGTGAGTTTTTTCCCCCCCATTTGCTCACTGCTTAAGTTGCTAATATTAAAGATGAGGCAATTAGCATTTGTTTAGCTTTTTTGTCTTAATGCGGGGGCTTCACATTTTCCTTCACATTTTCAGAAGCATGGAGAAATAGCTGCATGCGCAGAACTTTCCACGGCCCCCAGGGAAATCAAATATGCATTTGCAATCCTCAAATGATTTTTTAAAGTTTTTAGTAACATTAATAATTTCCAGGAGAACATAAAAGGGTCAGCGTCGCTTTTGATGCATCTTAAGTGCTTTAGCCAGATCGTCGGGAGGGTTCGAGCGAAGGCGAGCGCTTCAGTCAGCTTGCGAAATCGCAATTTAAGAATCACACACTAATGACGATAACGAGAAGCCGGCAAATATTAGAGACTCCAAAGCAACTGAACAAAGTTTAGCAAAATGCCAATATGTATAAATGAACATGATTCTACAAAAAGTGGTCATAGACGTGTGGCAGGGAGCTGCCAGTTACTAGCTCCTTTAACGCTTTTTAAAAATCGGATCAATTACCTGAATTTTTTTATAAAACTTTTTGCTTATACACGTGGACATTGGGGCCACAAATCTGGGGTTGGGGCTTATCATGTGCCTGAAACAAAGAAAGACAAAATAGCAAAGTGCTGCAGAGTCAATATGAAAGAAGAATTTATATGCTTGGCAAGATTCATCACCTCCCCACCCTCACACCCCCAAATGACCACTTTCACTATCACCAACCCCCAATATGATCCTGTATTGTACTGAATATCCCTTGATTACTTTCTTGAAGTAGCTCTCACTGTAATAAAGGTTGGAGACTCTATCCCCTTCTAATATATGCCAGTTACCTGGCCCTCCGAAAATCTCTTTATTCCTCCACAGAAGGTTTCCGCCATCCCCCCATCCCGAAATTGTACCGAAGGGGACATCAGGTCACTGAGTCACAGTGTCCTTCCTTAACGTCCTGTCCAATGAAATGTCAGTGTCCTAGGAGGGTGTGAGTAATGTGCAAACATGTGGTTGACGTGTTTCAGAGTGCACTCTGTTCCTGTCCAGCTGTGCATGAGACCAGAGTCCCCAGGAGAGGGTCTAATTGTGTCCATTATTGATTGACGGCATGGATCAGTCCTTCCCAGGGAAAAAAAGGATTGATGGACTTGTCATTTTGTCATTGTGTGGATCCCTCTTTTTTTTCTGACAACATACCTCCTGGCGTGTTGATATGATTTGGCTTGACACCAAAGTGTGAAGAGAGCCACTTCAAATTTACGTCTGCGGTAGATTTCGAAAATGAGTGTTTCTTAGGTGGTGGGGGAGGGTGTGTGTGTGTTTGTTGTGAGATTAAGGTAGCAAAATGATAGCAAGAGATTGACCTTTGAATGACCTCTCAGTGGCAAGGGGCCTTACCAAGAGGGCTGTTTTCACGAGATGTCGGAGGGGCATGGATACCACGGCAGATTCAGGGGGGGGCCCGCACTTTACAAGGGGCCTTGCATATGTAAAATTATACATAAGTTGTCATTTTGTCAGGGGCCCTGGAATTTCTACGTATGTCCCTGCTGACAGCCCATCAGCAAAGTGATTGCTTCTCAGAATGTCTCCCCCACCCCGCATTTATTACCAGTCGCGAGATCAGTATTTCACAATATGCAGCTTCACATGTTTTTCTTTTTTTTTCTCAGCTGCTAATGTGCTATTTATTCAGCCTAAAATATAATTGTGCACCTGACAAAAGAATTGAAAGTTAACGGATTATGTTTACTCCCAGAAAAGAGCTTATCAAAGCATCATTAAGCCGGGCGATGCACTGCGTTTATATCCGGAGGTAATGATCCTTGTAATGTCAGTAATTTTCCCCCAGGACGTGGCGTGTTCTTCAGAAGAAGGATTTTCTGGCTTGCGCTCCAGAGCATTTGGCGTTAGAAGGTCGCTGCCATCGTGGCACCTGGGCCATAGGTGGAAAGCGGGCTGGGGCCAAGGCACAGAAGAACCACCAGACTTTGGACTCTGGACCTGAGAGCGACAGCAGCGCTTGGCGATTCCTGGCTGGGGGAGGATGCCGCGCGGCGATCGCGGACGATTTAGCCTAATGAAACCGTGCATATGGCGGAGATCAAGCAATTAACCTTGGATCATAATTACTCCTATGTCTGAGGTACCGTAATTCCTCAAGTTAAACAGTAAAGGGTGTGTCGGAACGTGGCTAACCGCGATGCCCTCATATTTGGCCAGAGACTGGCTTGTTTTACTAGATGGACCATAATGCTTTGCTGCAATCAAACAAAAAACAAACAAACAAACAAACAAACAAACATAGGTAGATAGATAGATGTCCATCCATACATTTTCCGTATCTGCTTGACTTGAAAACTACTGGCGCAAGGCGGGGAACAACACAGGACGGGACAGCAACACATCGCCAGAATTAAACCGATAGATAAATAAATAAATAAATAAATGGCCGTTCATTTGTCAATAATCTCCAGCTTCAGGGTTGTTTTGAAAAGCCATTAAACAGGGACGGGCCAGCTGGCTCCTTTATTGTCCCGAAAAGTATAGTTAATGCGCCAGGACTGCTGCTGGAGATAAGGGCCGTGGCGGTCGATGCCTGGTCGAATCGCAGAGATGAAGTTTCTCCCGCCTTCCCGGGGCCTTCCTGTCCCACTGGAGGTATTTGTTCACGATCGTTCTCTAATTTTCCACAGGGCTAAGTCAGGGCTACTGGAACCTGTTTGTGGAAACACAGTTAACTGGTCGTTTGCATTGATTTGTTCTAAAATCTATGAAAAATGCTTATACCTGTTAGCCTGACTGCTATGCCCCAATCGGGCAAAACCAGCTCACCCCCCCCCCCGCCTAGGCTCATACCCAGGCCTGCTAACCCCTAATCCAGCTCCTCCCAACCTCCTGATTGCCAAGGCCTTTACTGCTCAAGTTTAAATAATTGCATTAATTGTTAAATAAATCACCGTCATTACTTTGAAGTCCATGTGGCGAAAGAGTAATGTGTTCACACTGGGTGTTAAAAGGGAGGGAACCAAAATGGCGGTTCTGAAGAAAACGCCCACAGCGGGCATTCAGATCACACACCCAAGACCCTAACACTCCCAAGCAGTCATAAATGAACCTTAAACATGCTAACATTTCATATTTTCCGCAGTTGATACGCTGTGGGTCTAGATTTGGTGTGTGGCTCCAAACCGTGCTTGGGATCAGGAGGTTGCTGGTTCAGATCGCAAGATTGCCTGAGTGATTTTTACCAATGGGCCCCTGACTATTCCAAAGACTGGTTGACCCTGACTTTTCAATTCCGCCTCTGTTTAGAGAAACATGTCTACTAAATGCAATACTTTTCTACCGTGCATATCTTACGTTCTTATATCCAGAGAAGATCTGTTTGACCTCAGACCCAGAATAATCAGCACGAAGCACCAACACACACACACACACAGACACACGATGCTTAGTAAAGCTCAATTCATTAACTCCACCTGCCGCGCTGTGTTTTAAGTCATTGTGCCGTTTGGCTTTGCGGTCTCATTGGACTTGGCAGGAATAATATTCAATTTAAATGTTTTGTAGGAACCTTTACTCCCTTGGCTTGGAGTAAAAAAATGATTAACGATTAAGAAATATTACTTTTGTAAGATGGGCTTTCCAGACATATATATAGTGTGATGCTATATTTGGTTCAGAGCGACCAAAGGGTTTTCACAGAACAGCGAAGTTGTGAATTATTTCAGGGTTGCTGTTGCCAAAGTGTGCTGGGCAACAGAAGACCTGGCAGTTTTTTAAAAGTTAACTTTCATGATAAATATGATAAGGAAATTCTGCTGAAAATGTATATACATTAGGAATTAATACAGATATTACATTGTACTAATGCTGACAGGCCGTCCGATCAATACTCCCTGCTGGGTTTGTTTCTCGGCCCCTGGTGTAGTGACTGCTTGCACCTTTGGGGCCCCATGCAAATGCATTGCGTGGTGGCAAACACTGCAGTTGTGTTTATGATATTATCAGAGCAGGGGAGGCCTAGTCATCCTGGGGCCTGACAAGGTCTTGTGCAAAGTGTATTCGGCCGCTTCACTTATGCCTTATCTCAAATAGGACTGGCTCTCAGCATGAGTAGACCCGGTTGCTGCAGTCTGTGACAGCTCCTAGCCCCTTCCAGCAACAGCATGACTCTTCCACTTCCTGGGGAATCTGCTGACTACCACTGCTGACACGACGACTCGAGTTTGGTTTCATTCCCCCGGTTCAATAAAACCATTTTCAGTTCCAGACCAAAATTTTGTGTGTCTGCCTGGAGAAAATATTACACATGGTTGCATGCAGTGTGCCAATTTCCACTGTAATCTTTTGCCTTCACTATTTAGCGAGAACGCCTAGTTGTACTGAGACCTCATGGTGTTCAGGTTTGAATAGCCCTGCAGCTAGCCTCGTGCGCTTATTACCGGTGCCTGATTAAAAGCGCAGCCTGGCTGCATACTTGTGATGTATTAGCCGCCTGCATATCACTTTGGACAAAAGCATCTGCTAAATAAATAAATGTGTGTATAAGTGTGAAGCTCAGAAATAAACACGCAAACTCTGGCCTGACCCTTTCCGTTAAGGTCAGTGCTCCATCTGACAAACACATGGCCATTTACGCCTGGCTACATATTATGACTACGCAAGTACATACACTTTGGCTTGGGAAAAAAAAAAAAAAACATCCCATAGACATTTGCCTTAAAAATACTAGAATATCCATCCATCCATTTTCAAACTCATAATTTTACTACCCGGCTACGTCCCTGATGGGTAACAAAACAAATTCCCGGGTAGGGGTTCGAACCTGTTTATTTTCCTACATGGCCATGTGTCCCTGCCAGGTGACACGGTGCACAAGGCTGGGTTACGCACACTTACAGTCCTGTGCGCCACATCTACAGGAGAGTAATTAAGAGGAACCATGCATAGGCACAAGCTTTTGGATGGCAGGGGAAATCAGGGTACCCAGAGGGAACCTCTACGAAAAGGGGAGGACATGCAAATAGGGGGTGGGGGGGAGGACTCAGTCCCCCCACCCTGGAGGTGCAAGGCAAGGCGACACCACAACCCACTAACCCACCGTGCCGCCCTCCGGCAGCATATAACAAATAATTATTAATCATCTTCACGGCCAGAACAGCTTTGTAAGCAAATGTGAGCAAATTGTGCTTACTATCTTCTGGGTTTAGTCGAATCGAAGCATTTGTTAAGCTGCCTAGCGGTTCATATAATTGTTTGCCCGCCGCGGCTGTATTTAAATCGCGCCGATCGATATGAGAATGTATTCTCGATAATGTTTAGAGGCGCATTTATTGACCGGATTCCTCTTGGTATTGTAACCACGGCCGCGATGGCCTGGCGATTCTCAGCCCCAGAGCGTGCGTGTGTGTGCCAGGGGCTGCCACTTACACTTTATTATATGAAGATTATCTTGCGGATTTACTTTCTGACCCTTATTTTCATTTATAATACCATTATGTTCTGATAATCCTGGATGTATAGTCCGATGAGCTCTAGTTTGCTCGGCACGGAAAAATTCTTATTTCTCTGCTACTTGCTTTCTCTAATTATAGTTCTGTGTTGTGAATTGGCACGTTTTCCCTTCATTTATGAAATATGTGTTATAAAGCAATTATACAAACTATTTTGAGTATATGATATGACCTTGACTTGTGGTAAGTAACTTATTTAGCTCATTTTAATAATAAAAAAAAAAAACTAATTTTACTTAAGTTCTGCCTCTTTATATGTTTGGTGTTTTTACATTTGTCGTTGTCTGCAGGTATGGAAAATGAATGGATGGATGGATGGATGGATGGATGGATAGATGGATGGAGGAACAAATAACTCATTAACGGCTCTAATGATCACAGGTTAGAACAACAGACGAGTGAATCAATTAATCAAAGAATTAATCTATTGAGTGATTGATTAATCGACTGAGTGAGCGATTGATTATTTGATTAATGACTTAATTGATCAGTCTGAGGATATTTGGCTCTGTCTTATTTTCTACATCCTCACCATGAGTAACTCGAAAGTACAGAAAAACAAAGAAAAACATCCCCCTCTTTAGCCTGTTTTGTCCCATTTCAGACCCATCCCTGCTCGGTCTGATAACAGCTAGAAAGTTACCTTTGCAAACCCTCTTTAAGACCTGGCAGTGCAGCTGGCCAGGGCTGATTCTCTCATAAACACAGGAGGCTGCAGAAAGAGGAAACCTGTCCGTGCTTAAGGCAGCCTCTGTATGTATGCGGCCATAACAGAGACGATGGACCTAAGAACGTCAAGGCATAATTTATACAGGAAGACCAACCTTATCTTTAGCCAATGACATAGTTTGAATTGGTGAGTGACACAGGAGTGGGCACTCTTGGGGCCAATCAGCTTTCAACTGGGCTCAGTGCCCCTGTGGCCCCGCCCCTGTATACTCCCCTTTTCCTGAGAACAGATCCTGATAGGCCAGTCAAACAAGCTAACATGAGTTTAACGCTCGCATGACCTAAGGCGATGGCCTGGTCTGTTCCCAGGCCCCCAGCGAGCCCTGACCTTGTGGGCTTATCAGGCATTCAGACAGCCACCGTGGTATTTTACAATGTCTGTCAATTTCCACCATGTCCATGAAGGACGTATCATATTCACCGACCATTAAACCACGTCTGCGGTAGCTAAGCTATCTAAGGCTCTCACCCACAACTTCCCGACAACATATTTGTCGCATTTAAATCTATATAAAATCTTGATATAAACATGAATTTTCAATATATTAATGCATCACAAATGGGATGAACATTTCCATTCACGCTAAATTATATCCCCGTTAAGAGCCAGGAACGTTATTTTCGGCCCACATTCTTAGTACCTCAGCACACAACTGGCATCGGAGGACATTGTCGGTCACCCTGACCTTAGACGGTGCAGATACTCCACAAGATTACATCAGATTTGCTATGCATGGCGCTTGATGACATATCATCCCGTAAGATATTCCTTTATTGAAATAATCTACTTGGGAGTTTTGGGGACCGTACCAACTCATGTGAAGAGGGGAGTGAGCATCCTCTTTACCCCCTCGCCATCTTGGTCTCACCCTTCCTCCACCCCCTTGCACTTGCCACACCACTGTCTTTGAGACAGTGTCTCCCTGTCATGGAGTTATAGAACGTCCACCAAAACCAAGATGGCAGGCTAAATCAATGTTAATCTCCACACCTCTTCTCTATGGAGTATGTGTTTGCATTATGGATTTTATACATGTCATGTCACTTATGCCTCCTTCTCAATGGCAACTTTTTGTGGACTTTTTGAGTCACATCGAATCCCACAGTGAATTCTAAAGAGTTCTTAACAGTGCCAGAGAGCT
>JAODKL010000049.1:2825326-2840685 GCA_026780765.1 Petrocephalus schoutedeni
CCCCCCCCCCCTTTACGCCCCCCCTCCCCCCTCCCCAGTCCTCATCCGATACACTGGCATTCCATCATATGATAAACTTATTCCATCTAGTAAAAAAGCATCGATTGAAATGTCATTGGAGAAAAAAAACATTTCCAAGCAGCAAAGTACCATCGAACTCCCCCATCCAGTGCTCTGATAATTGAAACTTGCGTACGTGTATTTCCAAGCTATCTTAAGGTATAAGTGTTAAAGAGGACACACTGCACACATTTTGCTTAAGGGCATTTAAAAATAAATAAATACAAGCTCATATTAATGTTGCCTTTCTGCATTTAAAAAGCATTTCTACAGTTCCAGGGCGTTTTGGTTTGCAGATGCCTGCCCAGAGGTGTAACACCTACTCCATGAAAGTGAAATATTTCCCATAAACGAGAGCAGAAGGCGCATTACTGCATTCGATATGCTGTTCCGTGGTCTCTTTGCACGGGGCCAAATTTGTGGGCGAGGGGCAGAAATGACTGGTGGGGATCGTAAACGTGGGTCTGTCCAGAAATGGTTTTATGAAGGTGTGTACTTTGCTTTCACTTTGTGTGGCGGATGAGGTCCTTTTATTGGGCAAAAATGAACGCGGTGCACGTTCTGACTGACCCTCTTTTTGATGAATGGAGCCAGGGGCGGGACCAGAGATGCACAGTAAGATAAAAGTTTTTTTTTGTTTAATCTCCCCAATGGCAAATTCGACAAAAAATCATGGTTCACCCTACTGTTTCTTCGGTAAATAAGGACTGCTGTAATTAGTGCGTGTCGAAAGTGATCGCAGCAAAAGAAGGGATGAACGTTAGTGAAAACGAGGCCCGGTAAACCACGTCTGCTGTGGAAAAGTACCAGAGACAAGCAACGCGTAGCTGGGGTCTTTAAAGTCCCTGGTGATCGATTCATATTTGCACCATTAGGATGTGATGAATCACATTCTCCTGGGTGCTTACACTGCTTCTGTCCAGCACATAGCAAACAGGCCGGATGCTGTTGCTTTTATGAATAGATCCGACACGCCCCTGTCAATATCCGCGGCAGGAGAAACAACTGTCTGGACGAATGGGCCCGTCTGTGTGTGTCACATGGGGGAATGTGGTAAAAACAAACAAACAAAAAAAAAATGAACAGAACAAGTCATCCAGGTTTCATTTTGCCCGAGAGCCACTCTGTCCCCTTGGATGCATGACAGTAATTGATGTCTGTCAAAGCTCCGGTGCATTTTTTTTTAACACGTCGAAGGCTAAACGGATTCCTGTTGCAGCTGCACCTTGTTTTTTTTTTTGTTTTGCTGAGTCTTTTGTATTTTTTTTTGATTCAGCAAAGGCAAGTGAATCAAAGGTGCTGTACCTGCCCGCATAAACGAGAAGTTTGCCTGGTTTCTACGCCGTTGCTGCTAGGGTAGAAGGTGATCATCTCCTCTTCCTAGCATTTGTCACTTATATTCCGTCTTGAACAGGAAGGGCTGCCTTTCCGCTCCTGTGCCCATTACTCCCCAGCGATCTATGCTGATGCTGCCTTGTACTATGAAGAAGTGCATCTTTCACTTCTTACCTTATCATCACCTCTGTGAAGTCAAAACGTTCTTAAGAAGATTCTGTTTCCCTGTCTCTAAGAGATGCGGCGTACAGGGGAGGAGACGATATCTCAGATTAAATACGATGAGACGAAACAAAGTTTGGGCACGTCCGAAACTTTCGCTGGGAAGTTTTTTGTAGTGTGGGCCCGACGCGGGACAACGGGGCGTTACAAAGCCGTGTCAGGGCATAAAATCTCAGGAATCACACAAGACAAGTGGATCATGTCAGAAAGACTTCTGTACTTTCAGGCGTTTCCATTTCATTTCACTACAAAGCATTTTACTTACAATGATCATAGGTTAAAACAAAAAAAAAATGTTTCGGGTTTTAACGATAATCGCGTTTGAAGTCAGGAGTTCTTCGAATCGTTAAAAAAAAGACTTCCAAGTTAGTCTTAGCTCCTTTACTGTGATTCCTGTCCAAATGCAGAGAAAGCTGTTGAAAATCAGACAGAAAATTAAGAAAGGTATAATTTCCCTGTATCATTCAATGGTTAGAGCTTGGGATTTGCACAAGTGATTTCTTGGTAGCCTATAGGTGGACAAAATAACAGATCATGTATGCATCAGATACACGTGTTAACACGAAGGGTAAACCAACTCCTCATATGTACCCATCACTGCTTTTACAGAATAGGTAGAAGACAGAGCAGATGGCTTAATGCATGTAAACTGCCATTATTTCACTTTATGCTTAGCTAGGCCAGTTTCACACAGTTTATTTTGGGGTTAGAATTATTTTGGATATCTTGTGTTTTTCATTACGTGGCTTTATCAGGCTGTAGGCTACGACTCTGAGCACTAAATAGGCTGCCCGCAGAGCCGCCAGAGAGACCGTGTTAAAAAACTCGCTCCCTAAAAGCTCCAACTCGCCCCTCCTGCTTTCGGCCGTCGGCTGTGAATACGCGGGCTCGCCTGCGACTACGCCGTGCGGGACCCGGTGGCACCGGCTGGACGGAACCAACGGGGCACATTGCTGGTGAAGTCCTCTCGTTCTACATTCTCAGAGTTGTTTAATGTTTATTGTGTAATGCCTCATGTTTCTGTCCCCCGTTTTAAAGTTTTGGAGTTAGGTAACCATGCATTTCTCAGTGTAACTGAGAATAACACACGTTATTCTCATATGTTTCTGTCTCCACTCTTTAATTGGGCGGGAAATTCATTCTGATCACTCAGATTCCTTAATTTGTAGTGACGTGTGAAGGTTCCCGGGCTATTTAAAGGGCATTATTAAAATCATACTAAAATATATAAAAATATTTGCAAGTAAAATTAGGAAATACAGTAACATATCACTGATTAAGGTAGTATGAGTGTTGTGTGAGTGTCAAAGTGAGTTAGTGTAAGGGCGATGGTGTAGTATTTTCGGGCACGCGGGCGCACGTGATACGGCAGCTGCTGTGATATGTTTTTGACGGGAATATCTGCCCCAGGTCCACATACCGCGTTTTCCTAAAATAAGACAGGGTCTTATATTAATCTTCGCTCTAAAAGACGCGTTAGGGCTTATTTTCGGGGGATGACTTATTTTCCCCATGTACAACAAACTACAGAACATTTACCGGTGATGTGAACATCTGCATGAGGGACAATGAGCTCGGGACACTTAAGATTAGTGTTGCTTTTAATGCTGGGAAAATGTCATTTGTGTACCCGCCGCAGTATTGTGAATATCAATGAATAACCGATAAATATATACAATAAAAGTGCCCCAGTATTGCCCAGGCCATCTCTGTTGTCCTGTAAAATCCTTGAACGAACTGTTCGTGCGCTTCAAGAAATTTGTATTTTTAACTTCAAAAGTGCACGCAATAATGCCGAAAACTAGGTAGTTGACAATGTCCCCATAAGAGAGCCGAGGTAGCGTGTCGGCTCCTTTGTCCATTTGTCCAGCGTACTACGTTTTCTACGAGGCTCCTTATTCGCAGCTCATTCGGATTTTCCGGTCCACCTTAAATGCTGCGCAATCAATTGCAATTCTGCTCTTGCGCCTCTAGGGGGCTTATTTACCGAGGCTCACGTTCAGAACTTCAGTATTTTCATTCGTATAAACGTATTAAATGCCTTGAGTCAAGGAAAACTCCCTTCAGTCAGACAGTATGTGATAACTGCTAATGATATCATTTGCTAATTGCCTGGCTCAAAGTGGATTTCACCTTCAAATCCACCTGAGAACTTAGCTCACATACACATTGCTTGTCATTATGTGATGATTGCCAGACAGGTGTTCAAGGGGTTAAACACGCTGAGCCAGGGAAAACTCACTGCAGGAAGACAGTATGTGATGTTTGTTAGTTATATCACTTGTTACCTACCTGGCTAAAAGTTGATTTCACCTTCAAATCCACCTGAGAACTTAGCTCACATACACATTGCTTGTCATTATGTGATGATTGCCAGACAGGTGTTCAAGGGGTTAAACACGCTGAGCCAGGGAAAACTCTCTGCAGAAAGACAGTATGTGATGTTTGCTAGTTTTATCACTTGTTACCTGCCTGGTTGAAACTTGTCTTCACCTTCAAATCCACCTGAGAACTTAGCTCCCATACATATTGCTTGTCATTATGTGATGATTTCCAGACAGGTGTTTAAGGGGTTAAAGGCTTTGAGCCAGTGAAAACCCACTTAAAAATGACAGTATACGATGCCTGCAAGTGAAATCACTTGTTACCTGCCTGGCTCAAAGTTGATTTCACCTTCAAATCCACCTGGGAACATAGCTCACATATGCATATTATGTGATGATTTTCAGGCAGGAGCTCAAGGGGTTAAACACTTTGAGCTAGTGTAAAGATAGTTGAACCTGAAAGGCTGTGGTGCTTGAAACTCAAATCACTTGTTAGTTGCCTGGCTCAATGTATTCTTCACCTTCAAGTACACGTGGGAACCATCAACTGACATTTACACTGTTTTTTTACTAAGTATAAAATGGTTCATCCACTGCAAAAATTAATGGTCTGTTTCTTGGCATAGTAGAAAGGAATATTGGAGTACAAAATAATGTTTTAATCTTATAACACTGTAAGAATTGCTTCTTAACCGGGTCGAACTATGTTAGTCGCTAACGGGAGCTTTTGGGAAGCGCACCGCGGTTATTTGCATTCCTCTGAATATGGTGCCGATATCCCGTGATTCAATGCGACAGTGACGTAACTCCACGGCCCGATCCATGGGATAGTAACTAGGGCTTATTCATGCTAGGGCTTATTTTCGGGGCAGGTCTTATTTTCGGGAAAACACTTATAATGTTAATTGCTTTGGAAAAGTAATTTATTGAAAAGGGGAGGCAGAGATCCATTTGAAATACATGCCTAGTACATTTTAGCGGCCACCCTTCAACTGATCTTCAGGGCCTTTACTCTGATGTAAAACAGAATATTAATGAATATTAAGAAGAGTTCTGTATGCCACAGGCTGGATCTCAGTATCCACTAAGATACTTAGTAATTTAGTTTAAGAACTGGTTGTCGGTTAGGCGTATTGAAGGTTTTTGCATTATAGGTTATCTTTAAATATATGCCTATAAATATTCAAAATCTATTAAGCCTGCGTTACACAAGGGTTATCCAAATCAAATGCTTGTTTAGCCCCTTTTACATAGTTATTTACAGTATTTATGAGTTTCACTCTCGTTGGGGATACAGGCACAGGTGTCAGTCTCGGGCTGGAATGTGCATATATCTTAGTAATGCGGAGCGTGACGTCAGCAGGAGTATAGTCCGGAGCCGCTGAAATAGGACACGCCGGAGCGGAGCGGGGGACAGACGCTCCGCGCCAGCCGGAGAATGGAGTGCCGCGGCTGAGAGTCTGCACGCTTTACAGCACGTCCCCTTCTTTCCGGTCACCCAGGCTTAAATAACGAGAGGCGATCGGCCAGCGTGTGCAGGGTGGGACTGAGGCGTCCAGACTGAATAGCCCTGCGACTCGTTCGGGTACCGGCGGTCTCACGTTTCTAAGCCAGGGGAGTACGACAGGTATGGAGCGCTTGATTTACAAACGATAAGCGGGCATGCTATTGTTTGTGCAGATCTACATATGTATTATTAGTGACAGAAAACTGAATACGTGTAATGGTTTCTTTTTCAAGTTTTATTATTATTATTATTATTAGGCTATTATATTATTATTATTATATCGGTACTCAATGTGCCTTTATCGCTTTTTGCTATTATGATTAACTGGAAAAATCTGTTTGACATTGTTTATTTGATGCAAACACATGCTGGAGCTAATATAACAAAAGGCATAATAAATCTATATTCATCATTAAGCCCTTCTCGTAAACATGCACGGTCGTTTCTCCATTTATTCCGCTTTTAATAGATGCCTTTAGTTTGTTTACTGTCGCTAATTCCGATTCCAAGCACAATTGCCCGGAGCTGTGTGACTTGGCAACGTGACACGTATTTAAACAAAAACATCCTACTTTATAACAATGTTTTACGTGTTGGGATGTAACTTTAGGAGGGAATCGCATGGATTAATCGCAAGACAAAGGCAGTTTGTGGTTTGCTCGTACTGCGGCTTAGTCGTTTGTGGTGGCTTGGCCGGGGCTGGTCGGTGATGCTGATCCTTCTTGTAGTTTGACTTTTCGCATCCAAACGGGACAGTTAAAACTGGAGGCTTAACCAGCCTCAGTGAGAAAAGCCTGAAAGAATAATTCGCTGGAGAAGTTATAGCGATCGGGGAATCGGCTGCATGACAAGTGCGTCCCATCCCGGCTGGAAAAGCGCTCGGGCAGCGCGGTTAAATAATGCCCGGCACGTCCGCTTATGGCCGCGAAGAAAAGAGCACCCGATCCGCCAAAACTTCCCTATCTCTGCATTTGTTGAAAGCAGCGATGCCTGCAGCATTTCGATCCTAAAAACATAAAGCATTTCTTTCTTTGTGGATTAAACAAAGTTTACAAAGACGCACATCCGTATTAGGTTGCAGACGGAGCTGTCCGCAGACGTGGTGCTGAATCCCAGTAGTTCGAATACGCAACATGTGAATTCCCAGTGCGTCCGAAACCCAAGTAAGCAAACAGGCTAGATAAAGGCAACCTACAAATACAGTCTATGTACTCTGCAGTCTATGTGAATATATACAGATATATTCACGATAAACGCTGTTTAAACATTGTGCATTATGCTTGCGATTGAGAAATACCTCGGCTGTTTAGGAATTTAAAGTTATATGTCGGAAATGGCGATGAGATGCAATAGGAAGGCATTGTGCGGACAGGGATGCGACAGGCAGCATTTTATAGGTGCAGTTTTATAATCCGCGTCATTCGATTGAAGACCCGCTGCATCGATGCAGACCGGCCAGTGGTACTTCGTGACTGCAAGACTGGTGTTCCGCTCTCTAGCAGAATAAATACTCATTGCAGCACCTTTAGCGAACGTGTTACCGTATAGCACTGTTATTTATTTGACTATTCTTTAACGTTTGCCTTAAAAAGTAAAAGGTTATAGGGCTACATCATATGGGCTACTAAAATAACCTAATACATTTTGAATCTTATTGCATGCAACATATCTTAGTGCATTACAAGATACATTTGAAGAAACATTTTGAAAGGTTCTACAGGATGTTTTGGTAAATTATAATATAATTTGAATTTTCACGATATGGTATATCCTGGGGAAAATACACAAAACTAAATTGTCAACAAAGACAATTTCTCTAGATCTTTTTCTCCTCGTGTAATATTGGTGAATTTGGATTTTCTTTAGGAAATTGATTTGAAAGTATGATTTAATTTGAATTCTAATAAAGTATCAAATGACTAAATGACTTCCATAAATGAATCAAAATCTCTTGCTGCTGGCCTATCACGGCTTGTTTCCACGATACATTAACAGACAGAATGTACATCTGCTTCTAACATGTGTCACGTGTTAATTTAGAGGCCAGTACTGTTACACACGAGATACATGCAGTCCTAAATCTACCTCTGATCTCTGAAGTCTGCATTGGATCTAAACACTTCAAGTGGGTGTCTAAGCAAAGAAATTTGATTTTTGCTGTGCAAAAAATGTTCTAGTTGAAAGTGGTGTGTGGTCTGTTTTCTTATATTTGCTCATTTGTTCACGTTCCACTTTTATATGGAAACTGAAGGGGGTTGTACATTGTTTGGTCTACAAATCTAGTTAGTTACAACTAATATATGTATTTTTGTAGTTGAAATACACATAAAAATATACATATATGTATATACATGTGAAACAGACAAAAAACAGGCATATAAAATGAATATAAGTATATTGGCAGTCATTGTGCTAGAGAATATATAAGTACAACTGTCTTTAATGGATATATATACACACATTGTTTACGTTTTATGTATAAATATAATGGTATATCTTACACTATATTGCTTTCTAACAATGTAGCCATAAATACATCCATCTATTGATCCATCTCCATCCATCCACTCGTCCATATATGCCTTATTTTTATACTCTATTATTCTTCATGGCCGAGCCTTATGTGACGTCCATCTCGCCCCAAGGGCTAAGCCCCCGGTCAGCATGACTCCGCCTCATGGGTAGCTAGGTGAGCTGCTGATAAGGAGACGGCTTCCCTTTCTCTTACGCAGGACTGCAGAGGCTCAGCACAGCTCGTGGCCCCCGCACCGCCCATCTAAAGGGATTTCGAGTAAGCTAAGAAAGAAAGTCAGACACTAATTAATATGGACGACCGCTCCGGCAGGCCAGGAAATGTCAAGGATCTCTATCTGTGTAATTTAAGGCTTTGGCTGCCCTGTGCCAGGTCTGGTTCCACATCTCTCAGGCTATATAAACACCAGTTCTGTTAGAACTAGGATGACTTTTTAGATCTCTGGTACTTTTCCGCACCGGGGCCTTGCTCTGGCCGCAGAGCATCATCAAATAATCTCCTCACTCTCTGTACAAAAAAAAAAGCGAAAGGTCAGTGCTTGTTATGCTTCTCTTTGCCGAGCGACTAACTAGTAGTTTTATGTATGTGAATGAATTCTGACCCAAATGAAAGCTGGCTGTCCATTAAAAGTGAAAAGTGAAAATGAAATGGTGTTCCTCAAAGCCGTGATGTGTCCAGATGATTTTTGAGGACATGCTTCACTTGATGCTGGAAGGAGCTCCCCTCTTGACCTCTGGCTTTTGCTCACTTTTCAATTATAAAAAAACAAAAAAATGCATATTTGTCAAGAAACGTTGGCAGGCTCCTGCTCTGCGACATAAATATTAATTTGCATGTGATTTTATAAAAATCTGAGAAAATATAGTACTGTGTCGTTGTGTAGTTGAATCATAGAGCAACTTCTCTGCTTTAAATTTACACACACAGTATTTCTTTATTTACTGTGCTTCCTGACATTGCACTGGGCTGAACTTGGTTTCTCTGCACGAAAGCGTCTGCTAAATTAATTAATGTAAATGCAATCCTGGTTTCTGTTGTTCTCCTGTCACCGTTGTCTGTGGGCACATCTCCCTCTGCGTCAGGACAAAGAGCCCTTCGCTGGCTTATCTCCCTGGTGCCATAGCCGTATAACTTCAGATACACTTCAGGAGGCTGGAGATTTACCATGTAGTTTTGTCATATAAAACTTCGGGAAGAATTCATCCTGTTAACCTCTTGTCAGAGCGATAGGGGGTGAAATACGAGTCGTTCCCTCGCTGATGGGCAGCCCCATTGCCCCGCTTTCTTCGAATCCACAGTGAGGGCGCGGTAACCGACGGCAACGCAGCACCAGCCCCCGGCCTCATTAATACGACATGGGATGCCGGTCCACCGGCAACCATCTTAAAAGTTATTAAGTCTGTTAGTGAAAATGTATGGGTACGTGTGCCAGGGCGCAAGGATGGGGCCTTTCGTCACAAGTGGTTGGGGACTTTGATTAAATTAACATAACGTTTTTGCCCATAAATTAGGCGGGTTAATTTGGGATAACGATTTTCATTTTTCTAGTGGTCTAATTTGTGGCCCTCGTTGTGCTGTCGAACGCGACGTCTTGGGAAATCAGGGTCCCGGCCACTCGATGTATGTTCACGTCTCAGTTATGGCCTGCGTGCTTCTCGGAGACTGCCCGACGATGTCGATTCCTTGGCGACGGGCGATATGGGGGCAGCAGAAGGAGAGGAACAGGATCTGAGCCAGGCGTGGTGCGCAGCAGGCTGCGGATGGGACAGGTGACAGTACAGAGACCCGTATGGCACTGGACAGCCACAGACTTGTTACCATAGATCCTCAGAGACACACCGAATGACCTTAAACTTGATTTTCACGAAGTCTAGAATGACAATATCCATAATCAATAAGAGACAGATTGAAATTAAATTCCGCCCGTGTAGAGGGTCAATATCCCCTTAGGTATCAATTAGTGAAAAAAAGGAACAGGAGGCGAAATCGTTGCGTGTTTGACTGCACTGATTAATTCACTGTATCCATGTTATACTTTTTCACCCTCCTTCCATCCGGCATCTGTGATTAACCTAAAAACGCACCCATTTTCTGTACTATATTCAGCCCAGGAGGTGTTGACACCTGCATCAGGCAATACAGGTGCATCTTATTTTTGTTTAATGTTTAATGTTTTGTCAGCGGTGCGCATAGCTGGATTCCTGGGCATACACTATGTATAACTGCTTAAAGCATTTTAACTTTGGAATCTTTGTTCCCCTGTACAATTCACTGAGAAAGATTTAATCAGAAGGAAATATTAATCACAGGGCTAATTATGATAGATTTTTACATCCTTTTTTTTGGGCATAGGAAACCACATACTGAAATTTGAATGTCGTTGCAGGTCTAGATGATATTAGTTTCAGATGAACTTGGAATTAGGCACAACTGATCCTGTCATTTTTGGTGAGTTTTTAGTTTAAATATTAAAATACTATCAGTCACTAGATTACAGAGAACGACCAACATAACATCAAAAATGTCAGACCAAATGAAATTATATTGATTGCTAATTTATAGGCTAATATTGATGAAACATTCCAACCAGGTGGCAAAAAAACACCTTTACCTGTTTCCATAAAGCTGCAGGATCTTGTAACTTTTAGTAGATGTAGGAAACATGTATAATAACCCAGCTCCATTGTTTGGATGTTCGGTTTGACGGAAATGATGAAAGCAATGACTGAGGGCTGCTCTTTGAGCTTGAAGATGTGGCGGCTTAACTGATGGCCGTGTGCTGACCGGTCATCGGCGTTTATACCGGTGCTGACCGGTCATCGGCGGTTATTGGCTAAGCCCGAGCTGTTAGCGATGTGGCCGGGGGGGGGCCGCCATGTCTCAGCCGCTGTGTTCTCCCTGACAGATCAGCACCGATGGCCTGGATGGGTCTATGGACAGTCTTGCTAGGGGCCTTACTGTGGCCGGGAGAGGGATGGGGAAGCTTGGAAGGAAAGCTTGGAGCAGAGGACATGACAGCGGTTATCCAGCTCAAGGTAAGCATGGCGTTCCTCTCTTGCCCCCCCCCGGCTAAACCCGATGCCATTAACAAGATTGAATAATGAATTGCACAGGATGCCACGGTGCAGCTGTTGAGGGGGCGGAGTGGGAGGGTCTGCAATGAATCTCTGATTGGCCGACATGTGACATGTGTCTTATTCATTGGCTGACCAGAGACTTGGAACGTGCTCGGCAGCCATTAAGAAATCCCGGGGGGAGGAATCCATTAAAGGGGAAACGCCCACACACACTGTTCCCCAATTTCCCCCCTCAATACTTCCCTCTCGCGCCTGGTCCTGCATCCTCATTCGCAGGTCCTCAAATCGATAACTCATCTCCAATAACACGCCCCAGTCGTTCGTTTGATGCATTTTGGGTGGGGTGGGGGTTGCAGTTTGAAAAATGCTTCCTTCTGGGAGGGGGGCGGGGCACAGAAGTGACAGGAGAGGGATTCTGATGCATAAATACAGCTTTGGGGTAATCAAGCATCCACCTGGGACATTTCCGAAAAGCCCTCCAGGGGTGCGGGCGATGCGGCTGACCTTGTGTTAAAACCCAAGCTTTGCCCTCATATCATTGTGTGTGATTGTCAAGCATACCTGTGCCAGTGTAAAATAAAGCATCATCTAATTGTCTGCAGTGCCGGTGAAGCCTACACTGTCCCCTCAAGACTGTATTTTTTGGGTGGTGGTGCTGGTTGTGGGGGGGTGGGTAATGGTTAGAAGACTCCCTGACTGTCATCTCCCAGTTCTTAATGCAATTAAGCCCATCCACCTTCACCCATGGGGAAGCCGTGCTGGCGGCTGTCTAGTGGAATGGTCACCTCTCTTTTCTGGGGCAGCTCTGTCCTCCGAAACTCTCCAGCACAAACAGAGCACCCGGCAGGCTTCCAGAGAGGGGGAGGGGGTCAAAATAAGATAAATTAAAAAGCTGGGCCCTGTCCTTTTTTTGTTGTAATTTTTACGAGTGAAGAAAGCCACAGTGAGCTTCAGAACGCGTCCAGCCAGCCTACGTCGGACTTACGGCACCAGTAAGCAAGCGGAGCGGGGTCCCTTCTCAGTGCGCTTTCCTCCAGGAATTGGGAGGAATTATTTATGAATCAGATAAAATGACTGTCTTAGCATGCTATCGTGGCTCTGGGCATTCGTCTGCTGGGGCTCATACGGCCGCCTTAATCTCTCTGCTTAAAAGCAGAACACGCCGGCTAGCGGTGTCGTGTTTCCCCATGCTTCCCACACACTTCTGTCGAAGTACTGCACTTCCCCCGCGTTAATGACTCAATAATCGGTCACGTTTAACCACGACCCCGCCGCTAACCCTCTGCGTTCGGCATATACAGTATATATATATATATATATATATACACATATATATGTGTGGCTAGAGAATGCGTGCACCCAACCAGCTGATGATATCAACCCGATTTCCAAGTTATTCATTTTCTCCCGCAAAGTTAACAAGAGGACGGGGTTCAGATGCCACAGCGCAGAGCACATCCTGCAGACTCAGCGACTTATATCAGCGTTAATATAAGTCGCTCAGCAGTCGCTGGGGAGGAGGGAGGGGGGGGGGGGTACAGAGAGCGTGTCTGGCATGCGGCGTAACCTCAGCAAATATAGACCTATCTAGATCTATCTATCTGTCTATCCATCTATTTATCTCTCTCTCGCATTCTCTCCCTCTCGCTCTCTCTTTCACTCTCTCTCTCTCTCTCTATATATATATATATATATAGTTTTACATGTTTTCTATATGTCGCACTTATTACAATAATTACGGTACTATTGTTATCCCTTTATTAATTATATTAGTATAGTTATTTGTAAATGTGCTGTGTTCTGCATCGCGTCCTCGCTCACGCCTGTCCTCGCGGATTATTCCGTGCTCCTGCTTATGATGCTATTTCGGTGGACGCACTTTCCCTCATCTGTCACGGCCAGATTGCCGGCTGTCATAACCGTGTAGAGCTGGCAAGGAAAAAAAAATAATGATAACACCTTTAGTTAAGGCCCTCGTTTCTTTCTGCACGTCTTTGTTTTTTTTTTTGAGAGGTTAGCATGGTATGCAGAATAATTATAGACTGCCCACACACATCAGCACTGTCAAGTGTAATAAAAAAGGAGTATTCTTCTAAGCAAGTTTTGGTAACTTTCTGAAGATATTAACAGTTACGGAAGCCCTGAGACAGAGCAATCTCGCAAACTTAATATTCAAATACCTCTAGTCATAGTCTCATAGAAACACACATTTGGGCCTGGTCCTTGGCTGTGACCACAGTTTGCGGCTTTTGCCGACCGATCGCATCCCCGATGCCGGCTTCCGGGATCCCATTTGCCGGCATCCCATCCATCACAATGCAGCCCTGACTCGGAGATATGTTTACTGTCTGTCTCTGCCAATGTAATGTGGGGGCGGCTCACACTGAGTAACGGGCATGACATTAGGCACAGCCTTGCAATCAATCGCGACAATTCAGAGCTAATTTTTCCCAGAAAGACCACCCCTCCCCCCGGAATATATACGACAACCACCGTGCGATTCAAAGGCAAATCGCTGCAATCCTCCACCGAATGCCACAGTAACGTCGGACACTTGTTAGATGAGAGCAGCCAGGGAAACACAGCCTCAGAATGTGCACATGTCCACGTGTGTATATATGAAATGGCGCAATCGTGCTTGCGTTTATGTTTGACCCTGTTGAACTTGGCAGAGAGGCATGACCAGAGAACTTCCATATGCAGTTTTTTTGCATTGCTGAAATTAATAATTTTTTACACGATTTCACCTCCCTGCTGTCTGTTTATTTCATTAAAATTGTGCTGACCGGGTTTTACGAAATACCATCACTCATTGTGATTATTCCAATTACTTAAGAACTCATAAAATTGGCAGCTGTACAATACCGGCATGTTTATGCATTGACTCTGTATATTAGCTGCAGAGAGTTATAGGAAAATTATAAATCAACCAACAGAGCTTGGCTTTTAAGATGAACCCCTACTACAGTACATGAATCTTAACAGCGAGGTGGGGAAGAATGGTAGGCTATAATTTATTATGGAATATATCACAATAGAGTGTGGCTTTATTTGTTAAAGCCTGTCAAACAAGGTAAATGCTCTGTTTATAGCATTTGTTTATGAAATTTTTTTATATCTGTATATGGATTTGCAACTGTCCAGAAGAAAGTCTGGTAATTAAAAATGTTTATTGGGTTTATATTTCCACTCATTTGGCTGACACAGTGTTATAAGCAAACGCAAGACAACTGGGTTGATTCATAACCTCTTTCCAACAGACATTGGGACAAGGTGCTTTTATGCCCCTAGCCCCATGATTGTACCATCGTTAAAATTTAGTTAAAATGAGTTTGGAGGTCTTTAGAGCAGGTAGTAAGTGGCAGAGGTGAATAATTCTGGTCCAAAAAATAAAAATCCTGACCAAGAGTTTGTTTCAACCAACCAACCAGTCACAATCACAGAATATTCATCTGGTTGGTTGAACCAGAATCTTGGCTTGGATTTCTACCTTTTGGACCTGAACTACCCACCTCTGGTAAGTGGTAAAATTGGAACAAGTTGGTGGTGGTTAGTCTTCACGTGAGACGTGGTAAATCAAGTAGGGCTAGTTTGTGACGGGCTGTTTCGGAATATGAGGATATGTTTAAAATCATTTCTGTCTAATTTTAGCATGCTAATTCGTCTTTTCAGATTACGGTTCTGCTACGGTGAGACAGAGCTTGCAAAGACCACAGTTCCTCTCCAAGACAAATTGCGCAAACTCATTATGATGGAAGCTCTAGTGCTGACTTGGGTTTAAACGTACAGCTGCCTTCAGTATGGATGAACCAGTAAATCAGTCTCTCTCAATCCTGCTCCTGGAGCCCCACCTGCCAGAAAGTTTTCGGTCAAACCCGCACTGCTTACAGCCCACCGCCTTCATTATTAGGCCATTAAGAAACACCTGATGCTGATTAAGGTCAGGCTGGAGTGAAAACGTCCTGGCAGGTGGGGCAGGACGGAGAAACACTGTGTTAAAAACAGATGCCAACAGAAAGACCTGTCACTGAATATTGTTGTCTAAGTAGTAATATGGATTATAGTAAGCCTTATAAAATTCAATTCACAGCAGAGTTGTCCCAGGGCTTTTTACATGGGTGCATTGGGAAACATTACTATATGAAAAACAAAACAAAAAGCCAATAGACAAAAATCCATCCATCCATCCATCCATCCATCCACATATCCAGGGGTAGTTGGGGGCTCCATTAACCCTTTTCCCGTGATAATTTCCCCATGTGAAATTTCCCTACCGTTTAATGATGCTCTGGGGTCAGACT
>JAODKL010000049.1:2880668-2899548 GCA_026780765.1 Petrocephalus schoutedeni
GGGGGAACACTTCCGCAGAGAGATAGATAGAGAGAGAGAGAGAGAGAAATATCTTTGACCATGTAGACTGCAGGTTAGAAGCAGTTTTAACTCACACCTTGTGATCGCTACCCGCTGGTCATTTGTGAACCACAGGCGGGTAACCTCTCCGACTCGAACCCTGTGCTTTTGGTAGTGGACAGGATCTGAGAGCACCGCTTGTTGAGATCTATTGATATTCAGGTGTGGGGAAGCTGGTCAGGAATGATTTGGCAGACTCTATTGCAAGGCGGGCCGCTTGACGCAGTTTACCTGGAGATAATTAGGTTCAGCTGCTTTAAATCGAATAAAATAACGGGCAAGCTTGGGTGACGTGGCGGCAGGTATCTCTGTTATTTGCTCATGCCGCGATGGATGGATCCAGCAGGGGGCGACCTCCGTGCCCCAAGCCATGTCGCTGAAGAAGCTGAAGAAATCTGAAGGAAATAAAGAGACAACTGAGGCTTGTTCTCGGGCGACGTGCCGCAAGAACCCCACAGCAATGCTCCAATCGCAACTCCCCTCTAATTAGCTGTGTTTGCCAAGATCCTTCAGCCACATTAGGGAAAAACAAGCATCGCTTCATCCCTCGGTGGTTTTAAGACGACAAGTGCATTTTGATTGCCTGTAAATGCTGTGTTTATTTTAATAATTCCAAGAATATCGCCTCAGGTGCAAATAGGCAGACTGTGTCCTGAAACGGCTTCTCCCAAGGGTCTACTGACATATTATTTTTTTATATATATACCCAAGAATTGAAAAAAAATAGCTTAGTCGTATAGAAAATGTGCAAACGCTACATTGAAACGATTAACAGGAAGCCAGTGATTAACTGCGGCTAATCCAGCAAACATTCTGTAACACTTCAATAGAAATCATGGTTTTATTGTTGGTATTATTCAGGGCCAAACTGGGACTTTATTATTTCTGTTCAATAAGTATGTTAGCATGGATGAAAAGGAAAACAATTTAAATGTGGCCAGATTATGATATCTCTCCCTTCTATAAAATCATTCAGAAAGCCATCCTTGGTAATATTATAAGAGGATAAGTCAAAACAGGCTTTACAACAATAAGCATGGGTCTAAATGTAACATATGTGATTAGCTAAAGGTTAATGCTTTCTTGGCCATGTATAGCTACTGGGTACTAGGGCAAGTTAAAGCCTGGCAAAAGAAAAATAAATGGAATATCACTAGTTTAGAATAGCTTAGCTTAGCATATCAGTGGAAACAAGCCCCACAGTTAGCCTGGCACAGAGAAAGGCGTCTTGGTGAATTTGTAAGAAACATACGCAGCTATTGTGCATTAGCTTATTTGGATTGGATTAGCTACTTTTCAGCTGCTTACGTAAATAAGAATGGGGTCTACAGAGCTTGTGAATTAAGTGAATAAAGATGATTTATGAGGGTGTGAGGACAAATCCCAAAATGAAATTGGATGGGAGTAGCAGGAACGAGCTAAAAGTGGAAAGACAAAAATCTTAGCTACTGTGATATTTTTGTTCATTTTATTTTCCTGCCTGAGGAAAACGTAATGGGAGGGAGAGCGGGGAAAACAGCTTCATCAACAGACGTTGGACACTAAGTATTTAATCTTCGGCGCTTGGAGAATACAGACGCTCGAGTAGTCGTCTCTGACCTTGACACCCACAACAAGGTCGCTTGGGAGACGAGGATTTTTGAATTCCCATTGATGGGTTCCAGGGACACGCAGAACAATTAGCGCACTGGATTGAGGCACTGCATGTGCTCTCAACGGGAACATACCTGTTTTCTTTCTGTCTGGCACCCACTGCGTCACTGTGGCAGAAACACAAATCGGTATCACTGAGCCAGGTCAGCTTTCGAGGCCTCCGGAATGACTGCGTTGTTAGGGAAACTCATCTGTCTAATTAAACTATTTCCTTGAAACTGACCTAGATAAACAATGCAATGAAGCAGTATGCATTTATTAACTAACATTGAGTTTAAGGGACTTTTCTTTCTGTGTGCTGATTTTTTAATAAAAATGTTTGAATATATAAATGCTTGAAGTATGTTTGTTTTTCCAATAAATACAATTCTTGCATTGGATCTGCGTATGGGCAAAAATTTTAACAGAGCCCAAGAATAAGAAAAATGTTCAGCCTCATGAATGCCAAATTTTAACTTAAATATTCTATGTGGATGTGAGTCGAAAGCCAAAATAGGCGTCCCCACTGTCATGAGCCCGGCCCACGTTCTGCATTCACGGTCCATTCAAAACCCCTAGGTCCAGCAAGGTCGGCCCAAGGTAGTGCTGTTGCTGACCTCAGCGCTATTTTAGGAGAAAATTTATTAAATCACTGTGGAGCAGGATCATTGTGATGGATGTGGATTGACAGGTATATATGAGCGAGCGGGTGAGCCGGGGAGCCTTCAGCAATTTCCTCATTCCATTTTCACCTAACTGTGCAAATGAAGACCAGTCTTTTGCATTTTACTAACAGTGTTTTTTGTTTAAGTTTAGTCCTTTCACTGTCTTTTACATCGTCATTGTGATTGGCTGGGATTCTGGGAAAAAAACACTTGTTTAATGGGCTCATCTCCAAGAACTCTCCAATATAAATTAATACAAAAACTGAAGTTGCCAGCAAAAATAAGACATCAGACTTACATTTTATACATTTCTTTAGCATTTATCCAAAGCAAAGTCAGACTGTCCCTGGAGAAATTCGGGTTAAGAGCCTTGCTTAAGGGCCCAATGGCGAAATCACTTTACTAACAATGGGATTTGAACCAACAACCTTACAATCCCAGGCACATCGTTCTAATTCTCTGGAGGAATTCAGGTTAAGAGCCTTGCTTAAGGGTCCAATGGTGAAATTACTTTACTAACAATGAGATTTGAACCAACAACCTTGCGATCCCAGGCACAGAATTATAATCTTCAGGAAAAATTCGGGTTAAGAGCTTTGCTTAAGGGTCCAGTGCTGAAATCACTTTACTAATGATGGGATTTGAACCAACAACCTTGCGATCCCAGGCACAGCATTCAAATCCTCAGGAGAAATTCAGGTTAAGAGCCTTGCTTAAGGGTCCAATGGTGAAATCACTTTACTAATGATGGGATTTGAACTAACAACTGTCTGATCCTAGGCAAAGCATTCCAATCCTCTGAGCCACACACTGCTTACTGTCACTGCAAGAGATGTGACCAGAGGGCTGATTGATAGAAAAAAGAAATTGTTTATTAACAATGTTGTTTTCATCCCTGTCAGGGCGCCGTGCTGCATCTGAGCGGCACGCTGCCTGCAGGGGCAGGGTCTGCCGCAGGGGCCAGCAGTGTGTGTTGGCGGAGGGGACGGGACAGACGCGGTGTGCCTGCCAGGAGAGGTGCCGGCCCAGCTACATGCCCGCCTGTGGCTCCGACGGCAAGTTCTACGAAAACCACTGTGAAGTCTACCGCGCCGCCTGTCTGAAGAAGAAGAGGATCTATGTGACACACAGCAGGGACTGTTTCTTCAAAGGTAAGCCAGACACTGCGAAGATGGCCAAATCAGATGCTTTACCTGCTGATTCTTTATGAGGGATTCGCACAAGGAACTCAGAAAAAGCATCGTGTTGGCCCAGACCTGCACTCATGGATCAGAACCTGCACAGCGGGATAATTTCTCTGGCTCTGGAGACTCGAGCCAAGGAATTTGTTAGTTTTTATTTAATGACACATGAGGAAAATGCTTTTGTCGCTTCTAACGTGAATGTGGTCGACTGTAAAAGAATATTGCTGAGCAATCGGTCTTCAGTCCATGTGTCTAGTGTCCAGGCTTCTAATATCAAACTTTTCACATTCGCGTAGCTGTTTCCGGAAGCATAATTACCCCGCAATGCTCTTTTTTGTATGACAGGTATCTACAAACACACATAGATGCTATATACTGTACATATGTTCCAGTTGGTAGTAGCAAGAAATACCGCAAAGCCGTTAACCCTTTTCCCGTGATAATTTCCCCATGTACCGTTTAATGATGCTCTGGGGTCAGACTGACCCCAAACACGGGATAGGGGTTAAAACAGTATCACAAAAACCAAAGCTGGCCACTAAATAATTCGAAAGCCAGAGCTTTCAAGACCACTGATAGATTTTGCTGTAAAATAAATCAAAAAAATACTTTAGCATTTGAAACTAAAAGGTGGTACCAGTGGGGTTTTTTCTTCATCTATTGGGGAAAAGTGGCTAATGACAAAAGACATGACTGATTTTGCACGTTTTCGGAATATATGCCTATGTTCTCTATGGTAATAGACTCTTTGCAGGTGATTGTGCTCCTTCTGGTGTTTAAATACATGTTCTGTGTTTACATATACATTTTGTACTCAATATATAATATATTCTGATAAATAAAAGCAAGGATCCTGGAGCAGGAAGACGTAGGGAGGTTTGAAGGCTGTTCTATAAACAGATATTTATAGACTTTCAGTTTTGTGGAGCCCAACTATTTTTTTTTTAAACATGATTTGATTCCAAACCCTTAGTTTACCTCTTGTGGAGAACTGCCCCATGAAATTCAGAAATAATAATATTTTAAAAGAACAAATATATTGGAGCCTAAAGTAACCCTGTGAGACCTAGTGTTCCACTTTGAACCTTCCCAGAAGTTTTAATCCAAAGTCTGTATCGGACACTGACCAGTGTGCTACACATAATGGCAATAGTGTGACGGATTTTATATGCAGTCCAGACAAGATACGTCATATTTATGCTGCGGCATATGAAAATATAAGCTAGCGCGTGCCGATGTATTGGAGTTCTGCGGAAATCTCTTCAGTCCCTGCCAACTAATCAGTCTGTGAACGACGCACCAGAATTTTTTGTTTTTGTTTAGTTTTAATTCCAGTGCTGAGTAGCAGGAAGCTAAGCGGCTCGTCTGCTGTGGCCTGAGAAAGCTTCACTTCGCCTCGTTTGTTGGATTTGCGTCGCTAAGGCACCACAAGGCGTCCCCGCTGCAGCTGCTTATGCGAGGCAAGAGCAGGGAATATCCTGGGGGGCCCCGAGTCAATTCGCATTAGACAGGAGGAGAACTTCAACACTTTCTGTCATGCATGTTTAATCCAAATTAGGCAGGTGTTCAATTGCCTTTTTGCACATTACAGCAGTTGCACTGTAGGGCATAAATTCTTTCAAATGAGGAGCGATTTCCAAACATCAGTCGTGGTTTATTTATGCATCTTTCACTGAGAGAATAATATGATCCCACAAAAAAACATTTCTGTCTCAAGAAGCTATGCATTTACATAATTAAGAGATATATATTAAGAATTAGCTAGATGTAGCATGATAATTTCACCAGTTCTTAGTTTTGCATTTCAGTTATACATTGTTTATGAGTGATTAATATCTTTTCTGAATTATCTGTTGTTTATTTGTTTGTTTGGTTTTTTTACTTGGTTACTAGATGTGTTCAATAAGCGCATTAGGACATTAATTCCTTTTCATGCTTAGAATCGCTTCAATAAAGTCGAATTTTATTTATTATAACATTTGTCGGTAACTGAATGGGTAAACAGTCTTTTCAGACCACAGCGGGGGAGATGATTTCCAGAACAGGGACAGTCTGTAGAGAATGTAATGACGAAGGAACGCGAAGTAACAGATTAAAGCATGAAAGCGGGAAGCTAATTGCGTTTCATGTTTGAATTGTGGTGTGAAAGAAGCAACACGTTTTTAAGGGTGAGAACGACTGCTTAAATGATTTTAACAGATTAATAGGTGATAACAAGGAATAAAAGAAGAAACTGTTAGCTAAGCTAAGATTGCTTACAGTTTAGTATGTTACGCAGGCAAAGCCAAATAAGAATGCCGTTCCTTACAAGAGCAGCAGAAGATGGAGTCGTAATGCGTACCCAGTTCCTCGACCATTTCAGAAGGAATTAGCATTAGTCTATGGTCTAATAATGTGGACCAAAATAGCAGCCAGGTGCATTGACTGGTGCACTGTGTTTTTCCATACCTAGGTGGATATCTTAAGTCTGAATAAATACAGTTCCAGTCAACATATAGATTGATATAGATTTGCATTGAGACTGCCTTGAGTTATTCCCAAAAGGTCAACAGTTTTGGCATTCATTACGCTATGTTTGGTCTGATGGCAACATGCTCACTTACAGACAACGGTTAGCTATTGTATTCTCCGCACTGACATTGTGGGAGGCCAGGATCATTTGTTTCTTTTGTTTCCTTAACACTATACGGGGATATTCTTTTCAGAGAGCCCTGTTAATTTTAGGTACCGAAGGACTCAATATTACCATGGAGATGAAGGAATATGAATTCAGGGAATTATTCATTGTAATAAAAATTACAGACTGACAAATTGATGAGCATTATGCCTTTTTTTTTATTCCTGGCACACAGTCCACTTCCCTCCTCCAGCGCGACTTTCTGCTTCCAGATTTTCCCCGTTTGTTTCCCTAATTCAGTTCTTTATTGTTGTCCTTGTACATATCATCACAATGAGAGTGATATAGCGACTTTGTACATGTAATATAAACAACATATACGACAATAGCACATGGCATTTATTCATGATCAAATGAGCACAGCATGCAGACTGCAATATGGCAGTGGAAACAAATGATTGACGTCTGTATAATTATTATCTATCAACAATAAAATGCGTATACTGACTGTATACAAAGCCAAGGTAATTGCCACCCACGTTGTTTATTTCAGGCAACGTATTGCACAGGGAAGGGAGGTTAACTCAGTTTGAAATTTCAGGCTGGTGCAGAATTTTTTTCAAATTTTTTTTTTTAGACACTGACTGAGTAATATTCGCTCGCGTGTTCGCAGCTGCAGGGACAGGGATTCTGAGGTTGGCTGGTTAGTGGAGACGTGCTGACACACTTTTTTTTCCTTGTGTTCTTCATCCGTGGGGAATTGGCGGAGAAATTAGAACACCGTCACCCTGCGTACAGGGGGGAGTGACGTCAGATCTGTCAGGCAAGGGGGTGAAACCACGGGGCATGGAGCGTGATTCTGAGCTTAGGTTACTGGCAGAAATTGTTATACTCACACTACTGAGTAGATAGCTGGAGAGAGACGAATCAGATCAGACCGACAACACTGCCATAGCTACTATCACCATAAAGAACGGAATGATGGTCGCTACTGAAGTATTGAAACTGCGCGTGACTTCGTAAGATTGTCACTTTGACACCAAATTGATTTGTGCGTCAAGAAATTGCTCATAATTAATGCTTATATGGACCACTGGAGAAAAAGAAACACTATAGACCTAGAACATGATGAAATTTTTGCCGAATGTCTGCAAAACTCCACATGGCAAAACACCCTTACAACAGAATACAAAGTGCTTGGTTTCTCAAACAAAGAATGGTGCTGCAAACAGTTTCCAAATGTACTGTGAACACAAATATTACTATTATCCCTCAAACTATCCTTGCTGCAGAAATAATCCTTTGCTTGCTGTTCTCATATCTTGTTTGCTAAATGTCTTAATCGGAATATACTTGTGTAAATAATGAACTTTGAAGCTTCTTGTTGGAATTCTCCAACAGGTAACATAAGGGTGTAGAATGTATCCCTACTGTCCATAGCCAAATCTGCACCCTTGAGGTGACAGCTCAGAAAATGCTCCAGGCGAGACATGCTTGAGTGGTAGCAGGTCAAGCCCAGCAATTAATGTCATCTTTTAATGGAAAGCTACAAATCACACTTGTCAGAGTACAAACCAAGGCTTTGACACATTAATGTACCATATCAAAGCTGTGGTATAAACTTTAATAGCGATTAAGTTTTACCATTTGTTTGATTATATGTAGTCAATGATTTAATAAAATATACTTGCTGTAAGAAGGGTTAATACTACTTATTACAATGGCATGTAAAAAGACCGATTTTTATAGTGGGAATTTGACTTTCGTAGTACGATTGCACATGTATCTACTTAGAGAAAATGTAACATATTAGCCATCCCCTTACATTTATGACGTCATGCTCCATTTTCTGGCCTGCGTGCGTTTGTGACCAGTGAGGCTCATGACTCTGACCAGAATACATAGTTGATAGTTGGGTGGATGGATGGATTAATGGAAATTTTTATTTTCAGTGTTTCAGATGTAACTGACATCTATGTGATTGTAATCTTTGTAGCTTACGAAGCTGTATTCTAAATTATTTATCCTAAATCTCAGCTAATTTATCATATAATTTTTCCATCTTAATAATAAATAATAATAATAATAATAATAATAATAATAATGGAAACACACAAGCTTTGGTTCAAAGTATTGGCAAACCACTAAAAATTTGTCGGAACTGACATTGTTTTCATGGTGTAGACCACTGAATCCTTCCAATCTAGAGATATGAGGGTAAGGCAGATGGAAAATCTGATGTTGGTTGTCCTATAAACAGAAAAATCCTTTTTCATGCCAAGCACTGCAATAAAACTGTATTCGTTCCAATCGATAGTCTTTATGTAAGCTTTTGGCTGTTGGCTCCAGACACACTGACTGTATCTCACAGGTGGGTGGTACATTCATAGGAGCCGGAACACAAAGACAATCCCAGTTGCAACCTAAATCTACTTCTGTCACTTTTGGCTGCAGGTAATGATGGAACAAGTTACTGTCGCTTAAAATACTCAGGCATAGCTACAGTACTGCTACTAATAATACCAGCAAAACCGCTTCATTAAATATGTGTAGCGGTTCACCTGCGTGGGCTACTGCATGATCGGCTTAGTGAGAAATATCATTGCAGGGATAATGTGGTGAATGTAGATGCTTGTTGCCAAGACGACGTCAACAGAGTGGTCCCTAAACTGTCTAACACATGCTGTTAGCTGCACATCAGATGTGTAGTGGCGGTTATATGCAGGTGTACGGCATATATCCACCTCCAAAAACATGGCTTTACCGTATACCCACCTAAAAATTGTTAGAAATGTGGATTATTCGCAGAAGACGTGTGTATGAATAATTGTATGGTATAACAGTATACTGTACCCAACTAGCAAGGCAGCACTGCCTTGCCTGTGAGAACCTGGAAGGGAACATTTAACTGATACAACATGTAAACCCCATGTTTTGGAATTTGATGTGTAGAAACCGTGTTTTCCTCAAGAGTCATAATTAAGCCAGTTCGGCGGCCACTGTTTTGCCGGACCCCTTTTTGATTAAATACACTCGGCTAATACGTAGCGACAAGCAACAACGGCGCTTAAGTTGAGAGCTTTTAATCTCGCCGTGTTCGCAAAGAGGAGCCGGCAGGGGAACGGCCAGGGTACAGGCCCGCTCTCGCAAGACGGGCAAGTCCACAGGGGGTCTCTGAAGTGGAGATACTGCCTACTGAGCCAAACTCAATCCAGCTCAAAGAGAACGGACTCTTTTAATCACCGGGGGGTCAAATCAATGACACAGCAATGAAGTGCTTGCAGTTTGTTACTGTGCCATTTTTTTATTATAAATAACAATCAGTTGCACTGCATACAGGTCCAATTAGTCAGAGAGATGAACATGAGTCTTTCGCGCGTAAGCGCTGGACTCCAGTGCTCTCATCGTTCCTCCTGGATTGATGTCTTGTATTTTTATAATATCCGCCATAAAGCTCTGCTCCAGGGGGCAACCATGTTTCCTCGGGAGATATTTGCCACAATATGCCGCTTTTGTTTGCACATAGCAATCAACCCCGCTGCACTGCCAGCCAGAGCGGGACTTCTTTTTACAGGGTCATCGTTAAATTCGAGATTCCGACAATCAAACAGATGACAGAATGGCAAGTGTTCAAAGCTGAAAAGACAACCTTATGGGACAAAACAGTCCTTCCCAGTCTGACTCCGCTTGACTCGATGTAGAATCACAAAGGCAAATACAAAGATAGATCTATCACAATAGATTTGCAATTGTCCTACAGATTTTTCTGCACTACTGCGTTAGCTCGGAAACATTTACCGAAAGTGATTATAAATGGACCTTTATAATCTTTAGGAATGCAAAGAACTCGCACGTAATTGTTGAAACATGAATGCCAAGGGACTGCAAAATAGTTACATGCAGAGAACATAGAATGTTTCCCAAACTTTCATGACTGACAAGACAACAAAACCTCTCTGAGATGATGCTATACAAATTTGGCCTGCGTTCCACATGGTCACCCTAATTAAGTTCATTCTTCCCCATAGGTTAGCTGTATTAAATTATTTGCTTTTTGAAAATAGATGTCTTGTCTTGGATGGTAATATCCCCTATTACACTATTGGTATAAATTACAATAAACATCACTCTCTCTCAAGGAAAGTAGGAAGGCTGTATGTTTTTTTCAGCGCACATTCACGGATCCTGCGAAGAAACTGCCTGGCCATGCAGTTTCCTGTGAAACTTGCTATTGTATGAAATGCATACATGGGCAGACAGGCTAATCGCCTACAATATTTCACGTGCGTGTCACTGGGTCCGTTTAGGCAGAGTAGTATTGAGTTATGCCATCCTTAATCTAGTACAAACAACGTCCTTTGATTTTTAAATTTTATTTTAGATTGCCTTCAGCTCCAGGAAGAGCTTACAGAGTGCGTCATTCCTGGTTTGGATGTTTGGGTCTTTTTCCCAACACACGTTTACAAGGTATTATTCCAACAGGAGCTGAAGTCAGTGCAACATTTTCTCTTGTCATCGTTGCATAAACAACCCTGCTTTGGGGAGGCCATTGAGTGCCTTTATTTTCCCAAAAGAAGTTTCCCTCTCTCTTATTTTTTAATTCACACAGCAATTGGGAAAACAGAGCTCTTTGAAAGCCGTTCTCATATGCTTGATTACGAAACCACAAGAAGGAGCTTCAACTGTTTGTGTCAATGTCCTGGTTCCCAGTGTTTTGGGAGCCCAGAGGTTTAGTAAGAGTGAAGGAATGAGGACTCTAACAGTTATAGAGCCCGGAAGACAAAAGAGGAGATGGCCAGTATCAGTCATCGTCAGCTGCTAAGCACAGATGTCATTTCTTGTCCTGGGAATGTCACACAGGGATCAGAGCTCAATGAGACCCTGGATGTCCGATGCTAAAGCACACAGACAAACAGGTGGCTGTAGTATTCTGTCTAACTGAAAATAAAATGATGCAACATCTCACGCTGAACACTAGGGAAATTTTGTGCTTCAAGACGTTACACCTGCTCAGAAAGGACAAGCTACGACTGATTCCAGAAGCCTGGGGAACCCAATCTGGTCCCCACCAAAACATTGTTGGACACCATGCCAAAAATCCAGAGATCTTGAATGTAAGCAGTATTCCCCCTGGGGATCATATGGTACAAGCACAGAGATTTTAGAAAATAAACAATAACTATAGTGTGTATCCACAGGAACTACATCCCTGGGATTATGTCATCCACCTGGTGCCAGAACAGCTTCTCCTATCTTTCTCAGGAAGGTCCATATTCCAGACAAGTGACTTATATTATAGACATGACCAGCTATACTATACTATACTACACTACACTATACTATACTAAACTAAAACTGAAAGAAATACATGTCAATACATCATTGACAGTATGGAAACTCTTGCAATACACTCTAACAACACCAGCTGGCCTCTACGTTTTACAAATCCTCCCATTCGGTCTGTATGCAGCACCATATCTTATTATTCAGCCCCTACATTTTATTTCCACCTCTCCATGCTGTGTTTTCTTAAAACAGCTACATCACGAGCATTAGGGCATATTTTCTAAAGTGATTCACAGGAAAGAACCTCCCACACTCTACCTGGGCAGTAAACACTGTGTCTTATACAGGAAAGCACTAGCTGACAAATGACCTCTTACTTTTCTGCAATGTTATAACCTATGCTGAGAGTGCATCCTCATTATGGACCTTGCGCCGTTGCTGTAGATCACTGCGAAACCCCTGAGTGACTAGGTGGTTTACATCCTTTAAAACCATCCAGATCGTTACCACAATAGGAATTCAGACGCCTGGTATCACCTCAGCTCATTGTTACAGGTTGCCATGCCAACACGAACATCCAAGCAGGGGGCAGGAGCACGGGTGTGTGACCCGTGGCATATGAAGTGGAATGACTAGGACAGCCCGGCATCCATGGCCGAGGACAGCTGCACTACATGATTGGGTGGATAGACAGATCAGGATTTGCACCTGATGCCGATCATGTTGTGGTGTAATTTGTGGCCTTATTAGAGGACCCTTTAAATGGCAATAACCAGGAAATGAGAGTTAGTTGGTCTTGGGTGCAGAAGAACCTTTTGTTTCTCCCTGGTTATCTCCTTGCAGTGTTTAACACCACGGCGGGTGCAGATACCCCACCGTCATCTATACACATGTTCTCTTTGTCTTGTTAATAGAATGCAGTTTTCCCAGTGTGTTCTCACACTCCCCCAAGTTGACTGCATTTTCTGCAGTGTCCCGAATTGAGTAAATTATACGTTTTCAAATTCACTTCAAAGCCGAAATATGCTTGTCACGATTGTACTGGGAGGCGTTTCGTTTGTTATTGCTTGAGTCTTTTTCACAGATGAAGAGCTAATTGCTATAATACAGAATACATCGGCTCAGCTTCTACCTGATCCATCCACATTGTTCCAAAGGTCTCAGACTCGCTGCAGATTCAGAGCCACAAACTCTGTCCGCGAATCATACAACAGAGATGGAGCGGTAGATTAAACGCGCAGAACTTCCTTAACCCTTTTCCCTCCTGTGCTGATATTTCATTTTCATGGTTTAGCTTGGTGAAAGCTTTTGGCAAAAGCCTAAGAACAAGGCAGAGTTCCGGACTGACGAATGAATTAATTTAGCCCAGCAAGTTCATTTTGCCCATCTAGCTAATGGTTATGCAGCAATGTAGTGGCGGAGCCATCGCTAGGCGGAACTCGGGGAAATGGGCGCTTATTAAATGCCCTCCGCTCCTGTCAGACTGTCGATTCAATTTCAGGCAGCGAGAGGAGCGAAATTAACACTTCTGAAACGGTTACGTCTCAGACAGCAATCTGGAGACGGAGATCTCGCCTGGTAGCTCTTTAGAGAAACATTAGGGGGTGCAACTCCATTCACGCCGGCTGCAGTTTCCACTTGCAGCTGGTAAACAGGTCTGCAGGACGTCACTGTTTTTTTATCTTACTTTCAGAAAAATCTTTTACTAGGGTAGACGGGGAATAGCTGTGTACAGTATATTAGAAGATAATGCATGTTAGGGCAACTTGGAGGCTGTATATTATCGTGCGTTCCATCTTCGGAGGTCGGAACTCGGGACAACGTCACATCCGCTAAAAACTCGAGGAAAACCGAGTCGGACGCATTCCACTTGCCTCCAAGAAAGTGGCTCTTGTGCTAGCTCTTTCGGACGACGAACGGCTCCAAGCGTATGCCATTCACCGTAGCAACTCATCTATCGACTATAATAACACTGTACGGTGTACACATCTCACTAAAGTGCTTAAAAAATTTAAAATATCACAGCACCACGCAAGTCTTTGCAGTGAGCAGCCGTCTTGAATTCGAAACTCGGGGTACCCTGGACTGCTCCAAGATATTTCTCGAGATTTTCGAGAAACGGGAGCGTGCATGTCGTCACTTACGGCCTCGAAACCCGACTCGGATTCCGAGTTCCGAGGATAATGGAACGCACGATAAGTCATCTGAATATGGTAAGTCGTAAGATAAGAGATGAATGGGGCTAAAATGGAAAGCGGAAATCTGGAGCTTAGAATGTCGTATACACAGAGATGCAGCGATAGGACAGGCAGGGCAGGTAATGGCATGGGGCCCCGATCTGGAAGGGGGCACCCGAGGGCGGTCACTTACATAGCACATTACAACGACAAGTCAGATTTATTTGTGTGTTCTATTTTTCACAAAAGTGTAAATAAAGGTCTTGTGTTCATTAAACTCTCTTTGTTGATGTTAATTTACACCTCACAGTCAAATAAAGGTATTCAATTTTACCATGCCTGGTGAAGGGGAAACAGAGGGCCCCATGGAGTTGATTTTTGCCTGGGGACCCAGAGTCCCTAGGATCGCAGTATGGTGAAGAATACGGGTAGTCGTATTTAAAGTACACCTGGTTTTAAAGTTATTTTCAGAATATTACAAATAAAATAGACTGACTAATCTTGTCATGATTGCGATGTCTGGAGTATGCATGATTTCTCAAAGCTGGGTTTTAATTCGCTGACCTTTACTTCACCGCTGACCTTGAGGGAGAAACGTACAGCATCACTCTGACACGGTGTCCTTCCCTGACGTGACTTAAATTTCCATCGCAGAACAGCAGTGATGAGGAAACAGTTTATAAACAGTCTAATTACAAAGCTATTTTACAAAGCAGCAAAGCTTGTAAACTGTTGTCGCGGCATGGTAAAGTAATTTAATAGGAGAGCTTAAATGCGCATAAAATGTAACTGCACCTTTTGGTACAAACACATACAAATACAAATGGGAATATATATATCATTTCTTAATGCATAGACCTCTGAAGCCTGAGTGATAAACAGCTTTCTCGTTCAACTAATAGTCTCCCGAGGCCTGGAGTCTGAGCAGTCCCACAGTAAGTACCTTTTAAGTGTAATTGCAGACACCTACTGGTTGGGAATCAGAACCTCTGGGATTTAAAGTGCAAAGCCGACGCTCTTTTCCGTGTTTTATTGCCGCTCATTATTTTCTCTGATGCATGCAGGAGCGCGGAACGCGGGTGACCTCGTTCGATCATCTGTGCGTTATGTGTGTGCGTGCGTGCACACGTGTGTGTGCGTGCGTGCACGTGTGTGTCTGCTTGTGCGTGTGCGGGCCCACTGCTACAGATTCGCGTGTGACTTTTTCCAACTCAGCCTCCACGGAGTCGTGATTTCAAAGCCTAATCATGTCGCGAAGGGTTTACTTATTAATGCAGAAGTGCTCTGTGAACTGGCGAATTAGAGAGGTCCGCTTTTAATCCCCCAGTAATCTGGAGAGAGAGACCCTGGGCTAAAAAAGCGAGCCGGCAAATTCTAGGCTCCGACCTAAAGTTAAACATCTGAAAGGGAAGTTAATCATTTAACTGTTTTGTTTTCTATTTTTGGTAATCCCGATCAACCGCTCCCTTGTGAGTGGTAATTATTTGGTGTGATGATTGGCTAACCCTAACACCTTTCAGAAGTGGAAGATGAAAAAGCAATCATTTGGGACATAATTATAATAATCATATCAAATGTATTTGTTCTCAGTTTGTCTCCCTCTTCAATTAAGGGAAATAAAATCCGCTAAAAAAAAAAAAAAAAACGAACTTGGGAAAAATGTGTCTCTCTCTATGAGGGAGGTTAATACTTTTTTCCCAGTTAAATCATGCATTAAATACTGTACATTGAATTCATCAATCAAATATGCGAGGGTACGGCGGAAAGGGCTGGGAACCGGAGGTCGTTTGTAAGGTAGCCACGTATCGAAGTCTCTTTGATAATTGCTTTTAAAGAGAATTCCACCTTCCCGCACCAGAGTAACCCCAGCGGAACGGCACAGTGGCTGTTGGGAAGGAGGTACAATGACATGCATTGCCCCCCTCCCCAGCCCGGTGAGGGCTCAGGAACACGTTTATAGCACACGGAAGAAATGGACCGGCTACTCCCTGGGTGGATGTTACTGATCCACTTCTTGCTGTGTCTTGAGAGTGCTCTCTCTCCTCCAGGCCCATGCCTGGCTCTAAACTCCACCCCTCGCCTCCCCGCCCGGCGCAATAAAACAGAGTGAATGCAGGATTCAGCACGCTAACTAGACTGATGGTCCCGAAGGTGCAATCCAAACCAGCCTTCAGTGAGTCAATGATAATCCCGCTGCCTGTGAGTCATCTCGTCTCTCGGGTGACGTTAAGGAGATGGCTCTGGTGCGAATTACCTGATGGCGCATGCGTGGAACAGGGAATATCGGTGCGAATCGGGTCAGCCTAGCAGTGGATTTATTTTAAAAGTGAAGAATAGCTCTGATAAAAGCGAGGCGACGTGTCAGGCGAGGTCCAGGTACTGTGATTGCTGTACTCAGGCATTAGAAGGACATGGATACTTGGGTAGAATCAGGGGGCCCTTGAATGCAAAACTGTGGGGGGACCTCCCTAACCTGGCAAATTGTCTACGGTGGGGGACTCATATTTCTTTAGAAAGTGACAAACTTAGCAGGGGGGCCCAAGGTGACTTTTTTGACCGGGGGCCTAAAGTCCCTAGCTACAGCCCCGACTGTAGTCAATCTCAGCATCTATTAAAGATGTGCTATCAACTTTTCTTCCCGAATGATATAACTGCTACTTAATAGTAGTTATATTCAAGTGGAGGAATTGTGGGACTTGCCTCACACTGTCTGAATCGTTAATTACTCTAACAGGTGCACGGCAGTGAAGTAAGATTGATGTTTCGAGGGTGTGCAATTAATTGAGAGCCATTATCAATAACTGCATAAAGTCGTCCCTTAGATCTCCGTGATTTAATTAAGGAAGACACAAGGATCAACAACGTTAATTACCGATTTACAAGCAAGTGAGGGCATCAGAAATAAATGTCAACAGCTGGCAAGCCTCATTTATAACTGATTCCGAATCACACCACAGAATAATTTCATTACCGCAGTGTTCCAGGTGTAAATGATCAGTATGAAACGTTTCACATCTCATTACCAAGTGGTATATTTTATGAGTCTAATGAGAAATCTTTTCAAATAGACGAGGATTCACACTAATTAGATGATTATAACAATGAAAGGCCAGTGCTGCTTTAACTTCGCAGTATCGTGCGCGTTCTGGATCTGTACTGTACATCTCTTTTCTGTATATCCCTATTTTGTACATCGTGTTAATGTTCCGCCAAGTGCTAATGCACATCCGTAATCAAACAGCTAGGATGGTGCGCCATACCAAATTATACCGGTGTTTAATTCCAATTAAACTCATAGCTTGAACAAACTCATTCTCCTAAACCAATTACGTCTGAGAAGAATGAGATAGTAACCTTTAAACAACCTTTTCCTCACACAAATGCTAACCCTAATCTTCCATTTAAAAATCTCGTCAGTAGCCTGGGTATGACGGGCAGTAATCAATGGATTTTTACCATACGATTGCCGCTTAGCATTATTTACTTTGACAATTACAATATTGTGGTACTGATGTCATTATAGCCCCATGGTAACCATTGTAGTTGTCAGGGACCCGCCGGTGGAGGGGCATGGTATAGTGTGGGAAAACCGGAGGACGACCCACTTGCGGCTCAGATAATACAGGCAGGGTTTATTGGGACGGGAACACTGGGAAATTATAAAAGAAAACCGACCGCGAGGGGTTGCAACAAAAACCAGAAAGAAAACTGAAGAACTAATAAAGAAAGCAGACAATATAAGGAAAATGCAAATCTAAACTGAGGGGAAACAAAATAAAGCTCACACCATACACTTCACACAATATAATGACCAGCTAAAGAAGAGGGCACAGGCAGGCACTGAAATACACTGAACACAACGAGTAACAGGAGGCAGGTGTGGCTAACAGGACTGCAGGTAACAAGGGGCAGGTGAGGATCATCCAATTAAATAAATCACTAGGGAAACAGGACAACGACCAAGAAGTGGAACAAACTAACCAGCACAGAACTAAGGAACACTACAGACACTGAAAGTAAAACACTAACTGAAACCAAAGGAATACACTAGGATAGACAGAACCAAATATATTAAACAAGACCGGAGAACAGGAAACAAGCAGGGCAAACCTATAAAATACAAAACAGCAATAAATACAAAGTAAGAGATAAGGTTGGCCTAAGGCCAGCTTCGAACCCATGCTGTAGGGAATAACTGAGCCACATGCTCAGCCCACTGAGCTATGCAGCAGTCTGGATAACACACTAGGGGCAAGGAACTCGTCAGACAGGGTAGGACGGGCACCGACCCTGAGAGTAGTAACTAAGCAGAATGGGGGATTACAAACTGTACACTGAGGCCTTGTTCACACGTACGCCGGTCTTTTAGTGTTTCTCCTCCTCCGTTATTAATAAAAATCTCCATCCACATGAAAGCGCTAAAATGCGCTATCAAGAGCCAAACCAACAGGCGGCGATGTAACTCTAACTGTAAAGCCATGTTGGCCAATCCGAAGCCTTATTACAAGTTCTGCTAGGCTAATGTAAACAGCGAACGGCATACACTCTGACGTTACAAGCCAAAAACTCCATTTCCCTGGGGTTTATAAAAATCCTAAAACTAAAACTCTGTTTACGTCTGCGCCAAAAAAAAGGGGGGGGGGGCTTAGTTTGTAAAAATAACTGTACATGTGGACAAGGCCTGAATGGGTACACATATCTATGGCAAGGCCACAGGAAATTGAGCTGACTATGTAGCAGTGCTTATCTTGAATTAAGGCTATAAAAAGTAATTTTTTTCCTGGTTCCATTTAATTGAAGCCTTAAAGCTTTCAGTCTGATTGCCGTCAAGCTGAGAGCAAACATCTGGATGGATTGTGTAAGCAGACACTTGGATTAATTGTTGCGTAGAAGCATCAAGAGGAGGGGCTTAAAAGACAACTGTGAGAACTTCCATGGCATCACGTCTAGGCTCGGTCACATGACCAGAACCCTGCTGGTGGGAACCTGAACCCTGCTGACTCTTCTGTTCCGTTTTGTACCCCGAGTTCTGCATTTTGATGAGTCCCTTTGCTGGCTGGCTTCCTTTTGATCTTGGAAGGTAGAATTCCCTCCTGTACCACTTTGCGATGACTAGCGCTCTACATCAGAGGCGAATAGTTCAGGTGTAAAGTCAAAATCAACCAACCAGAATCCCATTCCTGGAGTATTCATCTGGTTGGTTTAAACAAAATCTTGGTCTGGATTTTTATTTTCTGGACCGCAACTGTCCACCTCTGC
>JAODKL010000049.1:2899648-2927170 GCA_026780765.1 Petrocephalus schoutedeni
CTCTGCAAAGTCAGTAATGTGGGGCCTCTAAGGTGAATAAGGAGAGGTCAGTCAGCCGTAACATCCATAGAGCATGGATGATATCTCCCAAAATGGGAGGGACAGTTTACACCTGTGACCCATGTGCACTGTCTGGAGGGGGCGGGGGATGGTGAAACATGAAGCTTCTTCTGGTCTTTGCGGATATGGGGGTACCTCTGATGTATCTCCTTAGTGAGAGCTTGCATACATCAGCAGTCAAAAAGACCCTCTGAAACGGAATTATGGCGGAAGATCGCCATGGAGATTAAATAATATTTTATGTATTTTCTGTTGTGTACTTATTCTAAAGTTTTCCAGGCAGTGTCATGGAAATTACAAGTTCTCAGTAGCCTTCTATCAGATTAAGTTCTTTATTCATTGGTGCAATACAGACATGCATACAATGACATGTCTATCTGAAACAAACACTGGAGAATTGCCCTTTGTGACTTCCTTAGGGTGGGAAACGCCCCCCTGATTTCAATGACCAATGGGCATACACCATCTTTATTCAATAGCCAATGAGCATACATCATCTTTATTCAGTAACCAGTGAGCATACTCCGTCTTTGTTCGGTAGCCAATGAGCATATATATTGCTGTATAAGTACCTGGAATTCCAAGTCATCGGGTAGTAAAACCCAAGGACACCTTGTACCTAGTCATGTGGACTAAGTGATAAAAAAAAAACGCAAGGACAGTAGAGATAACAACGATCACAGAGTTTTATGGTGGTTACTGTTGCATACAAAACAAATAGCATAACTTATGCACTGCACGAGTGCCTGAAAGTAAGAGAACAGCCATCGGTAGCTTGTCCTGATGGCTGGATTGACAACAACATAAGAGAAATCATACCGAAAGACCTTGGGTTTAGGAACGGCATCCCCTGAGACTGAGCATTAGGTTCTGGGTATGCGCACGGTATTCTGTAGCCAATCTAGAACAAAGAATCCAGTCTTATACAATCAATAACAAGGCCCAAGTACCCTCATCACCTGACTCCCCTTTTACAACCACTGTGTGACTTACAGTATAATAAAAAACAACAGGAGTCATAGGTTAGGATGCCGTATAGGAAAGTGACGAGTCCGGTGGTCTGATTGCATCCCTGTACCAGAAAATTGTTTGTAACTGAACTCAATGGACCAGTTGTTTTGTGTAACAAACACAACACAGAGTAATCAGAAGCTGTAATTAACCTTTGTGAGCAGGTGGAGAAATAGCTATGTAAAGCCAGTGAACCTCGGGCCTCATTTGGCTTGATTTTCGGTTTTGCTTTAATTTCAAGGGTAGTCTCCAATTAATTTGCCCAGTAATTACTAGCAAAGTGAGGTGATGGCATAATTTCCTTTGCAGTGATTATATCGGGCAGTATTAATGCTGGTAATTACCTTGGTGGCCAAAGTTTCTTTTCTTTGAATTTAATTGGATTTGACCAGAGGGAAATCTGGGAAAAGCTTGTGTATCTGCTTTTACGATATTAAATAGGACAGTGGTGGTAATGCTTGTTATCACCGTGAAGCCAGCTGTTGTACACAAGACAGAGGTTGAAGCCTTGACATTTGCAGCATCAGGAAAATGGGCTTCAGATTATGAAATTCTGAGAATTGAGTGGCACTGTGTGTTTTTTTTTTTGATTGAAAAGAGAAATTTTTACTGGCACTTTTTTTTAATATGATCCATATTAGGTCAGCAGTTTTGTGCCAATATTCCAGCACTGTGACTCAAACATGATTCAAGTGTTACTCAAGTGTGACTCGCCCATCACTCAAAAAAGACTCAACGATGAATAAAGTTTGATTCAAAAACGACTCAACCATAAGTCGAGAGTGACTCTTCTTTGAAATATTCTGTACAAACTGGTCAAGTGATAGCCACACTATTATGCCTCCATGAAGTGTCGTCTTTGAATTTATAATAAATGTTTTTCTTTTTTATAGATGTACTTGTGATGCAATACACACAAAAGTGCTTTTGATTAGTTGTTACTAAAGGTTTTTGCTAGTGTAACAAAATGTTCTTCCACAAAAATAAAATAAATGCACTTCTAAAATTCTGTTGGGGACACTTTCTTTTGTATTACCTTCCCTGAAGCCTCAATTACCGGGAAAGGCCAGCCCTGTGCTTGTGTCGAGAATTTTAATTTACTCACTGAAACTACAAATTACTTTTCTTAACGTACCGGTTCATAACTTGATTTATTGAAACCACCAGAGCAGAGGGGGAGAAATGAAGATGTTGATAGCATAGAGATTGAGAATTCAGAAAATCGGAATATTGCATTAAGGGTTAAAGTGGTACCTTTAGCATTTGTATAAGCCTGCAAGGTTGTGATGTAACTACTGCATTTGTTTCTGCATTAGATGGTTGCTTTGATAATGAGCCAAAGTGCAAGTTTTATGTTTGTGTTTTCAAAGATTGTTTTGATCATTTCACTAATAAAAAATGTGCCGCATTACTTGCCCATGCAGGGAACTACAGATCAAAAAAATCAAGATCACAAAAGCTTTATCTTCATTTCAGATATCTCCCTATGGGTCTTCTGTGCTATTCTCAGGGAAGATGTGTACATTGCCAGCATATGGTTGCTATAGTCTTTGAAGCATCCGTTAAAGTGAAGCCTAGCTGTGCTTCGCTTTTGTGGCAGAACCGAGAAGTGGCCCGGTGATCCATTACTCTCCGGATGACCGAGGTACCTCTACAACATCAAAAGAAAGAAAGGAATCAGACAGCGGGGCGCCTGTCTCATTCCGGGTCGTGGGTTTAGAAGAATGTGTGATGAGTATCTCTAGAGCATGACCAACGGGCAGGGCTTTCACCGAGAAGATGCAGTTGCCGTTCGCCGACGCTGAGCACGCTTTGCGGGAACAATGGCTCTGACAGAACATAAACAGTGGCGAACATGTTCTGATCTCACTTTGTTTGTTGGAAATTTCATGTCCAGAAAGTAAACATCCAGACCACGATTTTGTGATAACCAACCAGGTGAGGACTCTGTGACTGTTTTTCTTTATACTGAATTGGTTTGTTAAAATAAAACCCTGGTCTGGATTTTTACTTCCTGGATCTGCAATTTCCACCGCTGTCAGATAATTACAAGCTGGCTTTTTAATGTGCCTATTTCGGAATGCTGACATGAGCTACCATTCCGGTGACTTTGGCAGAAATATTTCACATGGCACATGGCATATTTATTGCGGTTGCAATGGTGTATATTTATAGCAGCGCGAACAGCCAATTTTAGGTCAGTATCCCTACAAATCGGCACATTAAACTATTGGGTGTCATGTTAAATTAACTGATTTGGCTGTTTTCCTGCAGCAAAATGATTTCTGAGCGACGCATATGAATCAGTCTGCACTGACATCGCGAAGAATTCATGCATTTATATATGAATACATGGACATCAGATTAATTAATTGTAATTCAAACAAAATGTTCATCACAACGTATACAGCACTGCATTGATGTTAAGCATCAAATCATTTCTAAAAGATAGCCTTTGAAATAGAAGCATACCCATTGTTGCCATTAACTGCCGAGGGCGCAGTGGTTAAGGAATGGATCAGACAGTTATATTTATATATAAATTAGAAGATTTTTACTTCCTATTGTGTCTTTCTGAAGGTCAGCCTAAACTGTCTCATTAGATACCAAGTGCTACAAAGGGGTTACAGGTGTGTGATTTTTATGTGAAACAACTCTAAAAATGAATAACAAAATAGCCTATATTTTCTGCAGTAGTGACCTCAGAGCCAGTACTGAACTTCTCTGCCTTCCTGTTGTCCAATAACTGACTTTGCCCACTGCCAATCAACAGACGGGATAGTCGGCATGGGCGCCATCTTCTTGGGGTTGGGGGGATTTGAAAACCACCAGTGATTAGCACCACCCACCCCCGGTAGGCTTCGGGCACTGAGACTTGACTAGCATGCCACATGGGTTTTGACCATCGCTCATTGCCCCACCCTGGGAATCAGCACAGTTTTTTTTCCCATGCGTATCTGTTCTCTTTTCTTGTACCAAAATCGCACATATGCTGTAACAGATCCCAGTGTAATTTCTGCACTACACAGATAATGAAACAAGCGATTTGCAATACATACACCCGCCAGCCCGGGTCAGCCTCACGTCTCTGACATTAACGAGAGAAATAAAAATGGCACGGCGTACGACAGCATGCGACAATTAAAACCAAGATTGATCGTGGGCCGCTGAACAAAGTGGAGTTGAAGCCTGTTTACTTCAGTTGTAAATTAAAGCAAGCAAGTATGACAAGAGGCAGAATTTCGAATGCATCCGCAGGTGCACAGACATCTGGGAAATTCTCCCCGGGTCAAGACGAGGCTCCCCGCCATGTGAATTATTTACCGGTGGGTAGATTTCTCCACCAGGAGACTGCTGTGAAGTGCGTGTGCATGCAGGTGTGTGTTCTGGGGATCAGGTCAGAACAAATTTCACCACAGAATAGTAAAACCCTGAAACACAACACGAGACATTGTGCAGAGGTATCCTCAAGAAAAAACACTTTTTAAATCTTAAAAAAAAATGTATTAAATTTTTTTGATAATTTGTGCCAGAGGTTGTTGATTACCAACCAAGAACCATTGACCAAGAAGGTACCAGAAAGTCCCAAAGGAACAGAGCTGCGTTGAACATGGATGCACACACCTGTGTTTTATGGGGAATTTTAAAAAATGCCTACATTTCGAGCTTGCTGCATTTATGATGCAGAGACGTGACTTTTTGCTGGCAGTAATGCAACCCCCACAAAACTGCGGTGCATGCCACATCCAGCACTGTTTAAACACCAAAGATCCAGCTCAGATCGCTATGGTGCTGGAATCACACTGAGATCTGTAGCAGCATGTACCCGATTTTGGTACAAAAAATCATGTGGAAATAAACAAACATAAATATATCATGAAACTAACAGGTGGGTTATATGTATGCAAACTGGAAACATACTTAGAAGACATAGCACATTATAGCCATGTTTCTCATGCATTATAAATGCCTAATGAAGCTCTTTCTATAATGCACTATAAATACATTCATAATGCATTATAATGATCAGCATAAAAAATTAAAAATGCTACTTAAAAGGTGTTTATAGTGCATTATAGATGAGGCCTTCATATAGCATTCACAATGCACATGATACACATGACTATAATGTGTTATACATTCTTACAGATAGTTATAGCTGGGTTTATAATGCTTCATGGATGCATTATAATGCATTATGAAGGTATGTGTAATGCAGTATAATGACTGCTTTAAGTATAGTGTTACCAGACACTTTTCATCATGATTTTAAGAAGGACATATTTAAGCATAGGAACTGTAATTAAACTGAAATTATCGTTAGCGGGACTAGATAAAGTCGCAGGTAGTTGAATCTTTTGTAAGTTTCCAATAGGCTGTTAATATGCTAATTCCTGTGAGGTTGTTTTGGTGGAGTTTTTGTATAACGTTTTTTGTGTAACCTTATCTGATCCTGTCCTGTGTTTGGTGGCGTCTCCCCGCCCCATGCGTCCTGTCCAACAAGGTCGTGCCATTCGGAACCTTCCGTTACTCTTTACTGTCCTCCGATTCAGGCCCCTATTGCTTATAATCACTCATTTAAGTCAGCCCGTTAGAAGGCCAATGCTTTATCTTTTAGGATAGTTGAGGCTGAATCTGGTTTCAGGGATATAACATGGGATTTACAAGTCATCTCTTCCTCAGTAATTAATTTGGATTCATTCACTCCCTCTCCCCCATGAAATAGACCTTAAATTATTGAAATTTGTCTCACCCCCCCGTTATCAAGCTCTCTTCTATGCCGTTGACAGTTGTGGTTACGCAGTGCATAACATCTGACAACAATCTGTCAGGCGCAACATTGGGAATGAGCGAGAAAAGGAGAGAGGGAGACTGAATCCCGTGGAATTAGGCCTCTCTGCACGTGGAGCTGACCGTTAGCGGCAGAGTGCTTTGTAGTCTTGTGTAAAATGACAGCGTGATCAGAGGAGGTGATCGCAGAGAAAGGCGTACCTGATAAGCAGGCTAATGAGTGCGCACACCTCTGTGCTTTCCAAACACAGTTGCCACCGCTTGCAGCTGAATTAATTGAGGCCTCGAGACGCAGCTCGGGACACGGAGCGGAGATGAAGGGAAAAAAAACGAAAGCGTTGGATAGCAAAGATTAATTTGTTTGACTCCAATTGCAATGTCATCCAGGAGGCATTCATTAATTGAAAAGCTATTAAACTTCACATCAATTGCACAGGATTTCCAATTAAGCCTATTGTACTTTGTTTGTGACGTTATCACAGGAGATTAGAGTACGTATATTTGCTTAATATGTTGTCACGAGAGGACAAAGCTAGGTGTCTGTTAAACCGTGTGTTGCTAAACAGACTTTATTGTTACGAGAAGAGTTTTAAAGCTGAGCCACATCTATGCCTGAAACTGAAGGTGATGAGTCCCGCTTGCTGCCTGAGAGCGATGTGATGCTGTCTGACATGACGGGACGCTGTTTAGGACCCGGTCGGCCCTGCCGCTGCTATCCCGCCGCGCGGCAGGCAAACGAAAATCAAGCCGGTAAAAAATAAATAAAGCGTCGAAGCTAAATGAAATAACCACTGGGCTTTGGGGACGATTCCGATATGAAAATAAAATGACTTTGAGCCTCGGTACGGCGGGGGAGAAGGAGGAGCTTACTCACGTTCAGGGAGAGTTCAGCATCTCTGGGGATTTGGAGCCATTATCAAGTGGCTGGCCATTTGACAGGATGGTTTATAACTCAATATAACTGAAATGTCTTGACCTTGTGACTATCTTCCTGCAATACAAACCAATTACAGCTGATAATTAAATATCACGATACTTCCTGCTTGCAGTTTCGCTAATGTTCCATAATACATACATCGTACATGTGCTCGTGAATTATATATTGAATAATTGTTCATTTGTACCTGTTACCTGTTAGTGAGATTGGGAGGAACAGCAAAATCGTGTTTCATGTGGTAATTACTATGTGTTTTACATATCCAGGTCCCTAAAGCCTAATTATGGGATGTTCAGAGGGCCCAAGAGAGGGATTCTAGCAGTTGAGTCAAAGCGTTCACATTGTGCGATAGTGTAATCATAGTTTCCGTGCAGCGTGTGAAATTCATTCTTTGGGTGAGGATTTTAATTTTGGGATTTTGCCAATTGGCCTGGTTAACCATAAATCAATCCATCCATCCACCCGTCTTCCGATCACCAGTATACTCTAGGATTTTCTTATACCAGTGTTTCCCAACCCAGTCCTTGGGGACGGCTACCCAGTCCACAGTTTTGCCCCTTCTAGAATGTGTAGCAGGGAGCTGTGAACCGTCTGTGCCAGCGCTATATACCACGTAAAACAAATTTAACAGTTAGGGAAAAGTGAGTCTTTTGTGTGCTTGGTTCCGTCTGAATTTAGGAAATTAGGTTACTTATGGAAGTGGAAATAATGCATTTTCTTGTTGAATATAACAAGGAAAGAAAATCCCTCTATGCTTGAGGAAGCAACTTATTTTGGTTTGTGTATATCACCATCTTCAATCTTTATGCACTGCTGTGAGGGGAAATTAAAGGCATTTGTCAGGATATTTAATTACGGTTTTGCCAATGCGCGCCACTCATCCGCCGTTCTCGGATCCGTCACCCGAACGAGCCGGACGGCTGCGGAATCACATGCTGTCACCTCTGGGCGGAAATGCAGCCGTGTGTTTGGGGTCCTGGCTGCTCCCTGGTTTGCAGGGACCCATTCTCCTCATTAGTATCAGCAAACTACCATGTCAGACAATGGAAGATAATGGAAACTTCTAATCCAAATATCGCACTGATTGAGTTCAGAATTCAATTCAATTTATGTTTGTATAGCGCCTTTCACAACAGAGTCTCCCCAAGGCGCTTTATATGGGTATGCTGTGTTACATTACATCATCATTAAGGTCAGGTCCGATGCATGAATGCCCAATACGGCGTGCCATACGTTACGAGGGGGAAAAAAATCAGCAAACTTCGGACCTAATTCAATAACGCATTTCCTGCAACAGCCTCGTTTAGGCAGCGGTGCGGGCTGGCCACCAGACAGCTACCCCCCGGTCAGCGTGCACCAGTGCAGTCGGCCCGTGTTATTCGGTACGAGAACAGCTCATTTTAAAATCGCCCTTGAAGGCAAAGCTTCGGGGTATCGGTTTCACGGGTCAATATCAAGCACCGTGGTAACAGCAGGAGACGAGCCGTCACTGGCAGCTGTAGCGGTTAATAATGGGTCTGGTGATGGCGGGGGGGGGGGGGGCAGGGGTAAATATCCAATCACTTCTGAAGGTGAAAGAAAAATATCAGAGAATAGCCTGGTGAAATTGTAATGTTTAAGAAAAAAATTAATCAGACCCAGCAGTGGGGCCGATTTTAACCACAGTGACATGACTGCTGAGTAGACAAGTACTGGGCAGGGAAGGCAGGGGAGGTAGGAAGGCATGGGGGCCTGACACAGTCACCACAGCGGCCCAGAGTAAAGTGGGGGGCCTCGTGTCTGATCGCAATGCGGCAATTGGCTGACATCTTTAAAAGCACCACATAGACCATGCATAGACCATACATAGACCATAACCAGCCACTACACTAGGTGGGGGCAGGGGGCCAAGAATCAATAAACTGTTCCCTAAGCGGTTCTACATCCTATTTTGTGGGGGGGGGGTCTCTGGGCCCATCTCTGACTATGGCGTTTGGGATCACGGTATTTCCGTGAGCGGTACGGAGTCATGTGACTCGCAGCAACCCAGTAAACACAAACAAACAGGGAGAGAAGAATGTGATGAATATAAAGGGTAAATCAACAAAAACTGCCAAGATACTTTTAATTTAATGACGGGTGAATAATTTAAAACGAATACATTTGCATCTCATTTCATTCTTTTTATTTGTTAATTAGGTTATTTTTTTGCAGTTATTTGCACTCTTTCCTCACCTTTCACAGAGCAGACACGGGGCCCGTCAATCACGCTGTGCAGTGGGCGTAATCGCGAGCTGCATGTGTCTGTGATTGGTCCTAATGGGTCTTCTGAGAGCCCATGGCACAGCAGATTCACACCTCTGGCTCCCAGAACAAGTAGTTCAGATATCTCAAGTTTTTACTTGAAAAACTTGAACCAGATTTCATCTCTTATTACAACAATGTTGTGTTGCATAGGACGTTTTCTGCGGATGATGTCTTCAAGGAAAGCCTAGCCTGAACATGGCAGTGTGATTCCGAGCAAGAAAATAAGGAAATTTACTTCTTTTTATAATCTCCTAGAAGACTCGTTTGCTAAAATGAGCTTGTTCCCAGACCTTCAACTTAATTGTGAACTGCCGTACGTATAACATACCGAGACATTTTACGCAACCCGCCGGCGTGTGCCCCGGCGTTCCGACGCAGCGCGCGTAATGGTGTGTGAAGGCCGCAATCTCGATCACCGATCGTAATCATCTTAAGTGGAATGGCGCGGTCTTAATGAGCGAACGCCAGGTGACAGTGGACGCCAAGCCTTTCTGATTTTACCGAAACAATCGGGTACCGATTGCATCCAAGATGATTATCTCCCCTGGTAGCTCTTCACTGGACGGGCAAGTGGCCCTATTTGGACAGCGGAATTGCCTCTGGTATTATTGCCTGTCACATCATCTAATCATTATAACCCTACCAAGATGAGGTGTCTATCGGGTGTCTAATCTCTCTCTGTCTTTACGTTCATCCGAGCCGTTTAATGTGTCCGTTGAAGTACAGACGTACACTTCGCTGATCTCTAATTCAGAAAATAATCAGTACTGGGAAGTAAATAGCTACATGTAATGGTGTTGTGCAATGAAATTACATAATAAATGTAATTTTAATCCATTTCAGTTGACTGAGAAAATTTTTAAAATTAAATTACAGTTACTAATCAAAATGTGGGTGATTACAAAGGGGTTGCATCCGAATCTACTCTTTTTGGTAAAAAAAAAAAAAATCAGCTTATATGTAGAATATAATGTATATTTTGATACATTATATTCAAGATGCCTTGTGTCCTCCACGTCCTTCCAGAACCTGGGGTCAGCACGCGGGCCAAGGTGTCATCATGGGAGACCTCACTCTTCGCAGTTAGGGAGAAATTTTGCATTATGGGGTGCCGTTTATTGCTTGGGGGTGTGCACTGCGCATTAGAGGCCAAGACAAAAATGAGTTTTGTATCAAATCACTTTAAGGGTTCTGTTTGAGGCGTTTAGGGAAACGGGATTCAAAAACTCTGCACCTTCACCATCATGTTGCTCATAAGTAGGTAATTGCTCGCTTATTGCTCATTAATCTTTTATCAGTACAGGTGTATTGGCTGACGCCCGGTTGTAGGTTTAGTAATAGCTGTTTGCTTACTAGATGGTTCTGCTCAGCGAATCTCCTCTGGGGTGAATGTGGGGTGAATCAGGGGTGAACATGCTTGCAAGGTCATGCTTCCACACAAACACCTAACTGTCGGCATTTGTGAGGAGTGCACTGGCTCCCCCTAGAGGCGATGGAGCCAGCCAGCAGAACATCTGCCATATGGGCAATATATAGCCACCCCCAAGCCCCACCCCCATCCTGGGTTTGGAGTACAGAGAAGAGCCTCAGGAAGCTGGGAGATTATTGCGGCTCACATTGCACGTGTGTGTGTGTGGGGGGGGGGTTATTGATACTGCAAATGTCATCACAATTACTTCTGTCACCATAGACCACTGGTGCTGCTGCATGATTTTCAGAAGTCAGTGTTTAACTATAAGATGACAAGAACACAGACTTTGGCCCGGGAGTACATTTCATTAATTCAGCAGATGTACATATTTTGAAAAATAGGGTCAGACAATTCCTGGAACAGTAGGGGGTGGGAGGGGTGAGCAGCCTTGCTTAAGGACCCAAGGGGGGGAAACACTTTTCTGGCTTTGAGATGTGGACTGGTGACCCTGTGATCATAAGAACAGCACAGCACCAGCACATCAAGCTCTGTTTGTTTTCTCTTCCGAAACCAGTCCGATTAATCACAGGTTATCATATATAGTCTATACTCTGCCTCAGAGGAAAATAGTTCAGGTCCAGAGAGTAAAACTCCAGACCAAGATTTTGTTCCAACCAACCAGTTGAATACTGTATGACTGTGACTCTTTAAACTCAACTGGTTTGTCGAAACAAAATCTTGCTCTGGACCTGAACTATCTACCTCTGCTCTGCCTTACAGGAAGCTTCAAGGGCTGTATAATCCTGTGTTCCCATCCTGTATAATCCTGTGTTCCCATTCTGTATAATCCAGTGTTCCCATCCTGTATAATCCCGTGTTCCCATCCTGTATAATCCCGTGTTCCCATCCTGTATAATCCCGTGTTCCCATCCTGTATAATCTTGTGTTCCCATCCTGAATAATCCCGTGTTCCCATCCTGTATAATCCCGTGTTTCCATCCTGTATAATCCCGTGTTCCCATCCTGTATAATCCCGTGTTCCCATCCAGCCTCATCAGTAGTATCTGACAGGTGTACTCTAGCCTCCGTCCTTGACGGAGCTCAGAACCCTACTTCTTACATTCAAGCAATACAGAACGAGCTTAATTCGGATAAGTTTCACGCATTTGCATCATCGTTGTCGAGGATTATTATGTAATAAAAATTCTCTGTGACCATTCCGAATTACAGACTGTCTTTAATGTGAACTGAATCGTATTCCGTTCCAGTGATTATTGGCATTGACCCAGACTAACAGAGTTCAGTATTGACATTTTCGGCCCTTTTGGTTTCGGTGAGAGAAAAGGCGTCCTAGGGGCACTGCTCCTCTTTGGTTACGCAGACTCCCCTTTAGCTACATCCTCTCATTTACCTGGCTGTAAGCTACAGAGCGCTAACCAGCTGCTAATTGGCACCGTGTCGATGCAGCCGCTGGGGTTTTTGGGTCCATAAAACATCACAGAGGCAGACGTGAAATGAAACCTCCAGGTCGAAATGTCAGACATGAGGCTGCATGCCCGGTGAGGCATCCCTGTACGAATAAACAGGAAATGGATGGGTGGAAATAAGTAAAAAGTAGCCCTCCGGTGATTTCTCGCCTGGTTCAATGACAGCATTGCACACCCTTGGCATTCTTTCAGCCAGCTTCTGGATGTAGCCACCTGGAATGCTTCTCCAACAGGCCTGAAGGAGTTTCCACAAATTCTAGGCACCAAGTCGGCTACCTTGCTCTAACTCTTTGGTCCAACTCATGCCAAATCAGCTGTATAGGGTTCCAGTCGGGGGATTGTGGGGGCCAGGTCACCTGTCACAGCAGTCCATTGCTTTGCTTGTTCACAGGATAATACCGTTTTTACATAACATTGTGGTGTGCTTAGGGTTGTTAACCATACATCTCAACCTCTGCAAAATGTTAATATCAGTATTACGACTGGACCAGAAAAAATGATATCTCGCAATCTCTCTCTCTCTCACACACACACACACACACACACAGAGTACCTGAGGGCTCCATTTTGATTTTCCGGGAAAAAGAGCGGTAGTATTTTTGATAGCTGGGCCACTCACCAAATCAAAAGCATCTCCTAGGAATCAAAGCAATTTGCTGCACGCTAATAGGAAAAGGTTAGAAGGTGGGAGAGTCAAAAACAAGCAGTGGAGAAATGGCACAGGAAAAGAAAGGGAGGGGAAAACTGGGAGTGAATATAGATAAATCGGCTTGTCAAAATGTGCTCCCAATGTTTACGTTAAAGCGATGCCATGCATGAGAAGTTTGAGGGTGTTTCGTATCGATGACTGACTGGGTGATATCTGACTTTCTGCTGCCAATTTGCAGTCATCACATGCTGTACAAGAACACTTCTTAACAAAATAAAAAATATCAGCCTTTTAGTCAACCTAGAAGAGTGCGTGTAAGTGTAAGCTTACCAAATACTTATTTTGACTTCCATGGGAGATGTGGGGTTTGTCTTCTGCCAAGTTTACTCCCAGAGTAGCAAAACCATATTTGAGAAGCCAACGGCAAATTCCACAAGGGAGCATTCCGTGAAATATTGAAAGACGGACTGAGAGACATCGCGGGCCGGGCCCACAAGTGCAGTGCGACTTGAAAGTCAACGGAAAACTTTTCACAAGGACCTTGCCCTGGCCAGATGCTCCGAGTGTTTTTCACCTCTGTAATTCTCCCAGGATAGACTTATTCAGTCTACAAAAAAAAAACACACACAAGTCCAGGCCACAAGCCAAAAGCGAAGCACTTATTTTTGAATCAATGTAGAGCGCCCAGCTAAATTTAGTTGAGCCACAAAAACAGGAAAAATGTTTAGAAAACTTAAAAGCCCTAAAATGAATATAACTTTTGTCATTTGTTGTCCTTCATGCAATGGTAAAAACCCCCTAATGTGTTGCATTCATTTAAGGAGGCCATTATGTGTGTTTTCTGGAGTTCTAACTTATCTTTTGTCTGATTTGGTATGCACATTCATTGCCTATTAATTTATTTCTTCCCAGTGTTAGGTTTTAGGTTAATAGTTTGCATCTATACTCTTGGCTGCTCTCTGGTTCATGGACACAAAGTTTGGGTGGAAGGAGATTCACATACAGTACCAGTTCAAAAGTCGGGGGAGATCTATTGAAAATCATTTGTCTTTCAGAAATATACAACCTCGCTTCTAAGAAGCGAGGTTACCTCAGCTGGGAATCAAAATGCCCAGTAACCTTGTGGTGCCTTCTGTAGTTGCTTATAAAAACACAACTCTTTCATCTTTCTCCGTTAAACATGAAAAATGAGTTAGAGGTTTGCTGAAAAAGCATCATCAATCGAGGGCTGTAATAATGCACAAGTCAACTTCAGGTACTTCCTAGAAAACGATAGATCCTGGACTTTTATAGCCTGCACTGTCTAGAGCACCATTCTGAACCTTGTCAGGAAATTCGTCAGAGAATTTAGTTGAGGTGTTGTCATGATTACTGGCTTTATTTACCTAGCGTAGCGTTGGTTATCCTAGCGTGAGAATATGAGACCTTTCAAATATAAGAGGTAATTGAGGGACTCGGATTAATGGCATGTCATAACAACTTGTTCCGAATCACCACTGACCTTTCCTGTACAACTCATGCTTGATAGATGTACTTCATTAGAGAGTTTTGACTGGGAAATAGAATCTCTCCCCACCTCTGTGACAGGCTCATCAATGATTGATCATGCAGAGTATGAGAAAGAAGGAGGAGGGGAAACAGGTGTATGAAATGGCCTAATATTATACTTATGAGCAAGACGTTTTAGAAACGGGATTGAAAGTGAATGTGGCCATGCCTGGGAGGAACAAGACATCTAATAGTAGTGCTTAAAAAAAAAAACGACATTCTCTGAACCCAAAACCAATAACTGAACACCACAAGGCACAGAAATGTACGCTTTAGGAGGTCAACGGTATTCGGTAGCTAAGCCCAGCCTTATTGTGTACCTGGAGATTAAAATGGCGAGCTTCAAAAGAGGGATAACATCTCCGGGCCTGGCCACGAAATGCTGTAATAGAGTGTCCGACTTCAGTGGAGATAGCAGGGCTGGGAAATGCTTCGAGAAAAATCACAGGGCGAACCTCCGTTTTATGAAGGTTACCGAGTATATTTTCTCTATAAAGACCTGCCTGTTATATTAATTAGCGATGACTGATGCTAAGTCTCGGAATTAGCTATTAAATCTTAGCTAGGTCTTCGCTGGAGGTGGGCCTTCCCCGCAGACTGGACCAGAGGCTTATTTGTCTCAATAAGCTACTCATTACCGCGCACTTGCCGCCTCTCCAAAACATATACCTCGTTTAGTCGACGCTCTCGAAAACAAAAGAATGATTTCCTTAATTTAAACTGGGCCTGAAAGAGCGGCACAGCGTGTGTGTTATGCTTGCATAATGTCGTTTCAAGTAAGAAATAAACACTTCCTGTACTTGATTAATCACGGTTGCTTCCTCCTTTCATTTATTTACCAGAGCTAGCGCGCTGCAGCAATGCAGAATTAGATAAATTAGAGGCATGTAAGGTTTGAATATGTGCAATGATTCAGGGAAATAAAATGGAAATGTACGGTTAACCAAACACAACACTCAGCATTTGTTATAATATGCTATAGACTTACATAAGAATTTACACCCCCGCCACATTATTCACATACAAAACATCTAACTTGGAGGCCATGGCAACAAATGCCGTCTACCAGCCGCCGTCCTTGACCAGGCCTAGCTACAGTTTTGAAATGTTGGGTGGGCCACAGGATTATCCAAGGGCCAAGTTTATGATTGGTTGGGCCACAGGATTATCCAAGGGCCAAGTTTATGATTGGTTGGGCCAAGTTTATGACAGGGTAAGCCAAACTTATGATTGGGTGGGCCACATTTAGGATTGGCTGGGCTGGGTTTATGGTTGGGCAGGCCATACTGTACCAATGACAAGGTGGGCCACGCTTAACCCTTTTCCCGTGATAATTTCCCCATGTGAAATTTGCCTACCGTTTAATGATGCTCTGGGGTCAGATTGACCCCAAACACGGGATAGGGGTTAAGATAGGGTGGGCCACTGTTATGATTTGGTAGGCTAAGCTTATGATGGGAGGACCAAGCTTATGATTGGCTGGGCCAGGCCCACCCTGGTCCCCTGTCGAGCTGGGCCTGCCTACTCCTATCTACAGTCATATGCCAGCATCCTGAGGAGGACATCTTAACCCTTGTCGCCCCACAGGTGACACGTGCACAATGGCGGACTACAACAAGCTGAAGGGCATGCTGCTGGGTTTGCATCCCAAAAACCTGAGCGCCAGTGGACAGGAGAAGAGAATGGAGCAGAAGAGAGAGTTGGTGGATGCCATGTTCAAGTACTTGGACACAGACAGGGACGGTCACCTGGGCAAGGAGGAGCTGGCACAGGTGGGAGTTTCCTGTGATGCAACACCGAAGAATCAGTGTTGGATCAGGAACAGGACGAGTTTGTACATCTAGTCATGCTTACCACTATGGATCAGGAACAGGACGAGTTTGTACATCTAGTATAATTATGTTCTCTGCAGTAGTAGAATTCACCGCAGATATTAGTTGTAGAATTGAGTTCACGATGCCCTATCAATGCTAGTAATAATTAAACGGCTTACGGTTTGCCTGTCTAAGTGTCATATAAGAGTGTCCCACTGTAAATCTATGCTGTTTGACCACACATGAATAATCTAGGTCTGCAAAGATAACTGAAACTGATACTCTTGAGAAGTTCTGGCAAAGGTAATTTTTTTTTTGTAGGAATTATATTACTTCTCCACAGCTGAGGCCATGACAAATAAAATGTTTCTTGGACTCCATAGTCCGTCTGCAGCTTACAGTATGTAGATATGCGTAAACACGGATGTATCTCGAAGGATGTACATTAAAGTGTGATGTGCCACATCAGGAGATGTTTGAGGTATGCTTCGAAAAGCAGTACATGCTTTTTGAAATAATACTTCAATGTTTTGGGAACATGGTGATTCAGCAGATCCATGGCTGACAGATCTTTTGCTGCTCTGCTCTCCCTCTGGTGTAGATATCTACGAAGGTTCACCTGGAGGACAGCTCACTGGACTGCACTACGCAAGACCTGCTCCGTTACGATGACTACAACAATGACGGGCACCTCACCCTGCAGGAGTTCTACACTGCCTTCCGTGAGTTACCCTCCTGGGATCACGTGACGTGCTTGGGGGGCAGGGGGGGGGGGGCAGGAGCCTTCAGCACAGCGTGGGATTTGGCATAATTTTTCCAAGACAATTGTGTCAGTGAGCCTCTTCATATCAGGCACTTCCAGTCATCATTTCCAGAATAACCTGATGGATAACCAAACTGCTCATGGGAGATCTACTTACACAAACATGTTCTGAGGGCAGAATGAAAAATCATTGGTTCAGAGAGATAACCAATCAGATCTTTGTCAGATGTCAGGCCAACCAATCAGATTTCTCAGCCTCTTCTGGTTTCTTGGACCCGCCTCCTCTACATTTTGATTGGTTACCTCTTTGAACCAATCATTTTTCATTTTGCCCTCATTTTACTTGCCATTTTGCAAGTAAAACTCCCACGAACAACCAAACATATGGGTCGATTGGAAGAATATAGCCTAACTGTGGATGTAAATATACCACTGAAATTATGGATGGAGGACAACTGACAAGTCCAGGTCTGGGGTCGCGAATAAATGACTTGGAAACGAGAACATTCTCTGCAATTTACTCCTTTGTTTTCATTTTATTTGCTCATCTGTGATTCCCGAATAAACGATCTGACAGCTAAAGAAACACAGTTTGACCCGATCTAATTAAATCTATAAATCAACCCATTAGTAATAGCAATTGGCTATTTTCGAAGTTTCAGCTCTCGGGCCTGTGAACTGGGCCCATTAAGCCCGGCTGGTCATTAACCATCGTAATGATTGGTTTTACTGGAGTCACTGTCGTCATTACGCAGTTATGTTGCTTTTAGCATCCAGATGGGCCACGTTAACACTTCTGCTATTTGGCGGCAAGTGGAAGGAGACTGGTAAAAGAAAGTATAGGTTGTTAAGCTACCCGCCCGTGATTAACTGCACTCCTGCTTGGATGCAAACCACATTTCTGGTGACCTGGAATCTGGATCCATAGCGGAGTGGCTCGGGGATTAGCCGGGGACCTCAGTGTGGTACAGGCCTCACTAAAAAGCTGGCTTTGCAATGCCAGAAGCCCCTGGGCTTTATATGTGATGGAGCGGTAATGGATTCATTATTCACTGTCTTAGCAAGTAAGAAGGGGAGGGGAAAAGGATTGATGAGAGGTAATCTGCTCTTTTTAGAGCTGTCCTGCTTTCAGACAGGTAAATCTTCACTTAATTGTGCCTGATTAATTTAGTTGCTTGACTGATGCTTTGTGTAAGTAACTCACAGATTTTACCCATATATATATACGGACAGATGTCCTACCAGAATGGTTCAGGTTAAGTACGTTACTGGCGGGTACGACGACAGGGACCCCCCTCGTGGGATTTGAGCCAGTGAGATAGTAGTTAAAATTCGGATAGACTGGATTTCTTATACACCACTGGTTGCAGTAAGCACTGGATAGGCTGGCTTATTTACCACTGGCTGCGGCAAGCACTGGATAGGCTGGCTTACTTATATACCACTGGCTGCGGCAAGCACTGGATAGACTGGATTTCTTATATATCACTGGCTGCAGCAAGCACTGGATAGGCTGGCTTACTTATGTACCACTGGCTGCGGCAAGCACTGGATAGACTGGCTTTCTTATATATCACTGGCTGCAGCAAGCACTGGATAGGCTGGCTTACTTATATACCACTGGCTGCAGCAAGCACTGCCAGCAATTGCAACCAAATGAATTAAGAGGGTGACTCCTGGCATTTTGGTATTTGTAGGAATAGTTGTTTTTGTGTAGCCATGTAGTATGTTGTATGTGTTGTTCGATAGATAGATAGATAGATAGACAGATAGAGAGATAGATAGATAGATAGATAGATAGATACTTTATTAATCCCAAAGGAATTTGTAGATTTATAATAGTACAATATACTTCTTTGTTTACAGTAGCACAATATAAATACATTTACACATTAAACTGGTAGCAGAAAGAAATAATCTATGTGACAACAACCCAGCTGCTGGGATTTTTAGATATATATTTATTTCTTAGAGAAACAAAGCGGAATGGCTTGAGTTTCACAGGGGTGATATGTGCACCCCAAGGAGCACTGGCACAGAGCACATAAATCTGATGCTTGGCAGACAGGGGGCAGCATAAGAGACAAATGGGGGAGGCCAGCAGGGGCCTGGGGGCGTGGCCAGGGGGGGCATCCCCAGTGGGGATGGCCACACCCACTCTTGCTCACCTGCTCACGACCGGACTGCTCTGTTTATTTTCCATCTTTGCTTCGCAAGCCTGGATCATGAGGTCGATCTACAGATCTGCTTAATTAATTAGGGAGGTGAGGGAGGCAGGGCTTCAAATGTAATTGGCTGGGAGCCAGCTCCCACTGAAAGGTGCTGAGAAGGGACCAGGCCGCAGTTGCTGTGGCACTGTGAAGGTCAGGCGGACCCCGTGTGCCAGTCTGTGTCTCCCCCGTGATGTATGTCCTCTTAAGGGTATACAGGTCCACAGTGGGGGGTCGGGGGGGGGGGGATGCTTCAGGGATGTAAATTAGCCGATAGCTAGAACAATCGATTGCAAAAATAAATCTGGGAATACAATGTTTACATTCCTCAATTTACCCAAAGCATTATAGTATCATTGATCGAGGAGAAGGAAAAAAAAAAACTTTCTTAAAAGGCTAAAAAAAGAAATAGTATAGTTATTATTTATGGTATTCTGTAGGCATATTGTGAACAACAATAAAACATATTTTAGTCTGTAGCACCACACGTATATCCAAATTTAGTCATATCGCAAAATATTCATGTGTATAAAGTGTAGAAGTAAATGATTCCAGAAGAATCTCATCTGAAGATCTGCTTTCACTTTGCATTCAGAATTGCAAATAATTGATTAATTCTAGACATTCCTGATAAATTCCTGATAAACTCTAGAGTATAAATAGTAACGGCTGAACTCACACTTGCCTCTAAAGCCGCTAACTAGGTTTAACTACTGTGCCCTATAAAAACAACTTTGTGTAGCATGCAGAAATGTCCCATAAGAAATACTCCTGTCCCAGATGGTTCTCAGCAGTGGTAAATTTATATTAGCAATTAAGGACTGTAGCATTTCAGGCCTTTGCTGTGTGGGATCGGAGCGTCCATCTGCAGTGCACCATTTACATGTGACAGACGGACGCACACGCCTCGAATTACAATCAGCCGCCATCCCAGTACGCATGTGGAGCTGCTCGCTCTCCCTCGCTCGCTTCCTGACCAGTTTGTTTACGGCCGCGGCCTTGATTAGACAGAGACCTTTACTCTGATGGTGTACGCGGTATCCAGGGCGACCGAACGGACAAGCTCCGTGAAACCGTTTCAAATAATCCAGCTCAAATAGCAGCGGTGGGGCTCTATTTAAAAGGAGAGTTTTCAGGGGGTGCGTTTTGGTTCCCGGGTGACTTTGGTTCCCGGTGACTTTTGGTTCCCGGTGACTTTTGGTTCCCAGGTGACTTCGACGGGAGTGCGCTCCTATCATGGGTCCAGGGCTGTGGGTTCAAATCCTGCCCACATACAAATTGTTGTTATTGTTTGTGTTGTACAGATTTCTTCTGGATATTCTGGTTTAGTTCATGTAGTTAACAGGTGAACTGCCAGCCTTACATTGCCACAAATCGAATGTGTGCCCTGTGATGACCTGGCATCCCGTCCAGGGTGTCCCTACCTTCCCCCATCGTCTTACCTGGCTTTTTATGCCACAGCTAATGCTAATGCTGAAACCAGCCGCCCCCTCACATATAAGTAATATATTCACAAGAAGCACTTGGCTTATTAAATCCAGTTGTTGTTGTTTTTACGCCCCTATCACAAATTTCCAAGAAAATAGCAGCCTTCTGCTGCGAGTCGCAGCAAATCCTCCGCCCGTCCGACACTGCAGCTAAGCGCAGACGTCTGCGCGGTCTCCACGGCGTCCGCCGCGAGCCTCGGAGGCGCGACGATTGGGTCGGTGCCCGAGAGCGTCTGGTAGGTATGGGAGCCGCATCTCACGGGCGTCCGCGTGCCCCCGCTCACCGTGTCCACCGCGAGGGGGGGGGGGGGGGGGACGAAAATGGTCTCCATGGAAACAGTAACAGCGCTTTCCAGGGGTGCTTTGGAGTTTCTCCCTGTCGCAGTGCTTTGCAGTTACGCCCGCGGTGCAGTGGTGCAGACTGCCCGATGCAGACTCATGCACTCGCAGTGCTGCACTTTTACAGCATTGATAGCATTACTGCATTACACCTCCAGGCTCGGGGTTTGAGTCCAACACTCTGTGTGTGTCCGCTGGCTGAATGAATGCCAAATGTATATTTGTACGGCGTCTTCAAGACACCCAAAGCACTTTACAGAATCGACGTCCAGGTGCTTCATCCCCCATTGCTGTGTAGCTCCCACCTGGGTGATGTGACGGTAGCCATTCTGCACCAGTACACCCCCACACAGTCGCTAAGGGCCAGGAGAGAATTCACCAGTTAGATACAGGGGATGATTAGTAGGCTCTAGATGCCTCTTTTTGATAACTGACATTCATTCAAAATTTACACCCCATTGGAAAAATGTACCTAGGGGGAACCCTACCTCGGTTGCCAACAAGTATCATAAGCCACGCCCCCAACCCCTCCCTCGTTCGAGCACCTACCCTTCGAAAAGGGTGTGCGGGTTCAGTGTGTGGATTGTGTGCCTCTCATTGACCTTCTATGGGCTGCTATCCTGTGCAGAGTGTCCCTGCCTGGTACCTTCTGCTTCCTGTGAAAAAGCTCTGGGCAACACCAAGACACCTGTATAGTATGTGGATGGATGGATGGATGGATGGATGAAAAATACTGGAATAAAATATTTTGGCAACACTACATCACATGCAACTGCATTAAAACCTGAATCATCACAAGATAGCAGAGGTGGGTAGTTCAGGTCCAGAAACTTAAAATCTGGACCGAGGTTTTGTTTCAACCAACCAATTGAGTATCAGTCTCAGAGTAACTGGTCCGACACCCTGTGGCTCTGCTTCACAACTCAGTTACCGGTAACAACCTTTAATGAGCATCTTGAGCGAGTTTTGGAGCACGAGCGTCAGCAAGCTTAGCGTGGCGCTGAGGGGCAGTGCTTATGCCCAAGGGCACCAACTTTGTGTAGATATTACAAAATGAAGTTCGCTCACAAGTACAAAGCATTCTGGGATTCTCATTAAATGCAGCCGAGGTTTCTGTCAACAGCGGGGGGAATGCAGGAGGCCGGAGACTCCGGCGAATTTGCGAAAACGGAGAAGTCATCAGATCGGGAGGTAAAAAGGGCGTCTGAAGAACATCCTGACAACCCGCGGGTGAGCGTGCGAGCTGGAAAAGCGGCCGTGCGAGGCGTAAATGGGCCCGCGATGCGTCACGGGAGATAAGCCGCGGAAACCGAGGTCCCGCCGGCACGTTCCGCGCTGCGGCGCTGAGTCTAACGTGTCTTGTCATTTCGCATGACGTCCCAATCGCGGCGGCTTAATCCGCCGCTTCTAATATGACTTCAGTGTACTTATAAGACTTTATAAAAAAGGACTTTTATAAGAGCAGCCCACTCTCTGTAGAGGATGGGAGGAAGGTCTCCATGCTATTTTCTTATATTAAAATGACATGAGTGGTGTCCTGGCCAGATAAATGTCTCCGTGATCGCTACTCTGCTAGCATCAGTGTCATTGGGTTTATAAAATGAGCATCATGGGTGAGAGTGTGCACTATTGTAAACATCCGGAGAGAGGCAGGATATTGGCCAAGTTCTTGTCAGGGGGTGGGGGCTGAATTTGACCTTTTATGCCTTTGGTCACAAGCAGGGGCCAGCAATGATGGTGCCACCCCCCTGACACGGCGACCTCACGGCACTCGCACACTTCTTAAACCTTCAACACCTTCTACGTTTCTTCAAAGCGAAGGGCTCCGTCTCTGCGACTCGCGAGGTTGGTCCTGGAGGACTTTGATAGGATGGATCTATTAATAGTCAGCTCCCTGACGCGCTTAAGCCCGAACCGTGCGCCATCAAATCAGATTTCATAAGTACATTAGAAGTTTCAGCTAAATTTAATATCCCTGCAATTAACTGTGTTTAATATTATTTTAGACATCATCTGCATTTATATGAAATTGCTGTATCAGTAATACTGACAGCAGTGCATAATTGATTAACAAAATGACTTTATTGTCATTGGAATAATACGGCTTAAGCTGCAATTACACTATTATTCGTTAAGGCTAATTACATGGTCTGTTCATTTCATTGCACCGCCATCATTCTGCTAATTAAATGGGGATGTGCTTCTGTCCACTTGAGATTGGGGAACTTAGTCAACATGCACTTATGGCAGCTGGACACCCTTCCCCCCCTTCCCTGCACCTCCGTTTTCCTTCCACACTTTGTATCGGTCCTTGGACACCAGCACGTAATTATTCACAGGCAGGCCCCTGGCTGTTAGGCCCCCAGCACGTGGCCGTCTTTTATCCTGCCTGCTCCAATTCCTGAGCCTACAGCGGCAAATGATGTATTGCCGCGCTCCCGCCGTTTCGGGCCCGTGTGGGACCTTTCTCGCCAGCCCCCGACTTCAAACAAGTGTGGCGCCGTGCCGGGCCAGTCCCTGTGGCCCACGGTGGCCCTGCAATGCTCTGCTCAGATCAGCCCGAACGCGCCGGAGACCAGTCTTTGTCCTGATTTAGAAAACAAAGGAGAGAGTGGTTTCCTGTGGAGAGAAAGGCTAGGTGCCTCAATAAACCTTTGTGTTGTGTCTTTACGTCACTGGATTTGTTTTTTTTTTCCCGCACATTGAAGTTATATGAACTGGCATCCTATCCCAGGTTTAACTTTTCTGTGGCCGTGGTCAGGATAAGTAGTTTAAGATGGACCTATATGAAAAAGGAGTTTCATGTTCATAAAAGTTATGACTAATATAATAAAATAAAGAAAGGAACATATGGTATTTTGGGTAAATATTGTTCATCAGATGCATTACCAAATGGTGTCACTTTATAGCTGCGAATCACATTAAAATATTAATCATAAACATCAGAAATGGGTTATTTCTGCTTCCAAAGGGTTCTTTCTCAGGATTTCTGCTGCGTATGGTGCTACACTGGTTAGCACTGTTGTCTCACACCCGTGGGACTGGTCTTCCAGTCTCTGCCTAGGTTCTATGTGTGTGGAGTTTGCATGTTCTTCCTGTGTCATCTGGGGGTGTCCTCCAGGTACTCTGGTTCCCCCCCCCCCACAGTCCAAAAAACATGCTGAGGCTAATTGGAGCTTCCAAATTACCAGTAGGTGTGAGTGTGCCCTGTGGTGAGTTGGTGCCCCATCCTGGGTTGCTCCCTGCCTTGTGCCCACAGGCTCTGACCACACTCCCCCCCGTCCCCCCCACCCGTGACCCTGAATAGGACAAGTGGTTTTAGAAGATGGACTGGTATTTTCAGCAGAATGAAATCAGCTACAAGACATTTCATGTTCATCACTTCCAGAGAGTATTTTGCCCCAAAGCATTCTGGGACAAGTGGCAGATCTCTTAAGTGATGTTCAAATCAAAGGCACTTTTTTAAAAAACATCAGTCAAGGTGCAGGGAGAGTCTGTGGGCACCAGTCACAGGGGTAACCTCCTCAAATCTCTGCTTAAAATCTCAAACGCACAAAGAGGTTAAACAAATACCGAGCACAAATGACAGGAGCCGCAAAGGGAATTGGCCGTTTCCTTTTGCAGCGTCCAGAAAGCCCGTATGATTAGACCTCGGACATTCAGCCGTGAGTTGGATCTGGAGTCCTACTTAACGGAGCCTCTGATGCGTTCTGACCCGTCGCCCGGTTTACGAGAGGCGGTATGCGATTACGTTTGCGTTACACCTGACGTTTATTTTATTTTTTGCCAATGAGGCCACTTCGGTTCAGGGGGAAACAAAGAGGGTTAGCTCTGGATTGTTGATGAAAGTAAACCGTTGGATGACAAACTAAAGGATTAAGCGTGGCCTCAGTTTCCTCTCGGGGATCCCCGCTTGGGCTCATCTCCCTCTCTTCCTTTCTTCCCCCTCGTATTCCGAGCTCTGGGTTTTATTCCCAATTTCATTCTGTTCTATCTGCTTTCGCCGTTTGTTTTTGACGATTCTCTTGGGCTCCCGGCCGTCTCCTTCTAAACCAGTGCCCGCAGGATGACGAGCATTATGGCACGTTTCTGGGGGTGGGGCGGGACGCAGCTGGGTCCGGAAGACCGAGTGCCACAAAGGGGATTCCCAGTGCTTCTGGTGGTGCCCTGGACCCCGTGACACACACATGCCCGTCAGGTCCAGAACAGATGACTGGCGATGAGCCTCGTTAACCTCCCTGATGTTTGATTGCGGCCAGGACCTGCCCTTGTTTCTTGGCCATCCCAGAGCTGGGATTAGTCAGATTATAACTTATGCTGTTGTTCCTTATGCCAGACCCCCCACATAGCCAAGTGTTTGGGTCTTCTGTTTTCTGAAAACATTTGTGCCCGAGATGAAAAAGGGTTGTCCATTAGGTAAGGCCTCTAGAATCGTATTAAAATGCTAATTTAGTCTACAAAATATATTTCTCTCCTATATTTGGGCTATTTATGTGGGCCAGACCCTCAAAAACTCATTACTGTACTTAGGGAGCGTCTCTTAGCGTATAGATAAGTCAATTTATTTAATAAAGTGCACATGGACTGCTAGTGCACTGTAGTGTGAGCCCAGCATGCTTAATGTTCTCAGTGGGACACGCAGCTTCGTGGTAATTTGGTGACCTATTTCTGTCAGTTGTTTATGCAAAGAGTGCATTACTCCATACTATAATGAGTGCACGTGTGTTCAGAGCACACCATTTGTTTTACCAAAAAAAAAAAAAGGTTCTGGCTTGGTCACAGTGGGTGTGCATGGATATGGCTCAGCATCGCTCTGTCACATGTCCCGATCCGTTCCTATGACAACGGCACAAACACTACGGCTGTCGCAGGTAGAATCGCAGACCGTTCTAGAATGCATAATTTCAGTCAATTCACCGCACATCACGATGTCTTATTTAGCCTTAAAATACTTGAGAGAGTTTTCTCAATCTCTTAGCTAGCCGCAGGCAGTGAGTTTCTAATCAATATTATGTGTTTGAAATAACATACATATTTATTTAAATAACATTTAAAAATATATAATAATTACGTAATATATAATTAAATATAGGCGCCTGGAAAGTCCAATTGGAAATAAATAAAAATAGAGTTTTTCCTCGCCTGTTATTTCCTATTCAGGCTACAATTGTTTGCTTCTGAATTTAATGTACCAAGTTGTCCAGTATATACAACTACCTGGTGTAATGGTGAAATGTTCCAGAAAATTCTCCAGCCATGGTGTTGGCATGCATCTCTGCTTAAATAAGCATTCTTGCATTATTGATTAATCTTAATTCCTTTAAGAGGAGTACAAAACGATCAGTAATTTTCCTAATAGAATGGGATGTTCAAAGTAACAAGTTGATTGCTCCTAACTATGAGCAAAAAATATATCAATAACTACTGATTGTATCATTTGTGGGCTTTGTGCAATCATCTCGAGAACATCATCTTGAGATTTTCTCAAACGATCTGAAGGATTGCGTCATAAAATTTCCGCTTAAGTTTCTGAAACCCAATTTACTGCGTATTTGTCTGAAAGTTTCTTCCCAAAGTCTAACTTTAAAAAAATAGATATATACTCTGAAAAAAGCTCTGTGCATGGCAATTTTTACCACACTTTTTGCATGTATGTATCCACGCACGACATAAACGTAAAAGAATTATAACTTAACATAAAATAATTATACATTTAAAAATGAATAGATACATTTTAAGCGAATTATCATTCCTGATACAAGTATTATGGGTAGCCGCTATACATCTAGCGAACAAAGCCGTCAGTATGGCTCGTTATATGTGAAATATTGTTAATAACAATAAGCTATCTACTGTAACTAAAATTGCTTAATAAACATACATACGAGCGTTGCCTTGACTTGAGTGGCAGGAACACGGGCAGTCATCAGAAGTGCCGACATATTGCCATCACATTTTGGCTGTTTCATTATTAATTATGCTTACAGTGGATGATGTTGCCTCTCCGAACAGACTCGGGAGACCTATTTTAAGAAACAAACAAAAAACGCTCTTCCCTGAATCAAGTCTGAATGGATAGTGGAATGCAATACAAGTAGCGAGGATTTGTAGTGTGTAAGGAGGGTGTGAAGGCTGGAGCTGCATTGTGCTTAGTACACTGTGCAGTAGGGTCTGTGCGTGGCAGTAAGGCTTCGGAGCTTGGTGCTGCACAGCCGGCCGCCCCCACCGAGCTGGGCTGCCCCGTCAGCGTCCCCATTCTCCACCCAGGGGCATCGGCACCTCAGCGCCGGCAATAAGCGGCCCCCATGCTGGGCGGCTGGCACCCATCTGGCTAAGGGACTTCTGAGTTTCACAGACGAGCTGATTAAGCTGGCGCAAGAAAATGAAATGCATTTATCTTATAATATGCTTTTCCCCGTGCATCTCTGCGCATGCGCGTCTATAAGTTAAATAAGTCTTGCCGCAAATGCACGTGGCATTGCGGGAGTTTATTTTTAAGTTATTCATAATATTTACTGATTAAGAAAAGCACATCCTCAGACATTTCCGGGCCCCCCGTTGCACCTCGTGTATTTTTAGCCCGCATTAAAGCGCCGTGTAACTCCGGGACAGCGCCTCTCTCCTTCCCTTGGAAGCCGTGGCGTGATGCTTTGGCGGCGCCCGAACATAAATCACCCCTAACCGCAGATGATGTCTGCTGGCTTTATATTTCTGTCACCACCCTCATGG
>JAODKL010000049.1:2939946-2958143 GCA_026780765.1 Petrocephalus schoutedeni
GCTAAGATAAACCGGCGCTATGTATCTAAACAACGCCGCACGGGGGTTGAGATGATGAGAAGTAGATAAGAGCGCCGTCTCGGAGATTTAATTAGAGGTAGTTTTTGTGCCGAGATAGCGCTAACTGTAAAGCGGTGCTATTTATTTCCTACCCTGCAAGGGTACTTGCATCTGACAAAAAGAAAAGCATATGAATATTTATCGGGAATTGCGGCGGAGAAGGTAGGCGACCGCTGGCGGAGTGCTGGAGGAATCGGCGAGCGTCACCTACTTTCCCCTGCGTCACGGCTCGGCGCCGCACTCGGTTTTTGTGGGGGTTCGGAGCGCTGTGTGTGGCGCACTGTTGGGGTGGGGGGTCCGCTTTGCTGCGTGACTGCGCCTCTCAGTGCGCGGAACGGGTTTACAAACAGGTCCGCGTCTAGGATTGCCACTTTCAATCAGAAGAAACGAGGCACCACACCCCCGAGTGCCCCCTGTAACTGTAGCCACATTGTGCCTGTGCTGGATGCATGATTTCTGATTTCCCCGTGCCTGCATCCAGCAGGTCCTGCCACTGGGTCATTTTAACCCCCCCCCAAATATTTTCCATCAGGTTCCCTGAAGGGCAAATTGTTTGAATCCTCTCTACTGGCTCTCCAATGGCTGCTTTTGTCCTAGATCACATCCATCATATTCAATGTGATAGTGAAACATCTCAGATTCACTCAGGTCATTTTTATCATTATCAGCATGGCTTGTATATACAGAAAATAACCTTCATACAATTGTTCTTTGAATCAAATTACAACACTGTTTAAATCGGTCAAATTAAGCTTACTACAAAAAAATCGTAGACTCATCCTGCTATGGAAAAACCAGTATGACCAGTATAATGCATGCTGGTTACACCAGCATATGCTGTGTTTCAGTGCTGGTGAGCCAGTATCATTAATGAAATTGCAGCTACACCAGCACAGACCAGCATGGAAGCCCATGCTGCTTTTTTCAGCAGGGCAATGTTGGGTCTATTTTGAGTTGGGTTTGAGTTGGGACGTAGCCCCCGCTTTCCTTCATGTTGAATCGCTTTCGGAAATCAGAACTTACAGAGGATCGCCTCAGAGCACCGTCAAGCTGCCTCTCGTCTGAAAACGGGCCGGCGCGCCATTGAAGTAACGGCAGGCCCTTTTCCGCAGCAATTAAAAAAACAAACGCTCTGCGCGACGACTGCGTTCAAAGCGCAGTTCATTCCGCCCCAAGCCTTCCGGAAGCATCTGTCAGCTCACGCGAGACGTGAGAGCTGAGGAAGCAAAAACAGACGGAGTACGGCGGCGCGTCTTTGACGGAGCGCGTGGAAAAACCGCCCTGGCTAAGGCCCTCTCCAGCAAATGCATGTGAAGATCACTGAACTGCAGTCAAGCGGGGCGCCATGCGGGGAACGGGATTTCAGAGGGTCTGCATGGCATTCCATCCCATGATGCACTGCTCTCGAGATTGTCAGAGAACAATAACATAACCCCGACTGCAGTAGTCGCCAAAAGACTCACCGTTTGGTACAGACTCACTTGAAAGGGGCTCGGGGCAGTGGGGCGTAGGTGGGGGGCGACAGTGCCAAGCAGGACCCTTGGCCTGGATCTTAGCAAAGTGGGCCGGTGAAGTGGGACAAAACTGCTACATCCCTGGGGGGGCTTTTTGAAGTATATTGAAGTATAATCAACATGTGGCCTTGGCAGCGAATGGGAGCGAGTTGCACATCAGCAGCGTCCGGTACGAGGACACTGGGGCCTACACCTGCATCGCCAAGAATGAGGTGGGCGTGGACGAAGACATCTCTTCCCTGTTCGTTGAAGATTCGGCCAGGAAGACGCGTGAGTAGTAGGGGCCTGCCCCGTTCATTCATAAGCTATAGGCTATAATTACATTTATTTACAGTAGGCAGAGCCTACACTCCGAAGTTCTGTTGTATAAAGCTGCACTACTCTCTGGTTTTCTAAGCATTAAAGTGAAATATATACCCATGTAAAGCGCCCTGGGACAACTCTGTTGTGAAGGGCGCTATATAAAAATAAACTGAATTGAATTGAATTGAAATATTCAGCTTGAAAGAGGCATATGGGCGGGAAATGTGGGAGCTGGGACTGGGACCACTGGGAATCATCTCATACACTTAGAGGATTCACACACAATCTGCGACACAAACCACAGCAATGCCTACGGGATTTGCCAAGGCTGTCAGTGGTGAGGTTTGGTGGTGTGTAGATGGTTAGGGTTAGGGTTAGAATCACAATGCAACCGCTTTCTGGCTGAAAAGTGAGTTCAGATCAGGGAGGCTATAACACGCATCGAACTGACGATGGAGGAAACGACATGAGAAAAGTCACCTGACGGCGATTTTTCTTGGTCATTAGGCTGTGCATGACGGAATAAAAGCGAAAAATGCATTTTTGTTCACACTTGACTTGTGACAGTGCAGCACCGTCTTCACTAAATGACGCCAACGTGCGCTTCTCTGAAGCCATAATCTTCCATTACTCAAAATGCCGTTTTTATATGTTTTTTTTTCGTTTGTTTTTCCCTTTCATTATTTACCGGCACCCCCGATGCTGCAGTTGCAAACATACTGTGGCGGCAGGAAGGTACTGAGAACATCGTGTTTATCGGTCATCCATGTCCGTCCACCTGGAAGTAGCCTGTGCTCCTAGCATCTCCATGTCCATTACATCAGTCACGATGCCCTCTGAACAAATGTAAACAAATAAACAATCAGCAAATTCCATCACCCCAAATTCTCCTGACATACTCAAAGTCCCAATGCAGGTCAAGTGCTGTCACAAAAATGTGTTTTCAGCTTTTATTTTTATCGCTTTTTGTTTAAAATGTCACTTTTTCACTTGCGGCACAAACTCTGGTCATACAGCTTGAGGCTGCCGCATGTTCATCGGAACAGCCAGACGGCAGACAGGCAGCAGATTGTCGCTTTAGGTGGCCGCCCGCGCTAAATATCCACACCTAGCTTTTTTTATGTTCACATAACCGGGGAATCGTCCGCTAGCGTGAAGCTGAAAACACCTTTGTCACAGTACAGCCTCTCTGTTAATTGTATCGTTTGTCCCTTAGAAATTGACCCACACAGGTAGCCTCATATCCGCATGTAAATGTAAAGTAGCCTTTATTTTTATCAGTTTTATTTTTGTCAGTTTGGTCATTGAATTGAGCGATTCATCAATGAACCATACATTTGATATCCACTTGTGATAAGCAAGGAAGAGTACAGTGAGCTAACAGGTGTTTTGTTGGTTTTGCCTCCTCCGTTTAGGGCTGAGTGTTGGAAACATGTTTTACATCTTCTCCGACGAAGGGATCACCATTCTCCAGCCCGGTGACTGCGAGACGCACAAGCACATTAAGCGCACAGACAGAATCGTAGCGAGCTACGTGAGTTCTGCTCAGACTTCCCGATGTCGAGAGGGATTCCCCAAAGTTTCAGTCGCTTAGGGGATTAGCCACTAACAGACATTAGCGGCAAAGCTTCCGGTGACCTCCTGCTGAACTCTGGCTTCCTAAGCGCAGACAACTGGCAGCCGTGCTACCCCGAGGCTCTCGCACGCCAGCTGTGCTAGTTAACATTGTTTGTTTGCAAGCTCCCTTGTCACCCATAGCAGTAAAGGTCCCATTTCTAAGGGAGTTTACAGTTTATTGAGGCTCAACTCAATATTACACTCAAATCTAATTCTTCAGTGAAGCCCCAGAAAACATCTCTCAAGTGGGCCAGGAGTTATTATGTAGCCCAAGTTGCTTGTTTCTTCAGGAGATCCGAGTTTCACAGCTCTGAGTAATTGTATTAGGGCTTTACATAAAGTCAGTGTCGCGTGTAAAATCGCTAAGCCTTGTCCGTGCTTCAAACAGCAATTCCTCTACCTCACTGCCTTGACACAGCAATAAAAATACACTCTTTTTTTCTATCCCTGCAGGAGGAAATATGCCCCAAAGCAGAAGGCGACTCCCCTCTGAGGTGTGTTTGGGCAACAGCCGTCAGCGTCAGAGACAAGTACATCTACGTCTCACAGCCCCTTCAGAACAGACTGCTGGTGGTGGACACACAGGCCCAGAAAGTCGTGCAAGTGGGTAACAATTGTCTTCATTCATTTATGTCACTGTTTATGGCTTATTCCTTGACGGTCTGGCCATTTTGTTTCTGAAGACAGACCCACAGGAGGTAGTAAATGCTTTTTTCCCCCACAAAGGGGGGTAATCAAGGGTGAGGCTACAAATCCCAGGCCCTTTCACAATAGCCATCTATGTCTGCCCCCCCAAATCATTCCCATCCCAATTACAGTGTCAGATTTTGAGCGAAAACAACCCAGATGCCTAGATGCAGTGTTTCCCAACCCAGTCCTCGGGGAACCCCAGACAGTCCACGTTTTTGCTTCCTCTCAGCTCCCAGCGCCTGTACCAGGTATTCGGTGTTCCTGATTGGCTGGGAGCTGGGAGGGAGAAAAAACGTGGACTTGTCCAGGGTTCCCTGAGGACTGAGTTCGGAAACACTGGGTATGGTAGGGTACATTGGTGTAACTACAACCGTGGCAGAGCAGGTACCGGCTGGTGATGGATGGCTAGGTTCTGCAGTCTTGACGATAAACATGAGAACATAAGAAATTTACAAACGAGAGGAGGCCATTCGGCCCATCAAGCTCATTTGGGGAGAACTCAACTAATAGCTCAGAGTTGTTAAAATCTTATCTAGCTCTGCACGATGGCGTTACCCCCTAGCTGAACCCCTCCCCCGGGTATCCCTCTCCCAAGGTGGTGGAGACGGACCCTGTTCCAGTGAAGCTCCACTATGACAAGTCACATGACCAGGTCTGGGTGCTAAGCTGGGGAGATCTTCACAAGACACATCCCACCTTGCAGGTGAGTGCTGGTGCATCAGGGCCCTGGGCCGCATTATGGTTATGGAGGTGGGCTTGTAGTCAGACTGTTATATCTTTGAGCAGGCTGCCGAACACCAACCATTTCAGTGAAAACCCAGCCGTATAAATCAGATTTTTGTAGAGCTTCACATACTCCTATGACCACCCCGTTGACATTGGGCAACAGCTTAACCAAGGCTTCTTGTGTCCTTGACAAATGTACGTGATTTTTCCTTCGCAGAACATTGCACTCATTTTAATGGCCGCGAATTTCCTAGTGTCATACCGTGAATGGAAAAATCGAATTGTTTATCATGGTACCAGGATGGAACAAGCCCCTTGAATTGAACGATGAATAGACCAACCAAATGGAGACAGTCAGTAATGACAAGTGAAATATGGTATTTTTGTTATGTGAGAGAACTTGCCTTGAGTCTTTTTTTCCCCAAAACATCGCAGAGACTGACGCAGATCTTATGAGTGAACAAATACATGGTAAATTTGGAACACAGACATTAAATAATCCTGAAGAAGGTTCTCAGGTTCTGTCTTACGACTTACAAGATTTGGTCATTGCTGGGTTTGGAGAGAAAATTATCACCATGTGTTTCGTGGTTAACAGCCAGCCAGATGGTAGATAGTAGGGGTATAACGGTATACTCAGCCCGAGACACGGTATTGGGTTCACGAGAACGTGACACGAGACCTCGTCACACCCCTAGTAGATAGTGAGTACGCATTTGAAAACCTCATGTGTGCCTGAGGGGGGTGTAGCCAAACCTTGGAGGAGTAGCGACCACAGGTGCATGGTTTTGTTTTTATAGGTAGGTGGGGGGGGGGGGGGGGGGGGGCGATCTTCACCATGGAGCATTGGTATAGGACAAATCACACCTTCACCACCAAGGACCGAATGGTACTTTGACAACACAAGACACTCTCCCTTCACTCATAAGGAAGAATCCCATTAACATCTCATGAAGTTCCCTCTCAACACATCATAATGGAGAGCCTCCTACTGACTAGGGAATCTACCTTAGTGCTGCGCCAAATTCTCAGCTATTCCTTACCTCCAAGGTGGGGGGGCGGGGGCACCAAGCCTCGCAAACCAGGAGGGGAAGACCCATGAAAGGTTCTCCTTCAAACAAGGAGATTTTATCCTTATTTTATACCTTTTTAGGGTCTGGAGAGCATCCTCAAACAGCTTTTGAGGATGACCGACACACTCTTGAGGTCAACTGGGCGAGCTGTCCTGAAGCTTATTTGGGCTCGGAGGCAGTGGTTAATTATTCATGGGATATGAGCTGCCCTCGGCCGCTATGAAGCAATACCGGGAAAAGCACATAATGGAGTGTAGGGCACATGGTTCACACCACAAATAAATGACTCGATAATGTCATTATCATTTGGAATACAAATAATTGCCCTGAGCACTGAGAATTCATCTCTGCCAGAGGAACTATTTTGCCTCAGCGGTGAAATATCAAACCTCTCCCTGTCATTTTTTTATTATTTTTTTTAATAGCTCAATACCATTCTGCAAACACAAGGGTTTGACCATCTATTCATCAAACAAACAAAAAAAGCTAGTGGAGGCTGGCAGATAGTGGAGGTTTAGACCTGCTTTTTATGCGCGGTAAGAGATTTGCTTTTTCATCAGACTAGCTACCTGTGAAGACACTCGAGAAAAGGGGAGGAAATCACACGGTAAAATTCTATCTGCATTACCCAGCACACATCCTAATTAAAACGTTATGAATATGCATGCAGGCCGTGTAGAGAAAACTGATAGCATCAACATTACAGTAAGCTAAAAAAATAGATTTGCGGAGCAGTCACGATAAAACAATTAACATAACATGATTTAATTATCGTAAAACTAATTTAAGCATTTGCGGAAGTGTAAAATTTCGCACCGCCATTGTTCACTCCAAAAGAATGAAAAAGAAAATATAATACCATTGTTACCTAATTGTTTTTTTCCTCTGGTATATTTTGTTCTTTCATGTTTCATGGTAATGCTTGTTTCAGCTTGTGTATTCACGTTACGATTCATATTAGGCCTAAAAATATGACGGCAAAATGGAAAGGCAGCTATGAAGTGATTAAATGTGGCAGCCGGCTTTATAATTTACACATCCGAGCATTCTGGGTAAGTGGGGCGAGTCTCTCGTTTGTAATACATCTTGTGATCTGGAGCCGCACTTGAGCTCTAATTAATGAAGGCGTTCAGTTCTAATAATCGGCCTGTATGAGAAACGTTTGTGGGGACCCCCCCCCCCCCAGCTCCCAACCCCCGGGGGGATCCCGAATCGATGTCTCTCGCTCATAGAAACAAAGGCCCTGGCATGTAAGCCTGCCGACCATTATCGCGCACACGCGGTTGCCAGGCTGACGAGTTAGTGACAGCGCTGTAATTCGCGGCGGCCAGCTGCTTCAGCGGTAATCCCCGTCCGCCAGGAGAGCAGGACGAAGCCGGCGTGTATATATATGCTGTATAAGTGATCCTGCATTGAATAATCTGTATGGAAGATGGATGTATTTATTTCTTTGGAAATATTATTTACCTAACCAATATACATTTTAGAAGTTAGGGTCAGCCAATCCCTGGAGCAGTTATGGACCATACTCAGAACCCCAACGGTGACATTACTCAGTCGGCCCTGGGATTTGACCCAGCGACCTTCTGTTCACTGGCTCATGCTAGCTCCACACACACAGACACACACACACAGTCAAGGCTTGATTCGAACCCCCAACCCTGGGCATGTGAAATGCATGGATGTATTTATACTAGCATTGTATAGCGCTCTGTCCATGACAGTCCAAGACAGCTTTGGCTGCCACATTTTATTCACATCAAGCTGGAAGGGCAAAGATAAGATGTGTAGGAATTAATTCATATGTCCACTTGTTAGGCCACTTTCATAGTGCTGATCTGTTAATGTCACCCCTAGTGTCCAGATAAGCCCCTGAAGACAAGCACACTGTACAAGTGTTTTTGATAAATCCTAAACATAGTATAGCATAAATATCAGTTGTCCGCTATACACCAATGAGTACAAAACATTTAGTAAATTTCGTTAAACCTTAATTGATTAACATAATGTTATCATGCAATCTCTGTGCCAATCATACGATGGCTATTATAATTAAATTATCATGATATGCAAGAAATACAAATGTCTAAACAATGTATTTTGATTTTGCGCCTGGCCATCTATTCATTTATCTGTGATAAGATTCCATTTAAGTCCCCCCCCAACCCAAACACATTAACATTTAGAAGAAATTGCATTAATTTCCATTATTTATAATTAAGTCAGCCTAAATTCCATCCTTGGGGTGGTTGAAGCTGGCACTTTTGAAAAAACCTGTACTTCTGTAAATTGCAGTTGGTGTGGAACTCAGGAGGGACCCAGTGGTACAGTAGGTGCCTACTCTTTGGAAAACAGTGAGGGATGCTTCCTTGCTTTCAACATAAGCGACTACTGTATGTGCTCTTGCTCATGCCTCCTCTGCAGGTCGTCTCCCAGGCAAGTATCGGGGAGGACCATCACGTCGTGAGAACTAAGTTCCAGAGAGTGGACGACTTCTTCATCCCTACCACTAACCTCATCATCACCCATGTAAGGTACGTGGCTCCAGCCGTCATCGAAACTTCCTGTTGTCCAGTCATGTTAATCTTAGAGGGATTTCTGTTCGGAAAACAGCGGAGTTTCTGTAACAAAGTCAACGGTAAAGCTGGAATTAAGACGACATTCTAGCAAAGGTCGAACTCAAAACTCTTGACTCATTGCTCGATTTTTCATACCAAGGTTTGGCTTCATATTCCTAAAGTCGGAAACCGCCGTGCACAAAATCGACCTGGAGACTTTCCATCGCATCAAGACCATCAGCCTGAAGAATTACAGCTGTGTCCCGCTAAGCATGGCCTACACACACCTCAGCGGCTACTACTTCGTCGAGTGCCTGGGCAAGAATTCGTCCTCACTGCTGCCCCAGCTCGTAATCGACGGTGTCACCGACTCGGTCATTGGGCAGAACACTGACATCACAGGCAAGCCCTACGTGTCTGCAGACGGTCGCTACGTGGTCACACCCGACCACCTACACGGAAAGGTCAGGGTGCAGACGGTCACCTTCCAGGGGGTGCTTCAGCAGAGTCACGAGTATGAGGTCGTCCTGAACGTCTCGGACCTGGCTTTCCAGCCATCCTTCACAGAGGCCAATCAATACACCGTCTTTGCTACCTCCCGGTCAGGAACGGACCTGTTCCTCTCTGACCTGTCCACTGGGAGAAGAGAGGTTCTACAAAATGTCAAAGAACCCATCCCTTCCAACACTTGGCCTTGGAGTGGGGTCAACAGGGTGGTGGTATCCAGTGGGCTGTTTGGCCAGTACCTGGTCACACCCTCAAAAGAGTCTGTTTTCGTGTTGAGCGGGAAGCAGAACAGGCTGCACTGTGAGGTGTCAGACGTCAAGAAGGGTAACACAGTGGTTTGGGTCGGGGAGGTATGAACAAAGGGAAACTGTAGGATTTCAGAAGATGGCAGGAAGCCAAAATACACTAATATATTCGACTCAATGTACATGGACTCAACCCTGGACTGAGCTAGTATCAATATGTGCGGTAAATGTGGTAGAGGAGATTTGAATACAAACAAAAAAAGAATAAAAAATCAAATGAATAATAAAATATTTTTATTTGGAGAAGACGATGGGAATTTCCAGTGCGACAGTGATCTACGTGCACTAGAGAAAGTATGTGATCTCACCACCTTTTACTCTGCAGACAAGCATTAGAAGAAAGGATAAATGATTTATTAAAAAAGAAAAAAAAAACTATGCACAATGCTCACTTTTTTAGAGTAATGCTTTTCTGGTTTGTCTGTTTGCCATCTGCTGCTCACCACATCGAGCCATCCCCCTATTTGTGTGCCCATTCCCCTTTTAAAGTAATGGCCCTCTTTCGACTCATGCTATGGTGAATGTTCATGCCATCATGTGATGCATTCTGCGGAGGCATTCATCCGAACCAGAACAGGCTGGGTTTCGAACATGACATGTTTTTGGGGTTAAAAAATTGCTATTTAACCTCCGGACAATTTCGATTAGGCCTCTCTTACTACAACCACTAGGGCATCAAAGCGCTGAATAAACCATCGTTAAAATTCAGCATAACCACAGGTTATGTTGTCTAGCAGCTGTTCCTCTTTCTTCTGGAACTTGGCCCCATTCTGACCTTTAAATGGTCTTGTGAATTCATTTTCCTTTTCTCCAGGCGACCCAAACCCCCTATGGGTCCGAGGCCTAGATGGCCACTAAAGTGACTCTGGTGGGCTGCCAGTTGGCCACACCGAAAACCCCCAGCCCACGGAGAGCAGCCGTTTCATTCCGGGCCTCCGTCATCGAGAAGAGACTCGTTTGCTGTAAATCTCCCAGCGCAGATCCGCCAGGAGTCGCGCCGAGCGTCTTAGCGAGTGTGGAGCAATGAAAAGTATCCGGGACGATTGTGGTTACTATCCCCAGCAGGGGGGGGGTATAGGGGGAGGGGCCTTTTCCTCTACTATCGGGCCCGCCGCTGCCTGTCTAACTTTACCCGAAAATCACAGCACTCGAAATTGTCTATCAAGTTGAATTCATCTTCTTCTCCATCTTTATTCCATTTTTCCGTCTTTTTGGTGGCTGTAAACATGATTCAGTCATAGAGACGTTGCTGCCATGGTGACAGCGATGCCAATTATTCATGCTTTGGGCATACAGAAATAAGATAAATGTCAGTACTATTTTAAGTTGGCAGCAGAAACATCACACTCAACATCTCCCATCACTGACTGTTAGGAGGAAGAACATTTAATATTACAGTGATTTTGTTTTAAATAAGACTTATTTTTTGAACTGCTATGTAATTAAAAACCTTATTTTTGAATGCATAATTTGAACTTCAGAAATATCACCTTTAGTACGGCTTGCCTTTATTATTTGAATTCATAAAATAATTACATTTTAAATTGTATTACAAGTATAAAAGCTGTTTTACAAGCATAATTAAATTTAAATTCTAAACCAGTGTGGAAGGGTTGCTTTCCTAAACCGCTACTTTGAAAATGACACCATATTTCCGTAATTTTCCGTAAAAAATCACACCATGCAGAAGCATACTTTTGTTTCAGGAACATAATTGATCCCCCTCCGATAATTTAGCTAGCTTTCGTGATCTGACCTGTCCATCAGAGCATGTGTCCTTAATATTGACAAACATGTTACAGTGGTTTTTGATGTTTAATGAGTAGGTGTTCTAGAGGTTAGAAGGTCTAGAGGTATCGGGGTTATTATCACTAGGTTTACAGGGGGGTTCAAATCCCCAAGAGAGGCAGAGGAATGATTCTGCAAAAAAGAATCAATTTGCTAAAAAAGAACATCTTTCTGTAGAGATCTGTAAGGGTGAAAAGTCACAGATTTAAGGACTAAAATGAAGAACTAATTCCTGTGTTTTTTTTTCACCTCTTGTCAAAAGATGTTTATACGGCAGTTTACTGTGTACCTAGACATGCTGAACTATAAATTCAAAATGTTAAAGAATTAAGGATAAGAAATATTCCTGCAGGTTTCACAGACATGAATGCTCATATCAGATATGTTGGTTGAGAATTACTGGTTTGGACTTTGGGTTCCTGTAGTGTCAATGTATATCTATTTAGTCCAATTTACCCCCAGAATTATGAATACCAATAACAAGTGAACTAAAGCTCTTTCCTCAAAACTAGTGTAACAGTGTACAATACCCTGATATTTTACTGAACGGGCACAAGAAATTACCAAAAAAAAAATAATAATAATCCACAGGTATACTATTGGTGTGATAGATCCCAGTCACTCCTGTAGATAATGAAATTCTTTAGAACACAGAGAAAGATTAATAAAATGTACAGATGTAATTATAAGCTTTGTGTTTTGATTTGTGAGGGAAATGTTTTGTATAAAAACATTAAAAACTGAAAATTAAGAAATGTACAACTTATGAACTATAAATATTCAGGGACAAATTTCTTGAAAACATTTAAATCAGTAGCTTAAGTTTGGTGTACTGTTTCTCCATAACCACTATTCACTTTTTACTCAAAGCAGTTTTTTTCCCTTTTTTTTTTTTTAACCCTGAATCAAAACCATAGTCATCACATAATGACATCTTTATGACTCATACTGGCATGTCTGGCACATTCCGCAGTGTAAAATCTAGAGGTGGCACATTTTGTTGAAGTAAATGGGGAGCGTGTGACCGAGTCCTCGTGTCACATGAGATCCGCCGTTCATTTGTCTTCATTACGCACCTTCGCTTCCGAAAGTCCACTTATGCGGTATAAATGTCGTCCTACTGCAGGACACCAGCCGTCTTTAAATAAACAAAGTCAGTTCCTGATACACCAAAGGACATTTAGAACAATGTTGATAAATACTGCAGTCCTGCATGGTATCTGCAGTACAGTCACATACTATGTACCGATCAACTGCTTTGCACCCAGGCTGTACACGTAACTACCAGGCACATTTTTAGTATGATACGCTCAAATAGCCCATTACAAAAATGACGAGTTTGAACCCCCCTCGAAATTTACTTCCGACCTAGCAAAATACACCCTGGGTGACCCCCCACAAAATTAATTTCTACAAACAAGCCTGGTAACCACTACTTACTGCTACCAATCTTGACGACCGCATGTGAACTGGGTATGTTTAGTGTATTTGAAATTTTACACAAGGGGCCTAAATTGAATCATCTGTTTATGTGTGAGAGTACGTGTATGTATGTCTGTGTGGTGTGTTAGGATCTACAACAACTTCTGTGACCTGTAGGGGCTTCTAGATGTATTTGTGATGGTTAATCTCTATGCAACACATTTTCACCATCAAGGCAATAATTGTCATTTTGAAAACACTCATTCCTCATCGCCATTCCATTCTCCAAGCCCCTCCCATTTAAAGAATTGACATTTTATGTAAGATTCAAAGATGAGATGGTTTTGAGATTTGAGAAATGTGATGTAGGGATGCAGTCCAAGAAAGTTCAAGGATAGTTGAATCATTTTTCAACCGATTGCTATTTAGGTCATACTTCTCCTTTCAGACGTGTCCGAATACCTGCATTTTCTGTGTAGTGACGTAAACTTAAATGTTATGTACATTCAGAGAACTGGTGATACCATTTCTTTAATAAATGGGATTATTTTGGAATTTCTTACAAGAATTGCATCGTACAGACTGGTTTGTTTTCGCTCTCCGTTGGAATGTCTTTTTAATGTTTACACGCCCTTTATCCCGGTAAACAGAAACGAAATGTCCTTACCTCATGCCTTCCTGTGATATTAAAGTCACCAGTGATGTGTTTGAATTAGCATTGACTGTAAAGATCAGTTCTTCTAAAATGTACTGTACAGTGTTTCCTGAGTTGTACATTTTTCCTCAGTTTTGTAATAAAAACCTTAAAAATCAAGCTGCTCCATTTAGTTCCTTTTAATATTATTCCAGGAAAAATAGCCCGTGGTTCCAGATGCTGTTAAATCTATATCCACAGATAATCAGGAAATCTCTGGCAGTGGCCCAAGTCACTGTTTGCCCATAGAATGTAAGATTTAAACCAGCATCTCTGCAGGCTGCATCATAAATCTCCCTGGTGACCTGTCAATGCGCCTACAACTTGCCAGCAATGGGTGTGTATCATTCGTAAATCTCTTCTCAAAATTGCCAAACTATCAGACACTAAACAGCAGCACTATATTCCAGCACATCGATAAAGCAGAGACTTACGAAATGTATTATTGCCTTATGCTCCAAAAATTATATGCTGTCTACTGATGTGTCTAAATCATAATATTAATAAAAACAGCTTTAAATGTGTCATTCGGGAAGACTGATAGCTATTATAATAATTCGTAATGACAAACAATAGTGTTTCCCTTTAAATGTTTATTACGAACGTAACAAAATGGGCATTCCCATGATGCATCAGATTTTTTAAGCAGACACTTTTATGCAAAGTGACATACATTTCAAAAAGCAGAGTGTCTTTGAAGAGTGTCTGGGACACCTGCCTAATGGCCCAATGGTGACACCAGTCTGCCAGACGTGGGATTCGAACCAATGTCACTGGCATAAACTTCTGTGATTTAACTCTGAATAAGCAAACATGCATAAACGTCACCTTCTCACTTTGAAACTTCCCCAGTGCCCTGACACCAGGCACTCCAGCCCAGTCACACTCAGCCGTGGCTGTTTGCTTCCGCACAGGGAGGTTGGGATGCCTCAGGCAAGAGAGAGCAGGGCTTTGTTTCTGAGTATCGGAGGTGCTAAATCAGACTGTGTGGCAGTCATACACAATCTCCGCTGTCAGCAGTGCCCGGCAGGACTGATCTCTCCTAAGCTGGACTGCGGGGCACCACATCATGTTGAAAATACCAACGGGGGGCATTTTAGCTAGAAGGGGCCTGGGGTGGGGACAGTAAGGTTCCGTTAGAGGAATGTCTCCCCCACCACCCTGAATGTCCTTTCTGTCTGAAATGGGGGGGGGGGGTGACCAGCGAGCACCACAGCTTGCCTACATAGTCCTTCCTCCATCCCTCGTTATTTCATTGCCTTCTGAGATCAGTTCCCATAGGTTGTTAGCACCATTAGTCTGTCAGGTTAACAACTGAGGTCTGAGTTCCAGTCCACTCTGTAATCCACTTCCATTATTCAGAGCAACACGTGCTTGACGGATGATGTCAGCAACCCTTTACTGCTGTCAAGATTCCCCTGACAGTCGACGTGGTCGTAAAAGTGTGGATTTTGGCAGCCGTGTGGTTCAGGGGCTCCAGGGCTGTGGGGTTAAATCCCAGGAGAATTTGCACATGTGAATCCAAACAGACCACAGGATGGGCTAACCTGTTGGTCACACCAACACCTCTTCCATTGTACTGATATCTAGGTGATTCTCCCCATAACCTGCCATGATATTACCATGTGGGTGTACTATGTTAGCCCCGCTCAGGAACACCGAGACCCTGATTAGATAGCTTGTGGTAACAGGTTGACCCAGCAGCCATTCTGTGTGCTCCCTGATTCTACACAGAAAATATAAACAAACGTAAAGGAGATAAGTGAATCAACAAATAGCACCATCAGACCAAAATCATACAGACTGGCAGGGGAAATGTGCTCATATTTTATTGTAGAAAAATATAATTTTCATATTCCCTATCAAAGCGAGGATCGGTGCTGCATATGTGGCAGTGTTCCGAATGGCAGGAGTAATTGCAAAACGTTCCGATGTTGACCACTGCCTAAAGACGGAATCGCGCGCACCCTAAAGGAGATTAGGATCTATCCATCCGTCCATTTCCTGCAACCACTTATCCTACTCAGGGTCGCAAGGTCATGCATACACCTGGCCACCTGATTTTGACACAGATAGAAGGGAGAATCTGCCACGAGTGAAAAGCCAGACGTTTTCCTGGAAAGATGTGACTGGCGCACACCTTCGCGAGTTTGCCGGGTTTGTTTACTTCAGATTGTCGTTCTCAGCACGAAGCGATTACGTTTCCGTCTGGAGCCGCACAGCATCAACTCGTTCCCAGGGAAACCAAGCCTCCTTCGCCAGGCTGGATTATCAAGGCAAATCAAGCTGGACGCTGGCAAGCCCACCTACCCTGAAAATCTCGCCCGCAGCTAAATATTATGGACTGTTTCCAAATACGTTCCCAAAGGGCTGATTCACTAATAGCACAAGGATAAATAACCGAAACCTATTCTGTACACTGCCCACTGCAGAAGCTTTATATATTAAGTACAACCTAGTTCAAAGCAACAATCCAAGCAGCAGCAGTTTATATAGGTAGTATAGCAAGTAGTAAGAATGTTTGGAATTTGACTAATTAGGTATGAGTATTTCTTGCCAGTGGCCCTATAACTTGTCGGATTAAAGGTAGCCTCAGCTAAATGTAAATACACAATGATAAAAGCCATTTAGTCCAGACTAAAATCCGACAAGTTATCCCACAAAGCAGGAAGTACTGCGTCGAGAGACGGGCCCGAGGTCTCTTAAATATGCGGTATTTATTTTCTTCTAAAGTGAAGGTGCTGGATACAGGACAAATTTCACCTCTTAGTAAGCCAGTCAGTTTTTTTTTTTTAAGTTCCTATTAGCTACTGAGTCATACTAATGTTCAACTGTGACCTCAAGCTTGCAGATCACTAATGGACAGTGTCACTCAGTCACCTATGCAGTCTGTTGGGCCTTAAGCCTCGCTTTCATGCTAGGACATCAGCTGTGGGTGACCGGAGTTACCCTCAGGACCTCAGAAGGGGTGAGCCCACAGGAAAAAGTGGTAGGAAAGCAGCCAATGGGAATGGGCCACTGTTTTTGTCTGGTTCAGAAACTGGGACAGCCCGATCGTACTCACAGCACCAGAGGCAATGAGGCCGGTGGGCTGGAAACAGCAGGGTTATGCAAACGAGGGTGGACAAAATAAGGAAATGGTGAGGTCAGGCACAGAATGGACAGACAAACAAACAAGGAGACAAACTCAAACGAAAGAGACACTAAACAAAGAATGGCGAGTCAATTGGGAATCAAGGCAAAGTCAAAAGCCGTTCCGGAGCAACTTCCCGCACGCCTGCCAGCAATGACTCAGCAGCTCTCGCCAAGAGGAAGGAACAAAACACACAACCTACACTATCAGCTATTAAAATAGGTCTTGAAAAAAGGTATATCAGTACTCATATGGAATAAAATTAGTGTAAGTGTCCAACATACATTAATATTCAGGTAGATACCTTTGCAGAGCTAGTGATGATAAAATGTACAATTCAAACAACACAAAGGGCGCTGTCCTCTTCCAAGGACACTTCGGATGTCAAAACCCAATAATGCATGACTAGGGAACCCTTAAAATCCATTAAATAAAAAGCATAAAACATTGGCTATTAGAAAAACCTTGGCGGACAGAAGTTATGATGTAATTCGCAATACCTCCATTCAGAATGGAAATTATTTTTTGCCTGGAACAAGCGACAAATGCACCCAAACGAGAGCAGGAAGAGGGACGGAAGAGGCGGAACTGGGACTGTACTGGCCTGTCAGCGCAAACAGCGTTTTTCCTAATGGTGTACTAAATCTTCATTAAGTACGGAGCGGCAACAATGAACGCTCCTATTTTTACAGACGACCAGGGATAAAATCAGCATCAACAGAGACTTCCCGTGCCACTGTGCAAACACTCATGTATTTATTTCAATTCAATGATTTTTCTAAAGAGGAAAACTAATTGATTTATCGACTCATAAGCGATACATTATGTTTGCCAAATAGTGTATTTAACGAAATGGCAGAGCCTTAATTGCTTCATCAAATTCTTTTAACCTGTGTGCCAAGTGTGGAAATGAGAATTGTAACATACCTTATGTTTATACGGTCGGAGTTATTCTGTAGCAATTACCGACGCTATCAAACACCCGCTCCCGCTAATTTCGATGCGGGGTCATCCGCAAAAAAAGACATTAGCGGAAGCAATAAGCCTTCGCATAACTGTGACCTGCAGGTATCACGCTAAATGACGCGGTGAGTCTCGCATCGCTATTTCCAGTGACCTTTGCCCGGCTGATTTGGCAGTGTCAAATTACGACAAAACACAGAACCCACGGGCAGATGAAGAAGATATTTCCACCGTCGTTTTTAACGTGATTTTTTTTCCAAATGCTATTCCCAGCTACAAAAATAAGTGCAAATGTTTTAAGTGTATTTGACGCAGGTTGTGATATCAATTTGTGAATGTACAAGCCATTAAAATACCTCTCCCTTGTCCTATCAAAATGCCAGCAAGACAGATGTGTGGTAATTGCTTGTTCTGGATCAGATTCATAAAGCAAATAACTCCTCTCATTATCTTACCTTCAAAAAGCACAGTGCCAAGTAGCTTAATAACCCCGATTTTATTTAGCTCGTCGGAGAAACATGCCAGATTATATTCCTATTGTCGCTTGCCAGAATGAAACATTAAAAGTGCAGTGAAAAGTATTCAAAAGTTACGGGGCTTAAGGCGCTTTTTGTTTCTTCAGCAGGCAGAAGCCCAAGAAGATGGGGCAGCATGGGGCCTTGGCTTCATAAATGTCCGTGTGTAGGTGTTCTGTGAAGTGCTTAGTTGGAAGCACACATATTTCAACAAGCTGGGAAAAAACAGTCACAGAGATCTGATAATACTTATGGTAAATCCACATTCTGTGAACCTGACCCATACTAACATATTCTGGCTCATGTTTAACTAACTTGAAAAACACAGC